>CM065702.1:17326283-17339497 GCA_017654935.2 Phymorhynchus buccinoides | reverse complement strand
ATCAGCTCCTCCAGGTCCACAAACCCTGAGAACACAAAGGATGCACATCAGTTATGCCCAATCTGTGAAATTGCCCATTTCATGACATGAGCAATCTACTGTATATATTACGTCTGCGCAGCCAGGTCCTATAATGAAGGCAAAATGATGTCATGATGTTCAATGCCACAACTGTAGAATGCAGATGTTTGCTTTCAAACAGTCAGGAGGGTTTTTTGTGTAATGAACTACGAAAAATAATTTGCACTAAATCATTATACTACATCCTCTGGGATTTGGTAGCCTTCACTGTACCCTTTTTCCCGGAAATGTTAGATGCCCTGAAAATCCTCCTCAGTTGATAAAGAGAGTGAGGATTTATCACTGGCCTAGCCCTCCACATTTTTATTAATTCCATTCCACCCCTTGATCTGGAACAGTAGAGAGCTTCTGCCATCTCTGCTATGGAATGTTTAAGTCCCCAAAGGCCAGACATGAACCGATGTAAAACACTATGAATTACAATACAAAACTCTCTCCTACACTGCAACTCGTCAAACGTGATGCATGTTTCCTAGCCCTTTCGCTGCCAGCCATTTTTTTCCAGCCAAAAAATACCATATACCAATTAACTGGGTAGAGAAAACAATATATCTGCAATATTTGGGGATTCCTTTGCGTATATGGACATGTATAACATTAGGCCTATGCCTTCCCAAATTAAGAAAATAGGGTCTTTGGATAACAGGCCCTTGATTTGATGACTTTTAGTGACATGGTTGTTAAACCAGTGTGGTGCATAAATGCGACAATAGCGATGAAAGGGTTAAGTTTCATTTGTGGTTTTCGCCCTCCATTGAAGAGGGCTATGGCTAGTAATGAGACACCATAAATTATCATGAGTTTCTGAGCTCTCTTCTCTGCTCCTGTCTCGCACACGGGACACACACACCACACACGTGAGCATACACACAACCCACACACATACAAATGTCAGGAACTTCAGAGCCCTCTCTTTCTCTTCCTGCCTCCTTCTATGATGGAGCGAACCACTTCTGATATAATTTGCGACGACTAAATGAGTAAATGTATGCACTTAGGGGTGTGACCGAAGGAGAAGAAAGAAAGAAACAGAGAGAAGAAACAAACCAAAAATGGGTAAAGGTAAAGATGTGCCCACCCGAGCCCTAGGGCATTTATCGTTTAATTGTATTTTTTTCGTTTTTGCCTTTCTTACCAAACATAAATCCGTATTTTATGAACATTTTTAGCTAATATTATATAACCTTTTTTTGGAATACTAACCCTATCCCTAAACCCTAAACCTAACCCTAACATCCACCCACTATGTACTGCATTACACTGCGATTTTGTCACAGTGGTGGTTCTTATGAGGTTTTTTCGGTCTTCGGGTTGGGGGTAGGGCTAGGGTTAGTGTTAGTGTTAGTATTCCAAAAATGTTATTATCTAAAAATTTTCCTAAAATACATCTTTATGTATTGTAAGAAAGGCAAAAAAAATACGGAACAATAAATTAACCGCAGAAATGCAGGGGGGTGTGGGGGGTGACTATGGGAGCACATCTTGACCTTTACCCAAAAATGAAACGAAAATGCTTCAGGAGCCTGCAGATCTTAGTTTGAACAGCTCTTCCTTGTCCTACAGTTTCATGCATGCACAAAACCCCATGCCACACACCACCCACACCACACACACCACACATAAGTAGTATAGGCCCCTCCTTCGAACGTTTGCAAACCATGGATATTGTGCCCTAGATATAGGCAAGGCGCCGTGTTAGTGTCATGGCTGGAATATAGCGTTCACGCTTGTTGGACTTGTCAGCACTATCCTCGGGCGTGCAGGCACTCCTATACCACAACGGCGTGCAGACACACACGCTCTATTGTCAGACTTCAGAATCCACCAATTCCAAATCTCTCTTTCTCTTGTGGAAGGCTGGGGCCACATTTTGTGAATTAAAAATTTTCTTCTTCTTCTTTAGTTCCGATTTGAGGGATGGTTATATCATTTCTCGACTGCCCAACGTCTTCGTTTTAGAACATGCGAGAGATTGGCCACACAGGAATGCCTAGTGAGTTTCGCCCCAGATGTCTAGTTCGCCAAAGTTTAGTTTGCCCTCCAGAATGGTGAGTTCGCCCCAGCGTTAGTTTGCCCCAGGTGTAGTTCGCCCCATGATAGTTCGATAATTTTCTTGAGAAGGTTAGTTCGCCCCATGTTATAGTGTACGCCCCCAAGATGTTAGTCTCGCCCCATATTAGTTCGCCCCATGTTAGTTCGCCCCATGTTAGTTCGCCCCATGTTAGTTCGCCCCAGGTTAGTTCGCCCCATGTTAGTTCGCCCCATGTTAGTTCGCCCCAGGTTAGTTCGCCCCAGAAAGTTAGTTCGCCCCATGTTAGTTCGCCCCATGTTAGTTCGCCCCAGGTTAGTTCGCCCCATGTTAGTTCGCCCCATGTTAGTTCGCCCCAGGTTAGTTCGCCCCATGTTAGTTCGCTCCAGGTTAGTTCGCCCCATGTTAGTTCGCTCCAGGTTAGTTCGCCCCATGTTAGTTCGCCCCAGGTTAGTTCGCCCCATGTTAGTTCGCCCCAGGTTAGTTCGCCCCATGTTAGTTCGCCCCATGTTAGTTCGCCCCATGGTTAGTTCGCCCCATGTTAGTTCGCCCCATGAGTGAGTTGATGGTGAGTTCGCCCCAGAATGGTGAGTTCGCCCCAAAGTGAATTCGCCACAGAATGAGTTTTTTGCTGATAGAATTTACTTGGAGGCCATCGACACAACTCCCCAAAACGCCTTTATAGAAACGAGCAAGCGTCAATTAAAAAAAACACTGTCTGAACCCGACATTCTCATTGGCTAGGCTACTTTTTGTAGCCAATCAGAAAGTGGTTTACATAATTGGAGAAAGAAAGAAAAATGGCTTTAACCCTTTTCGCCGCCAGCTATTAGCTATATATTAAAAAAAAAACCAAAAAAACATTATAGTTAACTGGGTGGAGATATTTTTTTTATCTGCAATATTGGGAATTCCTCTGTGACATGTCCTAACATTAGGCCTATCCTTACCTCCCAAAATTAAGAAAATAGGGGGTCTTAATACTTATGATAACAGGTCCTGATTTGATGCCTTTTAGTAACATGTGGTGCATAAAATGCGACATTGGTGGTGACTAAAAGGGTTAAGAATAAGAGCGTGGTTGAAATTGGGGGGTGGAACCAAAAGAAAGCTGGACGATCTCGAAGAATCCGAAGGTGAAAGGCAAGAAAAGGGAGAGAAATCTACAGTCAAGAAGTTTAGTGAGAAGTGGCTGACTGAATTCAAATGGCTTCGATATGATCGTGAAACCAAGGCAATGGACTGCAGTGTTTGTCGTGACGCAAATCTGTCTTCTAGATCAAACAGTGTGTGTGTGTTACTCAATTTAACGTCCTTCCACTAAAAGTGATGTGTGTGTGTGTGTGTGTGTTGTGTGTGTGTGTGTGTGCGTGTGCGTGCTCTTGCGTGTGCATACATATATGATATGGATTATACAGCTTATTTTCTGTCACTTCTTTAAAAAATTATGGCAAGTAGTGAACAAAAATTCTTTAGATTGTTGAGCTGGAGTGAGCCCACTTCTTAAACTTGTAAGAAATGGGGAGCGCTGCTCTATAGATAAATCAATCATTAATCATTAATTCATTGTCCGTCACCATAGGAGATTGGACTTTGCGATGGGCTGGTTTGTATTTTTGTTTGTTTGTTGTTCTATATATTGTTGCTTTTTCTGTCTGTCCCAAGGATATCTTCCCAAATCCGGGTTGACAGAATCTGCTTCGCTTCAGAAGAAAGAGATCCGAACATGATTTTCGGTTTTCAAGGTCATACATCAAGGTTTTTTTGTTTTTTTCTGTCTGAGCAAGCAACATCAGTGATCAGGTATGATACAGATACTTGGGGCGAACTCACTCGCTACTCTGGGGCGAACTCACTATTCCGGGGCGAACTCACTTGCTACTCTGGGGCGAACTCACTATTCCGGGGCGAAACTTACTCTGGGGCGAAATCACATTGGGACGAAGTCACCTGATACCGGCCCACAGGATGCATGCTTTGTGAGTTTGTGTCATCCATTCCACCGGCACAACACAGCCTACTCGTACCGAATAGTGAAATGGACCTTTAACGTGCGCGCAAGATCTTGTGCATGCATTCGCACACTGGACTTCGGTTTTAGGTCTCATCCGAAGGACCAGGAAAATAGGAGCATAATTTACTATAAAGTATTTTTCCCAAGGATACAACACCGTGACCAGCCGGGTTCGAAACCACCACACCCGCAAACCCATTGGATTACGAGTGGCGACTCTAACCAACCGGCCACAGCGCCCCATTTCCTCGGTATGTATAAAACATCGTATCGTATGGTTTCGGGCGGTATCGTGTTTTATACATACCCCATTTCCTCTCTCTCTCTAGGAAATAAAAATAAATTACCAGAGTCATCAACATGAAGTCCTTGCTTCCGTGCCGCATAGCGTAAAATATACGTCAGTCTTTTGCTCAAGCGCTCCCTGTGCCATTGCTGCTCTTTCTCCGTTTCACTGGCAGTGGTATTAGTATTGTTCGACTCCATCAGTTCAGATGGCATAAAACCCATCCTTGCATAGTACGTTCTCGCATTGTTTTCGTTGCTAACCACGCTGTTCGCATTTTCAGCTGCCATGTTTTAAAACAAAAATTGGAGAAATCTTGCTTCTTTAGCCAGCAAATTATACGCGTTAAAATATCTGTGTTAACTTTCCACAACGAAGTTTCACAAAAACAGCTCGCTGGTTTTGAAAAGGAATCTAGTTTTGTTATGCTACATTCACTGATTTAGGTGTTTGCAAGTTGCTTGTGCAATCCCTCTTGCGGGAGTAGCCTACCTTCTTGCGTCAGTCACATGATCAGACTGCTATTTTTGGAATCGTCTTTCTATTTTTAGATGTGTGCGAACATTGGTGTTTCGGGTTAACCCGTGCTTCGTGTGTAATGTGTTATGTGTTGTGGTGCATTAATGTTTTATACGGCTAAACATTCAAAACTTTCGGGCCCACATAAACACGCGTTGTCAGCCATTTCAACGGCAGGTGGACTGGAAGAAGAAGAGGTGATTATTACCGGAATCCAATACAAAATAAGCATGCATTATGCCACATCTCCTTTTTGTATGATAGTTGTCGGTTGTGTGTGTGCGTGTGTGTGTGTGTGTGTGCGTGTGTGTGTGTGTGTGTGTGTGTGTGTGTGTGTGTGTGTTGTGCGTGTGCGTCGTGCGTGCGTGCGCGCGCGTTCGCGCGTGCGTCGTGCGTGCTGTGCGTGTTTCAGCCATGACCAAACCAAAACAAACAACAACATTGTCATGTGTGTGTGTGTGTGTGTTGTGTGTGTGTGTGTGTGTGTGTGTGTGTGTCTGAAGTCTGAAGTCTGAAATGATTTAATTTGTTAGGCCACAGGCCCATACAAATGGATTTCACATTGACAATTGTGCGTTTTCTATTTGTAACTTCTTTTTTTCAACCTCTAAAATATTGAAATCAACTCCAAATGGGAAAAAAATTCAAGGAACACCTAGTCAATGCTGAAGTAAATCGGCCTATTAGTCAAGGATGTTATGTCGTCTGGCTCACTATGTTTGCTAAAATAGATTTTGTTTTGCACTTTACACTTGTCGTGTAGTGCTGTTTTGTTTGTTGTATGTTCCAGTGACGTTGCAGTGCTCTTTACCCTGTTTCAGTTTTTTGCTAAAATAGCATGTTTTGGATTTGATATATTGGTTAGGTTACCACAAACCTAAAAAAGATAGGGTTCAAAAATATCCCAGCCCTTTACCCCCTACTGGGGAGGGGGGTGAATCTGGCCTATAAAACCCCTATATCTAGTGAACGGATGATGATGATGATGATGATGATGATGATGATGATTCTCTTGGTGATGTTACCTTTATAAAAACCTAAACTCGTAAATGGATGATGATGGTGCGCAGCAAACTTTGAGTAGTCGTGTTTTCGTTTACATAGCCTAAGCTACTGAACGACTGACGCTGCTGCTGCTGATCTTAGTAATGTACCTTGACATAGCCTAAACTACCGAATAGATGATGATTAGCAGCCTTTGAGTTGCAGTCGTGTTTTCGTTTAGATACCCTAAGCTACTGAACGGCTGATGATGACAATGATCTTGTTGATGTCATCTTTTCATAACCTAAGCTATCGAATGGATGATGATAACGTGCAGCAGCGTGTGAGTGGTAGTCGTGTTTTCGTTTACATAACCCAAAGTACTGAACGACTGACGACGATGATGATGATGATGCTCTTGGTGATGTTATCTTTACAAAACCAAAACTACTGAATGGATGAAAGTAGAGTGCAGGAACCTTTGAGTAGTAGTCGTGTTTTTGTTTTCATAGACCAATCTAGTGAAGGGATGATGATGATGGTGATGGATGATGATGATGATGGTGATGATGATGATGATACTCGTGGTGATGTTACCTTTACAAAACCTAAACTCGTGAACGGATGAAGATGATGCGCAGAAAGCTTTGAGTATATAATTATAGTCGTGTTTTCGTTTGCATAGCCTAAGCTACTGAACGACTGCTGCTGCTACTGCTGATCTTGGTGATGTTGCCTCGACATTACCTAAACTACCGAATGGATGATGATTAGCAGCCTTTGAGTTGCAGTTGTGTTTGACTTTACATAGCCTAAGCTACCGAACGGCTGATGATGATGATGATGCTCTTGGTGATGTAGCCTTTTACATAGCCTCAGCTACTGAACGGATGATGATGTTGTGCAGCAACCTTTCAGTAGTAGTGCTTTACTTTACATAACCTAAACTACTGAACGGATGATGATGAAGCGCAGCAGCATTTGAGTGTTAGTGTTTAGGTCTTCTGCTGTTCCCTACAGCTTGCGGGTGGTTGGCACCTCCTGCAGCCAGATCTGCTGCCTCTGCACCGCCAACAAGGGACAGTCTTGGAGGACATGGTGAACTGTCTGTTCTGCCCCACAGTCACAGGAGCTTGATGGGGTGACGCCAATATGCTTCAGGTGGGCATGTAAGCCACAGTGGCCCGTCCCCAGTCTGAAGATGGTAGTCTGCCCGCTGCATTGGAGATGATTGATGGGGTCGGCGACTGGGTCATAATCGCCCTTTGTCCTCCTCCATTCTGCTTTCAGCCTGTTTCTTAGCAGCGTCTTGGTTTCTTGGTAAGTGGAGGGGAAGACGGTTGTTGGTGGGTTTTTCTCTCTCCCATTCTTGGACAGCTGGTCCGCCATCTCATTTCCTTGAATTCCGCAGTGGGCAGGGGTCCACTGCAGGACGACAGTGCATCCTTCAGGAAGGGAGAACAGGTTCTTCTGTAGCTTCTGTATTTCCCTGTCCGGGGCATCATAAGTCAGAGACTGAAGAGCTGCCTTGGAGTCGGTCAAAACTACAGTCTTGGTAGGCCTGTTGCCCTTGATGTACTCCACTGCTGTCTGGAGAGCCAGCACCTCAGCCTGGAAGTTTGAACACTTTCGTCCAGTGGCTCTGGAGGAGGAGTACGTCTGTTTAGTGGGTGTTTTGACGTACACGCCACATCCCCTATTCTTGACAGCATCGTCGGCCGAGCCATCTGTGTAGATGTGCGTCCAGTCATTCTGTGGGTACTGCTCATCCAGCATAGCCAGCGTCAGAGCCTTCTCCTGTGGTGAGGACTGTTGCTGGCGGTGTGTCAGGCCTGGGACCTCGAGCTCTACGCGAGCTGCAAAAGTCGCTGCATTCCAGTCTCGGTTAGTGAGATGGTTGTCCGTGCAAACGTCTTTTGTCGAGGATGTCTTCCTGTGACCTTCTCAGTTCTCTGGACAGGTGGTTCAAGCTCTGCCTCTTCAGTCGCTTCTTGGTTGACGCTGCCAGCTTCTTGTGCAGTGGATGACCAGGAAGGCGTCGAATCTTCTCTGTCTGCGTGACACTGTTATGTGGGCGTTGTCTTCATGGCACCAACTATGGCTCTGAGGGCAATGTTCTGCACTGTGTCCAGTTTGCTCTTGTTGGTGGTGGAGGCAGTGGGTCAGGAGCTGGCAGCGTATTCCATGACAGGGCGCACAGAACCTGTGTAGACACTCTTGAGGATTGAGGAGTCAGCTCCCCAAGTAATGCCCGCAAGTTTTTTTTCCAGCAGACTGAGCTTCTTGGTGGTGCCTGCAGCTGTTGCTTCAATATGTGGCTTCCACGTGAGGCGGGTGTCTAGGGTGGCTCCGAGGAACTTGGGCTTCTTCACCTGGGGGATAACGGCATCTTTCAGCTTCAGCGTCACTTGCTCCTTTGAGGTAGACAGTGAGAAGAGAGTTGCCTGCATTTTGTTGCAGTTAATCTCCATGCACCACTTCTCTGCCCAGTCGCTCACCCTATCAACTGTCTCTTGCATGACGCGAGTCGCTGTGGTGGTGTGCTCGGCTGAAATCCATACTGCGAGATCATCCGCATGGATGGAGTTGGAGACTCACGGTGGCAGGGTTTGGGTGATGTCATTAATGTACAGAAAGAAGAGGCTAGGCGACAAAACGCTTCCTTGAGGTATTCCGTCTGAGAGTCTGACTTGCTTGCTCAGGCAGCCATCAAGCTAGAATGAAGGGAAATCCAACCGACGAGAATGTGGCAAGAACTTCTCAACACATACGGTCATAATGGGTCCTTCGCAACACATACGGCCATAATGGGTACGGTACATATGTGTACGGTTTTCACTCCTCCATTCCTCCTTCCCCTCCTCCTAAGCAAGTGGAATAACTCAACCACTTTCTTGTTAAACACACACACACACACACACACATGCACACACACACACACACACATACACACACACACACACACACACACACACACACACATGCACACACACACACACACGCACGCACACGCACGCACACGCACGCGCACGCACGCACGCACGCACACGCACACACACACACACACACACACACATACACACACACACACACACTTTCAGATTTTCACTGACCTTTAGCCTGCTGTTCGTGAAATCCCCGTTTTGTACCTTCCAAAGAAGACCCTGCTGTAACTGTGATCGAAAAATGGTGTTTTACGTCCTCTCGGTCTGGACCAAACACATATGGGACACTTGTAGATACAAAGATGGTGGGAACAATACTGGAGGCAATGCCCAGAGGCAGTGCAACTCCAGCAAAGTCCCGATTTTATAACAATACAGATAGGTGTAGCGGTAACCACCCCTCGGTTAAACCTCATCGGCTATCCGGTATGGTGTCGCCACAAGGAAGTATAAATGCTGTAACTGTATAGCTTAGGCTATATATATATCGAGCTGTCAGAGAGGGTCGACTAACTTGGTCCTAGTTATTTTTCTTTCCCCCCCATATTAATTGTTGCGTTAGCGCATTTTCTCTAAACTATTAAATTCGACAAAAAAATGTACACACTTACGCTCCAGTTCGGTTATCTACAATAAAACGAATGTAGCGCGGTGTTGAGGATTGAAAGGTGTTTAACATAGATGAGACTTTGTTCTACTTTGGCATGGCTATTTTTGGTTTTAGTCGCCCCACCAAGTTTGATGTGCTCTTTCATACAAATGGCGCACTCTAATACTATGCACTCTATCGTTGAACCCTCTTGGGTCTGGATGAGCTCATGTTATTACAGCAATGGCAGCAATGGCTATGAGCTAGACATGTTTCTAATATATAATTATTCAAGCTCTGTCGATTTTATTCTACCCAATTTACATAATCTGATCGGGGATGAGCTCCCTATTAATGACCATCATGATCACGAGCAAGTCATTCATAATGACTCGGAGGCTGATATAAACGATGCGTTTTGGGACATAGAAATGAACAACTATGAGCACGTTGATCCACCACAACGTGTGCCTCCAAATCTTAATGTGTATGTTGCCTATATACTTTTGATTTATAACACCGTAAATTTGCTCGTTTTAATAATTGTACCAACCCAAAACGTTCAGCCTGTTTTAGATTCCATCATCCTTTTCTCTCTCTTTTTTTGACTTATGTTATTGTTCCTTTCGGTCTGGTGTTTCTAACAAGGAGAAGAAAATGGAAATAAGCTGTTAAATTTTTTTTAGACCCCCCCCCCAACTTTAAAAAAAAAAAAAAAAACCATTGCAGAGATGTGATCCACCCAACCCAACCCAACCAGAGAAGCTTTAAAGTGAGGTAAGAAAGTGCGCCAATTGTATCACCAAAAAATTAATGAACCATGGGGGATGGGGTGGGGGTGGGGGTGGATGGTGGGGGTGGGGTGGTGGGGGGTGGGATGGGGGGGTGTGGTGTGGGGTGGGATGGTGTGGGTTGGTGTGTGCACGCACGCACACAGAGACACACACACACACACACAGACAGACAGACAACACACACACACACACACACACACACACACACAGACAGACAACACACACACACACACGCACGCACGCACGCACGCACACGCACCCTCCACCCCCCACCCCCCCAACACACACACACGCATACACACACACTATCATTCGCCTCTTGTAAAACGGACCCAGAATCCTCTATTAAGGTTCTACTCATTCGAGGTGGCTTTGCGCATGCGCGTCATATCACTTCACGTGACTTTTTGTTATCTATTGATCAGCAGTTCTATAAGAATGGAGGTACTTGAGCAATGGAGCGAAAGGCCAAAGAGGGCGTAAAACTTTATTTCTTCCAATGGAGTGAAGATGTCTGTCCAAGGTCGAGAGGACGGAAAACCCTAAATGGAGCGATGGGGCTGTGTGTGGGGGTGTGGGTGTGTGTGCGTGTGCGTGCGCGTGAGTGCGTGCGTGCGTGCGTGCGTAAGACACAAATGACAAATGACAAGAGTGTGTGTGTGTGAGAGAGAGAGAGAGAGAGGGTGAGGGTTGGGCAGGCAGACATACATGCATACACACACACACACACACGCGTGCGCGCGCGCACACACACATACACACACATGTGCGCGCACGCACACTCCCACACTCCCCCCCCCCCCCCCCACCCACACACACACAGGGTTGCCTTTACCCCAACTGGGATTTCCCTGTGTGATTGAAAGAAGCACGTCTTCTCAGAATGACATCCTGGTAGCACCTATCTTTGATAGCAGGTCCAGTCATAAACAAGGCATTGGTAGACCTAGGCCCGATTAAAACCGTTAACAAATATTTGTTTGCACGACTGAACAACTGCCTGACTATTGTCTTTATGATTAAACCCAACCATTTTGCTTTGGATACTTTTCTTTGAACGATTAAATTCAAGAAAAAAACTAACATACTGACATTCGACCACAACCATATTATCTCTAAAAACCGATGTTTTCTTGGACCTGTTGTGGTTTGCTACACAGGCCTATTTATGTTTTCCTGGAAATCGAGTGTTGACTTGAGAAATGTATTATCAGACAATTGAAAGAACTTTCGTTGCCAGTAATTGTCTTCGACAGTATTTTTGCTCGAGCATGTTAGTCAATGTGCTGAGTTTTGTCCGTTAGGATTTTACCCTTTACCCGCGATCTCTCTCTCTCTCTCTCTCTCTCTCTCTCTCTCCCTCTCTCTCTCTCTCTCTTGAACATGTGTCCGTCATCTGATTGTCGGTCTGTAGATCGTCTTTTGATTTGAACAATAATTTTTGGCTTAATAGAGTTGGTATTTGATGGCTCTAATGTTTGATTCGTTTACAGGAAAATTAAAGGGTGGTTGATTGATTGTCTATTAGTTTGATTTATATGTTAATTGATAATATTAACCGATTTATTTATTGATAGTTTGATTATCTATCACATGATTAGTAGATTGGGTTATGTTTAATTCGTCAAGTGTGGCTGGTTAGGTTGATCTATGTATTTATTTTTTAAGATAGATTATTCCTCAGATTTGATTTGTTTATGTTGATAAATAGTAACTGATTGATTGCTGAGTATTATTTTCTATTATTATTTCACAAATAATGGTTGATTGCTTGGTTAACTGTTTAATAAAATGGTGGGTAATTCATGCATTTATTTAACTAATTATTTACTTATTTCTGTGTTTAGTCATCCATTTATATGGTGTGTGCGTTGGTTGGTTTGTCTATTCATTATTTCCTTGGTTGTCTATGTTTGCCTTTCTAATGATGGAATGGGTAAAGGTGAACACGGGGGTGGTGCGTGCGTATGGAATGAGGCTAAGGAACGTTAGACAGACAGATTGAGATTCGTAACAGTCTGAGAGAAAATAAGATTGGCATACCATTCACCAGTTAAATGTGCCGGTTGTATTATCAGTCACTAAAATAGAAATTGTGACTTCAATCGTTTGTTTTCTGCTGTGTGTGTGACCTGTGATGATTATTATTATTATCCCATCTGGTAGGTTTGGCTGTTCTAACACAGCCTTTCCTAACATTCTAAGTTAAGTCTTATTCAATATGATTTCACGTAAGTTTAAGAATAGAAAACAAAATTCCAATTTGTACTGAATTCCATTTTTATACTGGCAGTATAAACTACTGCTACTGCTGCTGCTGCTACTACTACTACTACGACTACTGGGGGAAGACGGGGTAAAAAGCGCATGGGCGGGTAAGAAGCCCACCCCAATTATCTCATGAAATAAAGAACATTTCAGTCAAATTTGCCCATGAGACGAATGCTAGACATTAACGCTCGTCTCATGGGCAAAATGAGACTGAAATTTGCTTCATTTCATGAGATAATTGGGGTGGGCTTCTTACCCGCCCATGCGCTTTTTACCCCGTCTTCCCTACTACAGCTACTACTACTACTACAGCTACTACTACTACTACTACTACTACTACTACTACTACTACTACTACTACTACTACTACTACTACTACTACACCATCTTGCTCTATTTATTGGTTCTTTCCGTGTTTATTCAGCACTCAAATATCAAAACAGCTTCTTGTTCTTTCTGGACCTTGAGTTACATAAAACAATCAATCAATCATTATGTAAAACGTATAGATATAAACGTTCTGCGCTAGTTAAACTTGCATACTAAGCTAAAACAAACGTTATGGACGATTTAATACTTGAAAAACGGTGTAAAATAATATCATAAATTCATTCAAGAATTTCGTTGCTTCGACCCCCCCCCCCCCCCCCCCATGGTCATAACATTTTATATGTTTATTTCTTGTTCTTTTCATAACTGATT
>CM065702.1:17296283-17321283 GCA_017654935.2 Phymorhynchus buccinoides | reverse complement strand
GTTTTCCGAACTGAGTCAAATGCCCAGTCCCCACAGAACAAGGGGAAATACTTCCGCCAGTCCCGAGTGAGTTAATGGATAATGTTGGCTAAAACAATGACAGGAGGTGAAAGGGTTAATGTAGACCCCCAACGCTCTGTTACTATGTTAGAGTACTTTCTAGTGTACTAACCACGGCCGTGTTGGTGACGGGTCCTTGTTGTCATCGGAGGATGAGGATGCTTCCCGTACTCTATGACGTACTCCGGGCACACCAACGCTCTGTTACTATGTTAGAGTACTTTCTAGACTACTAACCACGGCCGTAGTGTTGGTGACGGGTCCTTCTTGTCGTCGGAGGATGAGGATGCTTCCCGTACTCTATGACGTACTCCGGGCACACCAACGCTCTGTTACTATGCTAGAGTACTTTCTAGACTACTAACCACGGCCGTAGTGTTGGTGACGGGTCCTTCTTGTCGTCGGAGGATGAGGATGCTTCCCGTACTCTATGACGTACTCCGGGCACATCAACGCTCTGTTACTATGTTAGAATACTTTCTAGACTACTAACCACGGCCGTAGTGTTGGTGACGGGTCCTTCTTGTCGTCGGAGGATGAGGATGATGCTTCCCGTACTCTATGACGTACTCCGGGCACACCAACGCTCTGTTACTATGCTAGAGTACTTTCTAGACTACTAACCACGGCCGTAGTGTTGGTGACGGGTCCTTCTTGTCGTCGGAGGATGAGGATGCTTCCCGTACTCTATGACGTACTCCGGGCACACCAACGCTCTGTTACTATGCTAGAGTACTTTCTAGACTACTAACCACGGCCGTAGTGTTGGTGACGGGTCCTTCTTGTCGTCGGAGGATGAGGATGATGCTTCTCGTACTCTATGACGTACTCCGGGCACACCTGCGCGCTGTCAAATATGGCCCACTCGTGCTCGTGCAACTCGTCGTCACCAAAGCAGCTGCACATGCATTCAGAAGGAGACACACTGAAGTGCACAGACAGACAGACAGACAGACAGACACACGCAGGCAGACACGCATACTTACATGCACACACACATGCGCGCGCGCACGCACGCACGCACGCACATACACGAACCCTGCACACGCGCACGCACGCACACACACACACATACACATACACACACATGCACGCTCGCACGCGCACACACACACACAACACACATACACGCACACACACACACACACACAGACACGCACACACAAACACACATTACGCATGCGTGCGCCCATATACATGTTATTTGAGAACACACATACTCGTTACACCTTGCCTCTTGAATTGAAATAGGCCTGGAACTCCAAATTTGTCTGCGCTTAAATAGCCACATGACTACACATTAACACAAATTCTTACTATCTTAGTGATGAAGATACGCACCTGTCAACACTGGCGTCTGGTAAGTTTCCACATTACTAGGGTAAGAAGCACATGCCAATTATCTCATGAATTGAAGCAAATTTCAGTCAAATATTGCCCATGAGACGAGTGTTAATGTTTAGCGTTCGTCTCATGGGCAAAATGTGACTGAAATTGGCTTCATTACATGAGATAATTGGCATGGGCTTCAGTCCATGGGCTTTTTACCCCGTCTTACCCTAAACATTAACACACATTCAAAATGTTTTGACACATTCTTGCTTATATCATTAGTGATGAATACGCACCTGTTATATAGGGTCTACAACATTTGTGTCTGTAAGTATTCACATTACTAAACATTAACACACATTCAAAATGTTTTGACACATTCTTGCTTATATGATTAGTGATGAATACGCACCTATTACATAGGGTCTACAACATTTGTGTCTGTAAGTATTCACATTACTAAACATCAACACACATTCAAAATGTTTTGACACATTCTTACTTATGATTAATGATGGATACGCATCTGTCATATAGGGTCTACAGCATTTGTGTCTGTAAGTATCCACATTACTAAGCATTAACCACATTCAAAATGTCTCGACACATTCTTATTATGATTATGAGATGGATACGCACCTGTCATATTCGACATGAGCATCTGTCAGAATCCACATTACTAAGCATTAACCACACATTCAAAATGTCTTGACACATTCTTATTATGATTATGAGATGGATACGCACCTGTCATATTCGACATGAGCATCTGTAAGAACCCATATTACTGAATATCAACACACATTCAAAATGTCTCGACACATTCTTATTATGATTAGTGATGAATACGCATCTGTCATATAGGTTCTACAACATTTGTGTCTGTAAGTATCCACATTACTAAACATTAATACACATTCACAATGTCACGACACATTCTTATTATAATTATGAGATGGATACGTACCAGCCATATACAACATGAGCATCTGTCAGAATCCACATTTCTGAACATTAACACACATTCAAAATGTCTCGACACATTCTTACTATGATTATGAGATGGAAACGCACCTGTCATATACAACATGAGCATCTGTCAGAATCCATATTACTGAACATTAACACAGGCATTGAAAATGTCTCGACACATTCTTATTATAATTATGAGATGGAAACGCACCTGCCATATAGGCTACAACATGAGCATCTGCAAGAATCCATATTACTGAACATTAACACACATTCAAAATCTCCGGACGCATTCTTACTATGAATAGTAATGAAGATACGCACTTGTCATATACAGTGGAACCTCCCTCATAAGTCCTTCAAAAATCATCCCAAAATGAGGTCTTATAAGGGAGGGGTCTTTAAGAGAGGTCATTTTAATACTTACAAAGAAGGGCAATGTCTCAGAAAAGTAGGTCTTAAATGGGAGGGAGTCTTATAAGGGAGGTTCCACTGTACAACACTAGGATTTAAAAGTAACCACATGACTGCACTCATTCAAAATGTCTTGACACATTCTTACTATGATTAGTGATGAAGCCACGCACCGGTCATATACAACATTAGCGTATGTAAGTACCCACATGATCAAAAAACATTAACACACTTTCAAAATATCTGGACGCATTCTTCCATGATTAGTGATGGATACGTACCTATCATATACAACATTTGTGTCTGTAAGTATCTGTATGATACGTACCTGTCATATATAACATTTGCCTCTCTAAGTATCCGTATGATACGTACTTGTCATATATAACATTTGTGTCTGTAAGTATCCGTATGATACGTACCTATCATATACAACATTTGAGTCTGTAAGTATCCATAATTATGATACGTACCTGTCGTATACAACATTTGCGTCTGTAAGTATCCATATGATACGTACCTGTTATATACAACATTTGCGTCTGTAAGTATCCGTATGATACGTACCTATCATATACAACATTTGCGTCTGTAAGTATCCGTATGATACGTACCTGTTATATACAACATTTGCGTCTGTAAGTATCCGTATGATACGTACCTATCATATACAACATTTGCGTCTGTAAGTATCCGTATGATACGTACCTGTTATATATAACATTTACGTCTGTAAGTATCCATATGGCTGCACACATTCAAAATGTTTCGACACATTCTTACTTTGATTAGTGATGGGTACGCACCTGTCATTGGCGTATGTAAGCATCCAGATGACTGCGCATTAACACACATTCAAAATGTCTCGACACATTCTTATGTAGAGTGGCACAGTGGCAACGCGTTCGCTTCGTGCCAAGTAAACCCAAGTTCGAACCTGGGTACAGGGGATTTTTCATCTCACTTTGCACTAGGCCTTACGGTCTGAATGTGGAGTCTTTCGGATGAGACGATAAACCGAGGTCCCGTGTGCCCATGCACTTAGCACACGTTAAACCCAGTGGCAACGAAAAAGTTGTCATTTGGTCAAAATGTACCCCGCCCCCTCCCTTTCCTTCCTCATCAGTCACAAAAAATCGCATGCAAAAAAACAAAAACAATGGGTGGCGCGCCTCTGGCTGCGACACGCTCTCCAGGTGGGAGCAACCCGAATTTCACAGAGATGCCTCTGTGACTATGAAGTACCTAATACCTAATAATAATAATAATCATATGATGACTAAGAGAGGGACACGTACCTGTCATATCGTTTCCTACGTCCCGGCTTGAAAGGCGGCCGGGTGTAAGATCGGTGTGCCAGTGCAGACTCTCCCAGTAAAACGCTGCAGACCAGCATGTAGTGACGGCACGCCTTCCTTGGGCCACAGACGACACCGCACCTTGTGCTGGGAGCTGGGTCCAGGGCCAGGGGCAAAGCAGTCGGGGCATGGGTCGGAAAAGTCAGCGGGACATGGGTCAGAAGAATCAGCGGGGCATTGGTCGGAAGAGTCGGGGCATGGGTAAGAGAAGTCGGGGCATGGGTAGGAAAAGTCGGGGCATGGGTAAAAAAAGTCGGGGCGTGGGTCGGAAAAGTCTGGGCGTGGGTCGGAAAAGTCTGTGCGTGGGTCGGAAAAGTCTGTGCGTGGGTCGGAAAAGTCTGGGCGTGGGTCGGAAAAGTCTGGGCGTGGGTCGGAAAAGTCTGTGCGTGGGTCGGAAGAGTCGGGGCGTGGGTAGGAAAAGTCGGGGTATGGATTGGAACAGGCCGGACAATGGGCAAAGCTAGGGAATGGGTCGGAAAAGTCGGGGCATGGGTAGGAAAAGTTGAAGCATTGGTCGGAAAAGTCGAGGCAAGGGTAAGAAAAGCCAGGGTATGAGTCGGATAAATCAGGGCAGGGGTCGGAAGAGTCGGGGCAAGGGTCGGAAAAGTCGGGGCATGGGGCGAAGAACTTACATGAAATGCGGCTTGGGATGAAAACGTCAAGGCAAGAGACGTAGGAGTCAGGGTGTAGGTCCACGAATTGGAGGATTGAGAAGAGAAAGTCAGGGCACGGGATGATGGCGCCACTTGAAGTGCGGTGTGAGTGGAGGAAGTCAGGACTTGGGATGATGGTGCCGCATGAAGAGCGGCGTGAGTGGAAGAAGTCAGGGCACGGGATGATGGTGCCACTTGAAGTGCGGCGTGAGCGGGAGAAGTCAGAGCACAGGATGAAGAAGTCAGGGCTTGGGATGATGGCGCCACATGAAACACGGCATGAGTGGAAGAAGTCAGGGCACGGGATGATGGCGCCGCATGAAGTGCGGTGTGAGTGGAAGAAGTCAGGGCACGGGATGAAGAAGGCACGTGAAATGGGGCACGGGCCGAAAAAGTCAGCCCTTGGGTTGAAGAAGGGATATGGACAGGGGCTTGAGACGAAAAAGTCGCAGAGAGTGAGGAACTGGACAAAACAGTCATGGGATGTAAGGGACTGGGCACCGGAGTGGTCTGGAGTGAAGAACCAGACACAGACGTCTTCTCAAGTTTTGAGCTGGACAAATGATTCTTCTGGCGAGAAGTCCTTTTGAGTTTGGTTGTGGGAAAAGAAGGCCCCAACAGTAAGCCGTCTACAACGGCAGTTGTTTGGGAAACGGAATCAGAACTTTCTGTTGGAAAACAAAAAGTGGAAGAAGACCTAGTTCCTGGAGAAGGATGATCATACGAAGAAAGAGAAGACTTCAGTCTGCGTGAGATGGAAGAAGAAGAGGAAGAAGAGAAATGAGGAGGAGGAGGAGGAGGAGGAGTAGGAGGAGGAGGAGGAGGAGACGACGACTTGGGGGAGCCCTGTTGTGAATTGTTTCTACTGGCAGTCCTCTGATGCTCAAGAGGCTTGGCTGTAGGAATCGGATGACGTTTTGGGGTCGGCTCTAGCTGGCGCTTGCGTGTGGCATCTTCTAGATTGTTCCGTTCTTTGTTCTTCTTTACATGGTTGCTGTCTTTGGTCCTCACAACATTCGTACTATCTTTAGTTCTCTTACGATCGTTACTATCTTTGGTTGCCTGTTGCTGCTTGTTATCTTTGGTCATTTGTATCATTTGACGATCTTCGTTCCTCTGTAGATGATCAGTATCCTTGGGTTTTGGATAGCTGGAGTTGGGTTTCTGTTGCCGACTACTATCTTTTGTCCCGTTTTGGAGATAGCTATCTCTCGTCTTTCGTTGCTGATTTGGTACATCACTGTTCCTCTTTTGCTGATTGCTATGTCTGTTCCTCCCTTGTTCGGTTCTTTCTTTCGCTCTGCGATGCCGCTTTCTATTTAGCTGGTTACTGTCTGCGGGTTCCACTCCTTGGACACTGCCCGAGATTCTCAGTGGCGGGGGATTAGCAGTGGCGCCCTGTTGATCATGAGATCTGTCTGTGCAGTATGTGCCGGAATGGGTGGACACCTGTGATTCTGGAGGCGTGAAAGTGTAGTACTGGGCAATGTTTGCGGCTGTCTCTAGCTGATAATCAAATCTGGCCTTCTCTAGCTGATCATAATATCTGGCCTTCTCTAGCTGATCATAATATCTGGCCATATCTAGCTGATAACGACTGCCGGTCAGGTCAAGGTGGTCATCATAGTCGGTTCTCTCCACCTGATCAAAAGTGTCTGCTCTGTCCCGCTGATCAGGATCGTAGGTCTTCTGTTGCAGATCATGACTGATGGTCAAGTCAATGTGGTCATCATAGTCGGTTCTCTCCTCCTGATTAGGATCGTAGGTGCTCTGTTGCAGATCATGACTGATGGTCAAGTCAATGTGGTCATCATAGTCGGTTCTCTCCTCCTGATTAGGATCGTAGGTGCTCTGTTGCAGATCATGACTGATGGTCAAGTCAATGTGGTCATCATAGTCGGTTCTCTCCTCCTGATCAGGATCGTAGGTCTTCTGTTGGCAGATCATGACTGATGGTCAAGTCAATGTGGTCATCATAGCCGGTTATCTCTGCCTGATCAGGATCGTAGGTGCTCTTCTGCAGATCATGACTGATGGTCAAGTCAATGTGGTCATCATAGTCGGTTCTCTCCTCCTGATTAGGATCGTAGGTGCTCTGTTGCAGATCATGACTGATGGTCAAGTCAATGTGGTCATCATAGTCGGTTCTCTCCGCCTGATCAGGATCGTAGGTCTTCTGTTGCAGATCATGACTGATGGTCAAGTCAATGTGGTCATCATAGCCGGTTATCTCTGCCTGATCAGGATCGTAGGTGCTCTGTTGCAGATCATGACTGATGGTCAAGTCAATGTGGTCATCATAGCCGGTTATCTCTGCCTGATCAGGATCGTAGGTGCTCTTCTGCAGATCATGACTGATGGTCAAGTCAATGTGGTCATCATAGTCGGTTCTCTTCGCCTGATCAGGATTGTAGGTGCTCTTCTGCAGATCATGACTGATGGTCTCGTCTAGCCGCTCACCCTCACTGTCCCCTTGTAGGCCATCATCATTGTGGGCTCGCTGTAAACCGCGAGGCATGATTCGGGGGTAGAGGTCACGAGCAGTGGTGCACTGTGAGTAGCTATCAGCGATGTAGCTGTAATCAGCGAAGCAGATAGCTGAAACAAAAGAAATGACCAAAAATTGTGAAATATTAAAACCATTAAACAAAATTTAAAAAAATGCTTGCTTGTTTGTATGTTGTCTATTTGGTAATACACAATAATACGAGGAGTATCTGCTTTCCCTTAAAACAATTAGGAAGAGCACGCTAATGGACGTGAACTAAGATTACAAAAAAACAATTGTCACGTTGTGAAGAGGCAAACAGAGTAGAAAAACACAAAAAGACGCATGTGTCTTCATAATAGTTAATATTTCTTGTATTAGAATGACCATCTACATGGCCCCCATTATTGCCCCCCCACAAACAACAACAACCAAACAGCAACAACAACAGACAACAGCAACAACAACAACAAACCCAACAACAACAACAACAACACACAAACACAGACCAAAGCCTGGAATGTTCTTCGTATGGCAAAGTATCCCTTTGCCAATTTTATTTTCCAATTCTTATATTTTAGTGAAGTTGTCAACAGACACACAGAAACACAGACAGACAGACAGGCAAACATAACATCCAGAAAGAGGCGGGAGGGGGGGGGGGGGGGGGAGGGGGGGGGGGGGGGGGGGAGGGGAGGGGATTATAGCAACCCTGGGGTGGATGTGACATGATACAGAGAGAAAGGACCACGACAAGTCAAAGTGACAATCAGCAACACTCTCTTCCTCTCCATCATCATCATCATCATCATTATCATCATCATCATCATCATCATCATCATCATCGTCGTCATCGTCGTCGTCGCCATCCTCTTCCTCCTCCTTCTCTTCCTCCTCATCATTATCATCATCATTGTCGTCATCATCATCCTCTTCCTCCTCCTCCTCATCAATAACAACAACAACAACAACAACAAAAAACAACAAAATCCAAAGCTAAGCGCTCACTGCTCAGAGAGTAATTAGAAAAAAAATCTGTTTAACGTCCTCCGGTCTGAAACAGAAACATATGGGACATTAGTAGATATAAAAATGGTGGGAATTATCCTGGAGGCAATACCCGGAGGCAGTGCGTCACCAGGAAAGTCCCGAACTTTTAACAATACTGATGTGATAGTAAAAAAGACAGAAAAAAGAAGAAGAGAGTAATTAAAACGATGAAGATATTTAATAGGCCCAAGTGTCATTCATTATGTCAGCCTATCTAGCATCGCTTTACAGACAGACAAGACAGACAGGGAGCCAGACAAGCAGACACACCAACCCACAACAGGACAGACAAAAGCCGCCTCACACGTAGGCCCTACTCTATCCGTCCAAGGTTGTGTTTCTCTAGATAACGGTCGCCACGCGAATAACGCTTACGCCAAAAGGGGCCCAATAAACACCCTAAACGTTTGCTAAGGTCAGATAGTTCTTTAAGCTTACTCTTCATTTTTGGGAGAGAGAAAAGGGTTCTTCTTCTTCTTCTTCGCCTTAGGCAGCCAACTTCATCACGTTGGACATTCTGCTGCACTTTAGGGGGTAGTACGAAAAAGAAAGAAAATAAGTTCAGCAAAGATAGGGTAGATAGTGAGATAGGATGAGATATTATGGGGATAAGATAGAGCCAAGATAGTCAGGAATTTAGCATTATGATACTCCGTTTGCTATATCATGTAAAAGGATAATAATTTTGTGAAATAGGTTGCTATCATAAGGGAGATAAATCATACCTCTCCGTCAGTTTGTACAAAGTTTGCGATTTCACCCACGTCTATTTGTGTGCAGAAAATGAACTTTGCACTGTATTATGCCATCTAACATGATGAAAAATTAAGAAAGAACACTCCAAAACACTTGCATTCGTTTAATTTGCTAAAATCATCCCGTATTTTTTCACGATAGACTAAAGAATATTTGCTGTGGCAAGCTTGTTGTTTTGGTCTTCAATTTTTAATGTTCAAGTCTCGTCACGCGATATATTAAAAAAAAGCCGGAAGTATTGATATTTCCCATGATCCTTCAAAACGTTTGTCGCTTGCTACCACGATAGTAGCCACAAAACGTTTTCGACAAACGTCGGCAAAAGAGGTGTTTCTTAGTACCGTTTTTGCCGATTTGCGCTCACGTTGTGAAACGGCTCCCAAGTCGGATGAATGTGGTTGTGACCTTTCCACAGTTTTCTTTTCTTTCGACAGAGTGAGTACAAATCACAAACGCAAATTTTGGTCGGTTGAAACCCTTCCAACCAGGTCGGAAGGAATTGGCGAGAAGGTCCGCACCATTTGCTTTCCAACTCACTCAGGCAGTTGTGGGAATACAGCCAATGCTTGCTGATAGGGAAGACGGCACACAGCCACCAGTAGTCGACTAGAGTTCACAAAAACTGAATCTTCTTCCAGCTAAAAAAAAAGGTTGGATAGTGTGAGGCGGCTTTAAGCCATCAGAAGACAAAGCTATCGACAAAGAAAACAAATAATTCGTTATATTAAGTGAATGATCTCGAAACTTACCCCGGCCCAGACAGTTAGCTCTCAAAGGAACGCGGAACCCTTCGTCGCAGATGCGATCGATGTTGTGCAGGGCGGTCCCGTGGAACACCCATCGCTCGTTGACATTTCTCCCACGCCCGTTCCTCGTCATTTCTTCTTTACGACTGCAGAACAGAGAGTCACGAGATATCAAGACACGAGATATTAGAAAGAAAAGTCACGAGATATCAGGACACGAGATATTAGAAAGAAAGTCACGAGATATCAGACACGAGATATTAGAAAGAAAGTCACGAGATATCAGACACGAGATATCAGAAAGAAAGTCACGAGATATCAGACACGAGATATCAGAAAGAAAGTCACGAGATATCAGACACGAGATATTAGAAAGAAAGTCACGAGATATCAGACACGAGATATTAGAAAGAAAAGTCACGAGATATCAGGACACGAGATATTAGAAAGAAAGTCACGAGATATCAGACACGAGATATTAGAAAGAAAGTCACGAGATATCAGACACGAGATATCAGAAAGAAAGTCACGAGATATCAGACACGAGATATCAGAAAGAAAGTCACGAGATATCAGACACGAGATATCAGAAAGAAAGTCACGAGATATCAGACACGAGATATTAGAAAGAAAGTCACGAGATATCAGACACGAGATATTAGAAAGAAAAGTCACGAGATATCAGACACGAGATATCAGAAAGAAAGTCATGAGATATCAGACACGAGATATTAGAAAGTCACGAGATATCAGACACGAGATATTAGAAAGAAAGTCATGAGATATCAGACACGAGATATTAGAAAGAAAGTAACGAGATATCAGACACGAGATATTAGAAAGAAAGTAACGAGATATCAGACACGAGATATTAGAAAGAAAGTCACGAGATATCAGGACACAGACGCAGACATGCAGACGATGGCGTGCTCATGTTACGCTAACTCTGTGAAATTGCCTGTTTCATGAAATTAGCAATTCAGTGTAGCCTGACACATACGCGGAGAGAGACAAAAAAAAAGAAAGAAGCCAAAACAAAGCAGCAACAACAACAAAAACACGTGTATGTAGGGTAAGACGGGGTAAAAAGCCCATGGGTGGGTAAGAAGCCCATGCCAATTATCTCATGAAATAAAGAAAATTTCAGTCACATTTTGCCCATGAGACGAGTGTTAATGTTTAGCATTCGTCTCATGGGCAAATTTGACTGAAATTTGCTTTATGTCATGAAATAATTGGCATGGGCTTCTTACCCGTCCATGGGCTTTTTACCCCGTCTTCACCTACACACAGAAACACGAGTGCACATGCATGCACATTCACACACGCTCGCCGCACATACGATAACACAATAAGCAATTTCAACAACAGGGCCATTGGTCACTTATATGATTCATAACGAAAGGGAATGCAAGGCTATTCAAAATAATACTAGACTGCCACATAATGTGACCAAACTTGTAAAGAATGGAATGTCACTTTATGGAAAGGGATCTATCGCTTTCCCTTTAGGAGAGAGAACCATAACAAACGATGATGGTCAAGAAATAGGTTTAAAGACCCCCCACGTCACGTGTCACATTCCCTCTTATACTAGGAAGATTTCTTAAGATTCCTTACTAGCTATAAGAGGGAAAACACGTGCAAACCGCGATTTTGACACGTGACGTGCGGGGTCTTTAAAGACCCCGTGACGCGCCACGGTTACGTCCCTTGTTTTTTTTCTGGGTCGCTGTGACCCGCATTCGAATTTCCCCATATTCAAATTGAGGCTGCTCTTTAAACTGACTTGTCGCTTTCAATTTGGGGTACTTTATATGGGAGTCTGACATGGTCAAAACAAGATTTCTTTCCAGTTATAAGAGGGAAAACACGTGAATCCCGTGATTTTGACACGTGATGGGGGGATCTTTAAGGGGGGAAACCCCCCCCACGCCATTTAAGCGCCTTTCATGGAAAGCTTAGAGTGAATTTCTTCTTCTTCTGCGATCCCAAGCCATATGGCCATAATGGGCGAGGTACGCATGTGTCCAGTCTTCAGTTTTCGCTGGCTTTCCCCCTGAATTCAACCAACACATTCCGATTTCGGAGGAGCTTAAAGGAGAAAACTATTTGAAAGATTGTTTTTTAAAAAAGGCAGGAGATTGGGCCCATAAGTCAGAAATATAGTAGATGACAGAAAGCAAAGAGAAAAGGCAGAGTCAAAGAGAGTGACAAATTAGAGGAAGTTACAATGATAGAATTTCCTGAAGGTGGGGGTCTATTATTTTGACGAAAGACCTTCCGGTATCCCCCCACGGGGAGAGGAAGTGAATAAACGTAGATGTAAACGTTTTCGATCTAGAAGCAAGTTACCATGGGAACCAAAAAATAATAAGACTCCAAGAATCAAAACAATATAATTGTATTCCCAGTATGAAAGTCGAAATCATGATATCCATGCAGGAAGGAACACACACACAGACACTCACGTACGCACGCACGCACGCACGCACGCACGCACGCACGCACGCGCACACACACACACACACAGACACAGACACACACACACAGACAGACACACACACACACACACACACACACACAGACACAGAGACACAGGCACACAGGCACACAGGCACACAGACACACAGACACACACACACACACACAGACACACACAGACACACACAGACACACAGACACACACACACACACACACACACACACACAGACACACACACACAGAAACAGACAAACACACACACACACACAGACACACAGACACACACACACACACACACACACACACACACACACAGACACACACACACAGAGACACAGACACACAGGCACACAGACACACAGGCACAGACACAGACACAGACACAGACACACACACACACAGACACACACACACACACACACACACACACACACACACACACACACACACACACACACACACACACGAGGGTAATTTCCGAAATGAGATGCGTAGGCCTAAAATTAATATCATAAGGAAAGCACACGCATACCAATGTTTTTTCTTATCAAGGAAAACATCCAACATTTCTTCATCTTTAAAAAAACACCTTAAATCCACATTTGTTTTCTGCACAGCAGATAATTGAACTCTCGAGAAAAAAACACTTTAAAAAAAAGTTCTTTCTTTTATCAAATTATCTTCTCTTACGAAGCATTGTGTGGACAGTGCCCAAGTTTAAATGTAAAGGCGGACACTGACGGATGAGTTTTTGCAAGAAACACGTCGAGATCACCAGAAAGACAGCCTTTTCAAGGATCGGAACACTCACTTTGCTCTGGTTTCCTAGAAATTAAACCGTCAAAACGGCGATTCCGCCTCGGCGGAGATGCCGGAGAGAGTAGCCATTTTGGATGGGGTGGGTGAAGGTCACTCATTGTGGTTGAAGCATTTTCTTTTTTTGTAGTGCAGTAAAAGAAAAATTGGAGCTGTTTCCTTTGCTGTGAGTGAAACTCTTTAAGTAGATAATCTGTATGAAATTTTAAAAAAGAAGAAAAAAGGCTTGTATTGCGAAAATTTCGTGCAAACGATTTGGTCTAAACGCAGGCGGCCATTAGAAAAGAGACGGCACACGCCTTCTCTTTGGGTAAATAATGTGATTTCCAGCACCTCCGCCAAGGATGAATCGCCGATTTGACGGTTTGATTTCTAGTAAAGCAGAGCAAAGTGAGTGTTGCGATCACTGTAAAGGGTGTTTTCCTGGTGATCTGGACGTGTTTCTTACAACAATTCATCCGTCAGGGTGGCCCTTTAAACCTCCACACTGAGTCCATTACCCCCCCCCCCCCCCTTCCCCTTCCCAAAGTTTCGGTAGGGCCTATGAATGAAAGTTAGGTTTCACGTCCACTCGGCTGCAGCACAGCACATATGGGACGAACCATCAACCAACCATCATTGTAACATAATCGGTTAATTAGGGCCTATTGGTATTGCTGTTACTTTTATAGTCACGCAGACTTGTCTGTGTGAAATTCGGGTTGCTCCCACCTGGAGAGCGTGTCGCAGCTAGTGCTGCACGCCCCCATTTTTTTGGCATGCGGTTTTTGTTTGACTGATGGGGAAGGGAGGAGGGAGAGGTTAGATTTTCACCAAACGACAACTTTTGTGTGCGTGTTGCTGCTGTGTTCTTCAACGTGCGCGGAAGAGCAGTTAGCTTTTTGAAAGAACGCGGAACCCTCCGTTACAGATCCAACAAGAGGCAAAGCCTTCAAGGCTCACTCGGGTGTGTGTGTGGTGTTTAAGTACAAGATTGCCAACAAATAATGACGGAGATTGAGGGTCGTAGGCATGAGTGGGGGTGGGGTGGGTGTTTAAGTACAAGATTACCAACAAAAAAATGACTTTGAGATTGAGGGTCGTAAACATGAGCGGTGTGCTTAAAATACAAGATTACCAACAAACAACGACTTTGAGATTGAGGGTCGTAAACATGATGGGGGTGTTTAAAGAACAAGATTGCCGACAAATAATGACTTTGAGATGGAGGGTCGTAAACATGAGGGTGTGTGTGTTTAATGCCAAATCGTTTAATTGTACCATGCCTATTTTAAAACGAAAACATCTTACTTCTCGAAGGCAGCCCGTAACCCGGGATTCTCCACGACGACGATGCGCGTGATGTTACCCCCCTTCCAAATGTTGCCACCAGGAACGCTGAGGAACGCCTGTTTCAGGACCAACTCGAATTCAGGCTGCAGCAGGAAGCTGGAAGCTTGCATTCTGAACTACGGTAATCTTCGAGGTGCTCTTGGTAGTAAGGGTTGGGGTTGGAGTTGGGGTTGGAACTGCACTTCAGATGGGTTTTGTCCTCCCCCTAGTGGATTGATTACTACTGCAAGAAGAATGAGCATACAATAAACCAAACAACTACACGACACGTGTAAAGTGACTTATTTTATTCTCAAGAGCACAAAAACAAAACTCCTGGATACTTCGGCGAATGCGCCTTTATCAACATAGACAAACAAGAAAACAAGCGCGAAATCGCAATAGTTTGTGGCACGCGGTCTATTTTTACCACTCCAATCATGAGTCACCTCCCCTGGCTTTTCAATAATATTTTAATCTGTAAACCAGAATGTTATCTCTGCACCATTTCGTAACTTTTTATATCTTTTGGAAAACATTTAAAACTATGTATCCTACTTATACTCATTGAAAGAAGCACCGCATACTCGTCGTGTCTGTTGTAGTGTCTGTATTACGTATGTTTATTATTTTGTACGCTTTTAAAATACATCATTTTAAAGAGCGGCCTCATTTTGAAGTGTAGCCTCGATTTGAAGTGCGACAATTTTGTCAAAATGTGCGACAATTTTGGACCGACGACCCCCCCAGACCGACCGACCGACCGACCGACAAAGTGAGATATAGGTTTGTGGCTTGAGCCACAAACAAAAAACAATATCACCTTCGCTCCGTAAACTCCGCGGGTGATAAACAGCAAACAGCAAAATTCAATATAGCAAAAGGAGCAAAAAAGCAGAATGAATGGAGTTATTATGACCAGAACGTTAAAATGGATAGCCTATTTATTTTTCTATTTATTTATTTTGCCGGGAGGGATGGGGGGTGGGGGGGGGGGGGGGTATGGGGGGGGATGTCCTTATTTATCTCCCAAACAAGAGGAGGTATCTGTTGGCTGAAGAAATATTGGTATCCTCTCTGTGTGTGTCAGTGAGTTGTCTTCTCTTTCAGGGATATAACGTACGTGGATATTAATTAATTAATTAATTATGTGAAATGAAATTAATTAATGAATTTATTAAAGAAAACTTCTAGAGCGCTTGACCTTAAAGCTCTAAGCGCTTTACAATATCGCCAAATAAATTCATGAATGAAAATCTGTTTAACGTCCTCCTGTCTGGAAAACTCCAGGGATCACCCCAACAGCCGAAACACTTGAACACTATGGTACAAATGCACCAGCCAGGGATGAGAACATTACGTGCATGGCCGTTTTTGATTACCCCGCCACGTGCGCAGCCACACTCCGACTTCGGAGGATGTCTCGTACGTGAATGCATGCACAAGAGCTTGCCCCATTCCACTATTCGCAGGAGTAGGCCATGTTGTTCCGTTGGAATGGATGACACAAACTTAACACAGCATACATCCTGTGCGCCAATAGCAGTCTAAACGAAGACTTTAGGCGTGGGGCAGGATAAACATCCCCAATCGGAACAAAAAGAAGAAGAAATAACAGTAATAATACTAATGTCTTATTCATTCAGTATTTTTCTTTCTTTGCTTTGATTTTTTGAAATAAATGTATTTGACAATTCTCGAAAACCATCACAATACCGTTTGGGCAAGATGACAAGACATAGCTACGTAACTTACCAGGACAAAAAGATAGTAGTGACGATAACAGTTGTATCCAACGGTCAAGCAGAAACCAGTTCTCAAACGGTTAAAAAAAATGGTATAGAAAAGGATAAAACAAGCACACTGCAAGTTAAAATTATCTTCCGAGGATGGATAAAAGTTCCTTTTCCAATCACCCTACCCTTCAGCTTCAACCTTGCCCCTAAATAACGAAAAGGAAAGTTTGGAAGAACTCAAGACGCTAAGGTGGCGACGATGCGTATGAGTTGTGTTCAAAGCCGGTGACAATCTTGTCAAGTTAAAGGCCCACCGCATCCATGATTAAAAATCACGGTATTCACGTGTTTCCCTCTCTCGCTGGTAAGAAATCGTCTCTTTGGCCAGGTGTGACTCCCATACAAATCCCCCATACATAAAAACGAGACATCACTTTAAACAGCAGCCTCGTTTGTACATGGGGAACTTTGTATGTGGGTCACACATGGCCAGAAAAACACACACCAAGGGACATAAAGACCCACCAGGTCATGTGTCAAAATCACGGGTTTCGCGTGTTTTCCCTCTTAAAGCTGGTAAGAAATCTTGTTTTGACCAGATTTGACTCCCATACAAATGCCCCCAAATTGAAAACGAAACATCATTTTAAAGTGGGGTCGAATCGTATGCAGTGAGGCTGGGCCTTAAAGACCCACCAGATCACGTGTCAAAATCACGGGTTTCACGTGCTTTCCCTCTTACAGCTGGAAATAAATCTTGTTTTAACCAGGTCTCACAAATGCCCCCAAATTCAAACCGAAACATCATTCTAAAGAACAGCCTCAATTCGAAGATGGGGACATGTGTATGTGGGTCACAGCTACCCAGAAAAAAACCCCAAGGGACTTAATCGTGGTGCGTCAGTGTGTCTTTAACAGTGAAAACACAAAGTAATTAATTCTTTTTTTTCCTGCTTTTGGTTTTCTCGTGGAAATGGAAAAAAGAGGTGGGGTTGGTGGTGGTGGGGGGGAGGGGTGGGGGGGGGGGCGGGGTAAGAAGAGAGAAAGAGAGAATGGGATGGATGAAGGATGGGGTGGGTGGGGTGAAAGTGTAGCGCAATGAATTCTCGTCTGTGTGTGTGTGTGTGTTGATTGTTTGTTTGTTATAACTGTCTGTCTCACTGTCTGTCTGTCTGTTTTGTCCTTCTCTCTCTCTCTCTCTCTCTCTCTCTCTCTCTCTCTCTCTCTCTCTCTCTCTCTCTCTCTCGCTCTCTCTCTCTCTCTTGTACAAACAAAAGTATTGTAAGAAAAGTGGCTGTTTTTTTTTTATCTTTAAAGCTTTGAAAGTTAGGCAAGATTTACGTAGTGTTTTGTAATGTCAAGTTAATAATTTAATGTCAATTTGTTGTTGTTGTCAAACTCACTCCATTGTATGGGCAGACTCTTGACTCCTGACTCACCCCTCTCTCTCTCTCTCTCTCTCTCTCTCTCTCTCTCTCTCTCTCTCTCTCTCTCTCTCTCTCTCCTCTCTCTCTCTCTTCTCTCTCTCTCTCTCTCTCTCTCTCTCTCTCTCTCTCTCTCTCTCTCTCTCTTTCGTGGCGCGCGTGTTATTCCTCTCTCTCTCTCTCTCTCTCTCTCTCTCTCTCTCTCTCTCTCTCTCTCTCCCTCTCTCTCTCTCTCTCTCTCTCTCTCTCTCTCTCTCTCTCTCTCTCTCTCTCTCTCTCTCTCTCTCTCGCCCTCCCTTCCCCATTCTCTCTCTCTCTCTCAGCTTCGATCACTCATGATCTCTCTCTCTCTCTCTCTCTCTCTCTCTCTCTCTCTCTCTCTCCCTCTCTCTCTCTCTCTCTCTCTCTCTCTCTCTCTCTCTCGCCCTCCCTTCCCCCATTCTCTCTCTCTCTCAGCTTCGATCACTCATGATCTCTCTCTCTCTCTCTCTCTCTCTCTCTCTCTCTCTCTCTCTCTCTCTCTCTCTCTCTCTCTCTGTTGAAAGCAGTTCGCTCACTGCCCATGTTGACTGCACCGCCCCTGGCCATTGAGGGCGGCAGAAAGCCACTGCTGGCCCTGGAACACGGCAACCCCCCAGCCCCGGCTGGTGAACGTGATGCCCCAGCACCAACCACAGAGGAAGACACAGCCATAGCTGCTGTGGTAAACGCCACACCACTGGCTGATAAGAAAGACGCCACACCCCTGGCTGCCGTGGAAGACACCACTCCCCTGGCTGCCGTGGAAGACACCACTCCCCTGGCTGCCGTGGAAGACGCCACTCCCCTGGCTGCCGTGGAAGACGCCACTCCCCTGGCTGCCGTGGAAGACGCCACTCCCCTGGCTGCCGTGGAAGACGCCACTCCCCTGGCTGCCGTGGAAGACGCCACTCCCCCGACTGCCGTGGAAGACGCCACTCCCCTGGCTGCCGTGGAAGACGCCACTCCCCTGGCTGCCGTGGAAGACGCCACTCCCCCGACTGCCGTGGAAGACGCCACTCCCCTGACTGCCGTGGAAGACGCCACTCCCCTGTCTGCCGTGGAAGACGCCACTCCCCTGTCTGCCGTGGAAGACGCCACTCCCCTGTCTGCCGTGGAAGACGCCACTCCCCTGTCTGCCGTGGAAGACGCCACTCCCCTGTCTGCCGTGGAAGACGCCACTCCCCTGTCTGCCGTGGAAGACGCCACTCCCCTGGCTGCTGTGGAAGCCACGCCACTCCCCTGGCTGCTGTGAAAGACGACACACTCCTGGTTGCTGTGGAAGACGCCACAGCCTCAGCCGGTGGTGAGGGTAGTTCTACGCTGTCATCATCTCCTCAGCTGCCTTTTTCCAACATTGAAGCCGCCACTTCCTCCCCTTCCCCTCCCCAATCCCTAATTCGTGAAAACGCCAACCCGTTCCGAGCTCAGTCTGAAAGAACCAACACCCCAACCGCTGACCCTGCCTCGATCCCTATTTCCTCCTCTCCCCCCCTCTCCATCTCTACCCCCCTCTCCATCTCTCCCCCTTTCTTCATCTCTACCCCTCTCTCCGTGGCCAGAACAACAGAAGAAACCCACAAGTCAGCCATTGTCCTGTGCAGCCAACCACCCAACACTGCACACCTCTCTACAGCTGTGAACAACGATCCAGCTGGTAACAATAATCCTTTACTTAAGCCCCCACCATCCCTCTCTGAAACTGCTGTACAGACAGACCACTCCCCTGAATTTCTCACCGCCGCTTCCAGTTCACATTCTTCCTCCCCTGTCAACATCCCTCCCTCCCTTCCCCCATCCCCTATAGACGGGGAAAAAACTCCACCCCCCTGTTCACCTTCATCCAGCCCCGAATCCGTCGGTGTCATCTCTGGGCCAGAACTACCTTCAGCCCCCCAACTGTACCACGAACTGATGGCAGCCAACAAGGTCATCACCACTCTAACATTCCAGGTACAGTCACTGACACAACAACTGACTCAGGTTATACAGCACGCACAGCAGAACACTCTCAGCATCAATGACACGGAAGTTAGACTCAAAAACGCAATAAAAACATTGAAGCAAGAACATTCTCAAGAGGTAGACGACCTTAGGGAAGAAAACAATGTGCTACACCATCAACTCAAAGATACTACAAGCAAACTGCAATCACTCAAAGACAGTCAGCAACACGTCAACAGTGAAACGAGGAAGCAGATAAACACACTTCATGCAAGCAAACAAACAAGCAGTCAGTCAAACAACAGTCCTCCCGCTCCAGATCACCAAGTAGAAATTAGCGTAGAAACAGGCAACACATTTTCAGCTCTATCGCAATTAGAGGAAGATGTTAATGACACCAAATCATCACAGCGTGCAACAACTACAGAGAACAAACAGACAAGTAGAGACACGCACAAAGATAAGGCAAACCAACACGTCACCCCCAACAGTACTAGAGAAAACAGCAATAACAAGGAAACAAGCAACAAACAGCCTCGCCCTACCCCCCTAGCTATTCTCAGTGAAACACATGTCCCCCCTAGCTGCAACGTGCTGCTGCTGGGGGATTCGGTGCTGAAGGGGGTGGAGGAAAAGAAGATGTCCACAGAGAACATGAAAGTGAAAGTCATCAGTGTCCCAGGTCTGACAGTGAAAGACCTATGCCAGTGGCTTAAATCACGCCCACCCTCCACCCACATCCGTCACGTAACCTTTCACGTCGGCATCAACAGCTGTGGGGAAGGGCCTATTTCCCCAACAGAGTGGGCCTCTCTGATCCGCGGGATGAAACGGGTGTTTCCCAACGCCCTACACCAAGCCTCCTCCCTCCTCCCTCCCTTTGGTCACCATCACCCTCTGTGGCAGCCTGCTTTCCTCTCCTCCACCCACCTTCGCCAGACCTGTCACAGAGAGGGGATTACTTGCATCGACCACACCCCCTCCTTCCGCGCCAAGTCTGGGAAACCAAAAAAGGCTATGTACCTGGACCAGATACATCCCAGTGCACTTGGCTCCAGGGCCATAGCACTAAACATTCGGTATTCCGGTCAACGCCAACGCTTCACCCCTGACAGCAGATGGCCACAGCGAGTGGTGGTGAAACCAAATCAACAGCCACAGCATCACAATGTCAGCTATGCTGGTGCTGTCAGCCAGGACAAGCAGAATGGACGGCGCTCCAACTCCGCCATCTCAAACCCTGACCACTCCTCCACGACTGACCACAACATGGCACAGACTGCCCACAACGACTACAGCGAGGAATTTCCCTCCCTGACAAATGGCAAACAACCCCCCGACTCCCAACAACACCCAGTTCCACCACCATGCCAAACACGACCCTCCGTCCCCCCTACGAACTACCAACACCAATCAGCCCAACAATCACCTCCTTATGTACCCGCCCTCCACTACCCGCCTGGACTCACAACAGCCCCCTATCACCCCGCCCATGTATTAAACCCCTACCCTCCCGCCCCCAAACAACAGCAAGTACAGCCCCTTTCAACTGCACAGCCTCTGATTGGACTATTGGCAGAATTATTACACCCCTACTTACAACGTTGAAAAGGGGACCCCCCCAAAAAAAAAAAAAAAAAAAAAAAATGTCTTCCGTTCCCCCCCCCACCCCCACCCCTCTCTCTCTCTCTCTCTCTCTCTCTCTCCTCTCTCTCTCTCTCTCTCTCTCTCTCTCTCTCTCTCTCTCTCTGGCATGCACGCCTTCTCTCTGCTGTTTCTCTCTTCTTCTTTTTTTTGTTATAGCGCGGTGATAAGCTGCACGTAAATGTGCTTCCTTTTGTTGCTGAACCTGTGACAATTTCACATTTTTTATTACAAGTGACAGCCTCGTTTATTATAGAGCCTTGACAGAGAAATCTCTATTTCCTCTGTAGTGACATTTTGTTTGAAATATTTGGATATAACATATTTCTAGACTGTGCCTGAGAGTCTAGGATTTTCAATTCGTTCTCTTTATTTATTTTTTTTCCTCACTGGACTAGGACCACAGAAATGTGATCGAAAAACGGCATTGCCATTTGATTCAAAAATTCAACGAAGGAAAAAAGAAAAGAAAGGAACCTGGTTACAGACTGTCTTCGTTATTCATGGACACTAATGAATTGCACAAGGAAAAAGACTGTTGAGTTTATGAGGATCTACATACGTTCTATCATATTATTGTGTCTCTTACAGTTCTGAATATAATCTTTGTGTGTGTTATATTTTGCTTGTTTTTGTTTTAATTATATTATTATCAAGGGAGTGGTTTGACCTTTCCTTTGCCATTGATTGTTCTAGTATTGGGTTGATTCTTCCTTACTAGTAACTGTTATAATTTTGAATTGACTCTTCCTTTGATATTGATTGTTTTATTCTTGTGTTGATTGGGTCGATTTTCCCTTACTATTGATTGTTATAGTTTTGTCATTACCCATAACGATGTCTCAAACTTTGGATACGTGGCCCTCTAAAGAAGGGTTGCGTATCGGTTACCTTAACATTAATAGTGCATACAACAAGCTAGATGAAATAGCGGCTATTCTAGACAATAATGGTAACAATTTCCACGTGTTCTGTCTATCAGAATCAAGACTACGCAACCAAATACCTGATTCTGACCTTAGCATCCCAGGATATAATTTTATACGCCAGGACCCCACCAAACCGAAAGAAACGGGCCTTCTGCTTTACTATTCTCAAACACTTACAGTAAAACGAATTCCCAAATTAGAACAATATCAAACTGAATCAGTGTGGATTGAGATTAAGCTAAGGCACACTAAACCCTTATCAGTCTGTTGTTTATACAGAAATCCCGCTGAGATAAATGATTGGTTCGATAGTTTCACCTTAATGATGGATGCAGCAGTAATAGAAGACAATGAAATAATTTTACTCGGAGATTTCAACATTGACCTATATAAGCCCCAAACACAGTGGGTAAAACTTTACGAATCTTACAGTTTACATCAACTGATTGATCGACCAACACGCGAAACGGACACATCAAGCACCATCATTGATCATATTTATGTTTCATCCATGAACAACATAGCAGAAGTATGCTCACCAGTTTTAAATTGTAGTGACCACTACCCTGTGTGTGTAACCTGGATAAAGAAAGGAACTAAAATCCCCCAAGTAGGCCACAAAACAATTCGTTATAGGTGCTTTAAGCATTTTAACAAAGATATCTTTCTCTCGGATCTGCTTAATTCTGGTTTATCAAAGGTTTATCAATACTGTAATCCAGAGGAAGCCTTCGACTGTTGGATTAAAACCTTTTGTTATGTTTATAATAAACACGCCCCTATCAGAATAAAACGTGTTAAAAATAAACCTAAACCACCATGGATAACAGATGATATTGATCAGGCTTTCTATCTTAGAGATTTTTACAAAGCAACCAAAGACCCTAGGGCTAATGCCCAACGTAACCTTGTAAATTCAATGAAGCGTTCAGCTAAACAGAAATATTTTAGGGAGTTACTATTAGACAAAAATCCTAAAAAGGTGTGGAGTGCAATTAATTCCTTGACAAACAAGAATTATGTCAAAAAATCACATCAATCAACTACTCCCTCTCCGAACGTATTAAATCAGCATTTTGTATCAATTGCGGAATGTCTTATCCAAAATGATACTTGGAAACAAAATGATCTAAAGACGTTGAAAGACTTCTGTTTATCCAAGAATATCCAGTCTACAGTCTCCATTCCGTTACTAACAATATATGAAGTATATGCTGCTCTCACGCACATAAAACAATCTACAAGTAAGGATGCAAATGGATTGGATGGGATAATCCTTAAACTTGCTGCTCCTGTCATCACTGACAGTCTAACCTATATATATAATATATGTATTAGTAAAAATTACTTTCCAGCTCAACTTAAAAACGCTAAGATTATCCCACTTCACAAGTCTGGTGATGAGAACGAACCTTCTAATTATAGACCTATATCCATACTGTCAGTTTTGTCAAAACCCTTAGAAAAACACATCCAAAAACACCTATCTCATCACTTAGAAAAGTACGATCTCCTACATCCAAGCCAATCAGGATTTAGGAAACAACACTCATGCCACACAGCTCTAGTTAACATGGTTGATACATGGCTAGGAAATATTAATAACAATCAGTATACTGGAATTGTCTTTGCTGATTTTGCAAAAGCATTTGATGTAATCAATCACTCACTACTTATGAAGAAACTACGTGTTTACAATATAGGTGATCAAGTGTGCCAACTGCTTGAGTCATTTTTATCAAACAGACAACAACAAGTATGCACTGGTCTTCATCAGTCTTCTTCTCTCCCAAACAACTATGGTGTTCCACAAGGTTCAGTTTTGGGCCCACTGTTGTTTTTATTATATATCAATGATTTACCTTTGCTTGTTAAAGACAATTGCAATCTCTTTGCGGACGATAGTTCAGTCGAATCCGCTCATCCTTCATTACACGTTTTGTCATCTAATATTCAAGAAAATGTAAATCAACTGGCCAGATGGGCTGAACTAAATCACATGTGTCTGAACCCAAACAAAACTAAGTATATGTGTTTGACAACCAGACAGAAACGCCAAAATCTTTCATCTACTTCGTTCCCAATTCACATCTCGGGACAAACAATCGAGGAATCCAGTTCACACAAGGCTCTAGGTATAACGATTGATAACAAATTATCTTGGTCAGAACACATAGACATATTAAGTAAGAAGGTATCGCAAAGAATATTTCAACTATCAAAAATAAAACATTTCCTCAATCTCAATGCCAGGAAGCAGTTCTATTATGCACATATAAATTCACTTATCAGCTATTCCTCTACTTTGTGGGATTCAGCAAGTGCAAATGTTCTAAAACCTCTCGTTAGACTGCATAAACGAGCTGTTAAATTGGTGCTGCTCAAATCAACTTCTCTTACGAACAATGATTACAAAACAATAGGTATATTACCTTTTAAATTACAGTTGGAGCATAACAAAGCAAGGATGATGCACAAAATCATGACCGGAAATGCTCCTCAATCTTTAATTGACCGCTTCTCGATAAACAGTTACAGGCAGTCAAACAAACTACTAATTCCAACCCCAAGATTAGACTTATTTAAAACCAGTTTAATATACAGTGGTGGATCTTACTGGAATAATTTGCCAGCCACCTTAAAAGCGACCAAACGCCCAGCATCCTTCAACAAACTAATGAAGAACTACCTAATGAACAAACTCCACTGACAATGAACAATGAAAAACTCTCTCTCTCTCTCTCTCTCTCTCTCTCTCTCTCTCTCTCTCTCTCTCTCTCTCTCTCTCTCTCTCTCTCTCTCTCAAAATTTCATCAGGTACATAACATTAGCAAACCATGACTTATTGTATGTTTTACCCAACA
>CM065702.1:17288783-17291283 GCA_017654935.2 Phymorhynchus buccinoides | reverse complement strand
CAATTTCGTTTTTCATTTCAAAGACCCCCCCCCCAAAAAAACCCCCCAACAACACCGAAAAAGAAGCCAACAACAAACCAACAACAACAAAGAAACAAATCAAAGTTTAGGAGTGGGATGGGTGTTTAAACTACAACTTTGCCGAATGTTTCTAGCCTTTATTTGGTGTCCGTTGAAATATATCTTTAACTCCTTGACTGCCAAAGAAAATTAAAGAACAAATCATTGGGCAAATCATGACATGAAAAAGACAACTGATAGAGCCAATCTGAGAAAATGGTCTGGGGGATATTACTCTCTTGACTGTGTTAGAGCAAAAATGCCAGCATATCAGGGTTATTCTTCTTCATCTGATGACATCATCAGTGGTGTCATCAGGTCAGTACGTAATACGTTGGTGGCAGTCAAGGGGTTAAACAATGAAAGAAAGACGCATAGTAGGCACATGTACGGAATGATTTCTTTCAATTACTCATGTTTTTCAATCAAATATAAAAAACACACCTATAAACGACCGTTCTCTCAGAACTCACACACATACACACACACACACACACACACACACACACACACACACACACACACACACACACACACACACACACACACACTCACTCACACGTACGCACACGCACGCACGCATACACACACACACAGGTACACACACACACACACACACACACACATACACTCACACACACAGGTACACCCACGCACAGATATATATATATATATACACACACACACACAGATACACAAACACACACCAAAATATGTGCGTGGCGGTGGTGGGTGGGTGGTGGTGGTGGTAGAGGGGGAGGGGGAGTGTGGATTGGTGTGGAAGGAGGAAAAGGAGGGTGGACGAGGGAGGGGAACAGGAATACCCGGATGTACCCAAGCACACCACCTCCCTGTGACATAAACGTGGAGGCATGTTCGGGGAAGGGAGGGGGACCAAAATGCGTGATGAGAATTATGGCGGGGTGGGGTGGGTGGATGGGGGAGGGGGGGGGGGAGGAAAGGTAGAGAGAGTGGAGGTCGGAAACATACAGAGTTTATTACAGCTTAAAAAGTGATGAATTCCATTCACCTTGCAAAGGTCAAAAGAAGTTCAGCAAGGGATACTCATAAATCGTTTCTTAATCAAACTAGGTGGTCAGAAACCATTTCAGCACCTTTATTATTATTGACCTAGCTATGCGTACGTGTCCACGTTTGGCCTACACACAAGGGACAAAGGTGCAAAATAGGCACAAGAGACACAGGAATAGGACTTTAGTTAAGCGGTAAGCTTACTTATCATGCTCGTAACATTCATCAGTAGAAGCTGGCGTGACTCACGTTAGTGCTGTACGAACTGTCAGTACTACTCAACGGTCAGTTGCGTGTAGAGAAAGATTGTCCCCATTCCTTCCTTACTCTTTCTCTCTGTCTGCATTTCTGGCTCTGTCTGTCTGTCTGTCTGTCTGTCTGTTTGATTGTTTGCCTGTCTCTTTCTCTTTCAAAGCATATTTTTTTCCCAGTGCAGAATACCCGAATAGCTACCTCTTTCTCTGCGTTTCTCTGCCTCTGTCTTTCTGTCTCTTCTTGTCTCTGTCTGTATGTCTGTCCGTCGCTAATCGCGAATACACACGCTAATCGCGAATACACATTGTAACTGTTACTATACTCTATTCACGATGGCGACGGTCTGTCTGTCTGTCTGTCTGTCTGTCTGTCATGTCTGTCTGTCCTCCTCTCTCTCTCTCTCTCTCTCTCTCTCTCTCTCTCTCTCTCTCTCTCTCTCTCTCTCTCTCTCTCTCTCTCTCTCTCTCTCTCTCTCTCTCTCTCTCTCTCTCTCCCACCCCTCTCTGTTTTTTAAGACCTTTTGCTTCGATAAAGAATACTGAAAAGGGCATCTCTATCCCTATCTCTGTCTGTCTTTCTGTCATTCTCTCTGTCTCTATCTCTATCTCTGTCTCTCTGCTCTCTCTCTCTCTCTCTCTCTCTCTCTCTCTCTCTCTCTGTCTCTCTCTCTCTCTCTCTCTCTCTCATTCCTCTCTCTAGTCTCCGTCTCTCTCTCTGCCTCTGTCTGTTTCTTTCTCTCTCTCTGTTCTTTGCTAAATAAAAGTTTTTCAGCGTCCAGTGTTCAGTGTTCTCTCTCTCTCTCTCTCTCTGTCCCCCCCTTCCCTCTCTCTCTCTCTCTCTCTCTCTCTCCTCTCTCTCTCTCCTCTCTCTCTCGTCTCTCTCTCTCTCTCTCTCTCTCTCTCTCAAATATAGCAAGTGTCTCATCTTTTAAGAGAACATACCATAAACACCTCTTAAACAAGCTCTAAATGATCATATTTATTTCACTTCCATATCTATTGATGTTGCAAAACAACGACTTACTAAAATATTCGTGCTCATAACAATTACAACAAGTAATTAGTACATGTATGCATTAATTATGAGCATACTTGCTACAATGTTTTTGCTTCCTGTACGCCGCGGATTAAGTAACTCTGTGATGTATTTTTCT
>CM065702.1:17278783-17286283 GCA_017654935.2 Phymorhynchus buccinoides | reverse complement strand
CTATGACATAACTGAAGCAACAAGAAGCAGAGCTGAGGCACTTCTCTGCTACTTCTCTGAGGCATTGCATTCTTTGTAAGGATTAAAATCCCCCCCCTTAAAATCATTTGAATGATTTTTGAAGGTCTTATAAGGGAGGTTTCACATGTACTAAGTAACGTTAGTTTTGTCTTTGTGAACTAATTTCTGAATACTTCTTAGTGGACGTTATCATCACAACACACACGCACGCACACACGCACGCACGCACGCTCGCTCGCTCGCACGCATGCACGCTCGCACGCACGCACGCACGCACACGCACACACACACACACACACACACAACACACACAGATTGTAGTACCAATGGTTTTGTTGAAACTAAATGCTGTTTGCATGATTCCAATAATTATGGGATGGCAGAACGCATTTACGAAATAACCTTATACGAACTTGCTTCACGCCAGAAAGCATTAAAGACCCACCAGGTTACGTGTCAAAATCACGTGTTTCACGTGCTTTCCCTCTTATAGCTGGTCAAGAAATCTTGTTTTGACCAGGTTTGACTCCCATACAAATGTCCCCTAATTCAAAACGAAACATCTTTCTAAAGAGCAGCCTCAATTTTAAGTTGGGGACATTTGTATGTGGGTCACAGCTACCTAGAAAAAACCCAAGGGACTTAATCGTGGTGCGTCACTGTGTCTTTAAAAGCTGTAGCAAGATTGAAAATCTGTCTGTCTTTCCCCGTCAGGCTTTTTTCTCTCTCTTGTCCTTATTGTTTCCCTCTTCCTTCCTCTTTCTTCCCCACCCCGTCACAACGCCCTCTCTCCCTCAAACGCGCACACCCACACATACACACGCAGTCACGCAATGATTATAGGCACCAGTTGTATAATCTCGCTCGAGGCACACAATGCGGACACAACTCTGAGTAGACACACTCTTCTGCCGGTGAGGAACGAAAGCAAAAAAAGGCGTGGCCAGACACCTCCTATTATAAAATGCCCGCAACCTCCAGCTCCCTTCTTCTTCTTCTTCTTCTTCGCCATAGGCAGCCAACTTCATCACGTTGAAGATTCTGCTGCACTTTAGCACTCCCTCCATCGTCTATAAGAGTCTACGACTGATTGGACGCTAATCTAAAGTTCGTTCAGTTCCCTCGCTCACTCAGTCGGTGCTACTACTACTGTTGAACTTGCTTCAACCAAACGCCATTCACTGGTGAAACATTTTGTCGAAGAAGAAACACAGGGATAAAAGAACAAAACCGCAACAGAAACTGAAGAAACTGAAAATATATACTGTTCAAAAAAAGAGTAGCAATGAGAAAAGCAGTATCAGTAACAATAACCACGGCAACACCAGCAGTAGCAGTCACCAAACAACAGCAACAGCAGTAACAACAATAACAACAACAGCAGCAGCAGTAACAACAGCAGCACCAGCAATAACAACAATAAGAACAAACAGCAGCAGCAGTAACAACAGCAGCAGTAACAACAGCAGCACCAGCAGTAACAACAATAAGAACAACAGCAGCAGCAGTAACAACAGCAGCAGTAACAACAGCAGCACCAGCAGTAACAACAATAAGAACAACAGCAACAACGTGACAACAAACGGCACAAATTGGCTTAGTTTGAAACTTTTATCAGCGATTTTTTTTACAAAATTGTATTTTTTTACTATTCCAAAAAGGTTTAGGGATACAACTCAAAAGTGTACATATACGAAGTGTAAGTTGTTCATTTTCACCCTATTCACAAGATTTCAGGGGAAAAAACACCCAACAACACTTCAAAGTCAAGATGGCTGAATCTTATGCATTCGAAGCTTCTTCTACGCTAGCAGCTTTATCGAGATTGGGACCAATGATTGCGACTACGGGGAAAGACGTGGACAGTTTAGTGACGCAAACACTGTCCCTGTATGACATCAACAGTTCTGTGACGTCAGAGAGTTCTGTGACGTCAGAGAGTTTCGTGACGTCATCTTCATCGTCAGAGTGGCTCTGGGAGACAAGGTCTCCGCTGTCGGCTGCCAGCGACGAGAGTTTGGCTCTCTTCCTCATCTTGATAGGTGAGACTACGTTGTGTGTTGTTTAAGTAGTGTTGTTGTTGTTGTTGTTGGCATAGGCCGTGTACACACATAAGCGGATATTCCACGCGGAAACCCGTGCGCAATGAAACAAAGAAGGGAAAAGATTTGCGCACGTGTCCGAATTAACAAATAAAAATGTTGAAAACGAAGTATGTGACGTTTCTCACTTGCTGAGATGCTATCAATAAAATTATGTGCTGACGTTTTCTGAATAATGGAGCTTAAAGTTAAGGTGCTCAAATATACTGCAGTTTCCTTAAGTGAAACAAAGAAGGGAAAAGATTTGCGCACGTGTCCGAATTTCCCCTATACGAGTAAACTTGTTTCCTTCTTTCTTCCACATATTTAGGGTTTTCCGTACGGAACTTACGCTAACCCGGCCTGACCCTGGCTAAAAGACTCCAGGGATCATCCCAACAGCGGAAACGCTTGAACACTATGGTACAAGGGCATCAGCTATGGATGGTAACATTACGTGTGCGACCGTTTTTGATTAGCCCGCCACGTGAGCAGCCACACTTCGTCTTCGGGGGATTTGGGAAATTGATGGTGTTATGCTAGGAGCTTGTCATGGCTAAAGACAATCCCCGCATAACTATGCATATCATAACAGCATGTTGATGTAGCCTTGGTGTTCTAGCCTATGTGGACTGGAAGGACACAGCCTTAAAGACCCCCCACGTCACGAAAAACATTCCCTCTTATGCTTGGAAGATTTTTGATCATTTCTTACTAGCGATAAGAGGGAAAACACGTGAAAACCATTATTTAGACACGTGACGTGGTGGGTCTTTAAGCCAAGGCGAGTTCATGTGTAATTGTATATTGAAGTTTCTGGCCCTTTGTCAAATGGCTTTTATTATTGGTTGACATTAGGGGCCAACAGTAACACGAGAGCTGTACAATAATTGTTTTTTACAATAATGGAAAATCATGGTACAGTTTAGTCTCTTGTGGAAGACTATGCCTCTCAAACGAGGAGGGGGGCCTTTGCACCGGCTCTGGTGCTGCAGCCAAAGGGATGGGCTGGCCTTTTGGGGGGACCTTCCTCAACACCAGATGTCCTCAAATCCCTTTGGCCGAGAGAGTGGGGATGTACCCTCCCAGGGGGCAAGGCATCTCCGTTATATACAAATTCTCGCCCAGCCCGCCAGAATAGCATCTGCCCCTCTGCTATCTGGCAGTCATGGTCGGAAACGACTGACTGGCATACATATTTAAGATTACAAGCTATATGCCATTCTTGAATGATTGTTGATTTGTTTGTACACAGTTCTCTCTGTCTTCTTCTTCTTCTTCTTCTTCTTCTTCTTCTTCTTCTTCTTCTTCTTCTTCTTCTTCTTCTTCTTCTTCGTCGTCGTCGTCGTCGTCGTCGTCGTCGTCGTCGATCACTCAGACAGTAACCTGTCAATCAGCGCAGATGCGTCATGTTGCCTTTATGCTCCTAACTAAGAAATAGTTAGGCCCAGCATACCCGCTTTCGGCTGGAGACATTTTTTTGTTAAGATTACCTTGAGAAAAAAAAGGCAGGAGAATTGACCGGTAAGACAGAAAGGTTGTAGATGACAGTAAGCAGAGGGAAAAGGCAGAGTCAAACAGAATGACAGATTAGAGGAGGTTACAAGCACATAACTTCCAGAAGGTGGGGGAACCATTTGTACGAAAGACCCTCCCGGGGTTCCCACGGGGGACTCTCTAACTTGGTTGATATGTTCTGTTTTTTGGTGATACTATTAGGCACTTTATAGTCAATTCGGGTTGCTCCCACATGGAGAGCGAGTCGCAGCCAGAGGCGCACCACCCTTTGTTTTGGCATGCGAATTTTGTGCGACTGATGAGGAAGGAAAGGTGTGTGTGTGTGTGTGTGTGTGTGTGTGTGTGTGTGTGTGTGTGTTCAATTTTGACCAAACGACAACTTTTTCGTTGCCACTGGGCTTAACGTGTGCTAAGTGCATGAGCACACGGGACCTCGGTTTATCGTCTCATCCGAAAGACTCCACGTTCAGACCGTTAAGGCCTGGTGTAAAGTGAGAAGAAAAATCCCCTGTACCCAGGTTCGAACTCGGGTTTACTTGACACGATGCGAACGCGCTACCACTGTGCCACTCTACACTTTTTTTTCAAAAGTGAGGGGCAGATGAATAGAGTAGAAAGAACGTTTGACGTCCTCATGGCATGCACCCTTAGGGACAAGTTCTTCCGGTGCAGGCAGTCTTCGATAAACGGTGGACCGATCCTGGAGATACTGGAACCAACCAACCATTAAATAAGCGTCTTTTAGCAAAAAGAAGATAAAAAATCACCAAGTAGAACAGAACAGTGCTGTTCCTCTTTGTCAATATAAATGCTAGTCCTGGACACCAGCTTTGGTCAAATTTCCTCCCGATTTTCCAATACGTTGGCCGTTATCTTTATTATGGTTTTTATTTGCATTTGTTCGCCTTTTAGATTTGTACCTCTTGCGTTTTACATTTTTAGCCCCTCCCCCTCTCCCCCTTTCGATCTGGTTATTATTATTTAGAGACTTGAAAAAGGGCCAGCCTTGGTTTTTTTGCCACTAACTAAAATCGTAAACCTTGAAATAATTATAGTCCATAACTCAGTCCAGGATTAAAAGTAACTACATTGTTTTCATCGATTGTTATTAATTAATCATTCATGGTTGACGAATTAATACCCAGCTCTTCTTTTTTATTGATACTTTTTTAAAATGTTGTTTTCGAAGACATAATAACATGTAAAAAAAACAACAAAAAACATAAAAGAATGAAAATAAACCTAATGTATCATCATTCTTTTATAATCAAACATGTACTATCTGAAATGTATCATCATTCTTTTATAATCAAACATGTACTATCTGAAACGTATCATCATTCTTTTATAATCAAACATGTACTATCTGAAACGTATCATCATTCATTTATAATCAAACATGTACTATCTGAAATGTATCATCATTCATTTATAATCAAACATGTACTATCTGAAATGTATCATCATTCTTTTATAATCAAACATGTACTATCTGAAACGTATCATCATTCTTTTATAATCAAACATGTACTATCTGAAACGTATCATCATTCTTTTATAATCAAACATGTACTATCTGAAATGTATCATCATTCTTTTATAATCAAACATGTACTATCTGAAATGTATCATCATTCTTTTATAATCAAACATGTACTATCTGAAATGTATCATCATTCATTTATAATCAAACATGTACTATCTGAAACGTATCATCATTCATTTATAATCAAACATGTACTATCTGAAACGTATCATCATTCTTTTATAATCAAACATGTACTATCTGAAACGTATCATCATTCATTTATAATCAAACATGTACTATCTGAAATGTATCATCATTCATTTATAATCAAACATGTACTATCTGAAATGTACCATCATTCATTTATAATCAAACATGTACTATCCTGTACCCACATATTTAAGTAAATAAACATAACAATAATACCCAGCTCTATTTTTAGCTTTCTCTTTCATTGTTTCCTTTGACGACTTCACTTCCGGTTATATATTCCACAATAATACCCAGCTCTTTTTTTTAGCTTTCTCTTTCATGGCTTCCTTTGACGACTTCACTTCCGGTTATATATTCCACAATAATACCCAGCTCTTTTTGAGCTTTCTCTTTCATGGCTTCCTTTGACGACTTCACTTCCGGTTATATATTCCACAATAATACCCAGCTCTTTTTTGAGCTTTCTCTTTCATGGCTTCCTTTGACGACTTCACTTCCGGTTATATATTCCACAATAATACCCAGCTCTTTTTTGAGCTTTCTCTTTCATGGCTTCCTTTGACGACTTCACTTCCGGTTATATATTCCACAATAATACCCAGCTCTTTTTGAGCTTTCTCTTTCATGGCTTCCTTTGACGACTTCACTTCCGGTTATATATTCCACAATAATACCCAGCTCTTTTTTTGAGCTTTCTCTTTCATGGCTTCCTTTGACGACTTCACTTCCGGTTATATATTCCACAATAATACCCAGCTCTTTTTGAGCTTTCTCTTTCATGGCTTCCTTTGACGACTTCACTTCCGGTTATATATTCCACAATAATACCCAGCTCTTTTTGACCTTTCTCTTTCATGGCTTCCTTTGACGACTTCACTTCCGGTTATATATTCCACAATAATACCCAGCTCTTTTTGAGCTTTCTCTTTCATGGCTTCCTTTGACGACTTCACTTCCGGTTATATTTCCCCCCCTTAGATGCATGCGCTGGCCTGGGGTCAAAGTACACAGTCAAATTGACGGACATTTGGCGACAGTTATTATAGTTGCCGAGGGACGATGACCCTCTTGGGGAGAAACAGGACGCTCTGGCCAAGTCTTGGTGCGACTGCTAAGACAATGGCTGACCCAGTAGTAATTATCTCCCTTGTTTTCCCACTAGATGGCGTGATGGTACCAATTAGATTCACGGTGACCCTGTCGGCCTAATAGGGGAAGACGGGGTAAAAAGCGCATGGGTGGGTAAGAAGCCCACCCCAATTATCTCATGAAATAAAGAAAATTTCAGTCAAATTTGCCCATGAGACGAATGCTAGACATTAACGCTCGTCTCATGGGCAAAATGAGACTGAAATTTGCTTCATTTCAAGAGATAATTGGGGTGGGCTTCTTACCCGCCCATGCGCTTTCTACCCCGTCTTCCCCTAGCAATAAACACCTCGCAGTCGTGCGGTCTATCTTCTTCTGCTTCTTGGAAGTCGCTCATCAAAAATAAGAAATGTGTTTGCAATGTTCATGACAGGGCCGGACCTAAGTTTTTAAGGGATGGGGGCTAATGCATCGAAGGTGCGAAGGGGGGTGGGGGTGGGGGGTGGGGGGTACCTTTTGTACAGATAGTTCCCCCACCTTCTGGAAGGTCTGAGCTTGTAATTTCCTCTAAGTTGTCACTCTCTTTGACTCTGCCCCTTTATAGATATCGTGGCCGTGACTGACGTTCAACCTGTTGGTGATCGTGATTTCGGTGAAGCACAGGAAGTCTCCTCTCTCTTCTCTCTCTCTCTCTCTCTCTCTCTCTCTCTCTCTCTCTCTCTCTCTCTCTCTCTCTCTCTCTCTCTCTCTCTCTCTCTCTCTCTCTCTCTCTCTCTCTCTCTCTATCTATCTGTCTCACTCCTTCTCTTAATGTTGTCTTACATTAATCTCTCTGTCACACAGATATCGTGGCCGTGACGTTCAACCTGTTTGTGATCGTGATCTCGGTGAAGCACAGGAAGTCCCTCCACCCTGGGGACATCTTCGTGGTGTTCCTGGCCTGCTCGGACCTGGGTCACCCTCTGCTGGGCTATCCTATGTGCATCCTGGCCGCACTGCAGAGACAGTGGGTCTTTGGGTACCTGGGTGAGTGGAGAGAGAGAGAGAGAG
>CM065702.1:17266283-17273783 GCA_017654935.2 Phymorhynchus buccinoides | reverse complement strand
ACCAAAGTTGATGATGACGAAACCAATCATCTAGCAAATCCATGGAGAGGGGGGGGGAGTTAATTAGAAAGAGAGTTCTCCCCCTTTTGTTAAGTTTCGTCATCTCCTCTCTTGGCCTCGCTGTTTCATTCTTCGGCGAGCACTGTACTGTGAATTGTGGCCATTGTGTGATGTGGGCAAGTGTTGAGGCCTGTAGTGTAGTGTAGTGTAGTGTAGTGTAGTGTAGTGTAGTGTAGTGTAGTGTGGTGTGCCGTATGTGTGTGTGTGTGTGTGTGTGTGTGTGTGTGAGTGTGAGAGAGAGAGAGAGAGAGAGAGAGAGAGAGAGAGAGAGAGAGAGAGAGAGAGAGAGAGAGAGTGCGCGCGCAGGCATGTGTGTTGTTGTTGTTGTTGTTGTCGTACACTGGCTAAAAGACTCCAGGGATCATCTCAACAGCCGAAGCACTTGAACACTATGGTACAAATGCACCAGCTATGGATGAGAACACTACGTGTGTAACCGTTTTTGATTACCCCGCCACGTGGGTAAGATACCAATGCCATGTTCACCTGACGAGATCCTCATGGATCGAAACAGCTGTCGTGGACTGGGCTCTGTCTTGCCTCCCCTAAAAAAGGAGGAGAAACTTAGCTAGCACTCTATGTTTTTTAGAACATAGATCAAGATACCAAGTTATTGTAACTGGTCTTGATTCTAATGTTCGATTATAAAAACATTTGGACAAACGTTTTTATGAAATTTATATATTTAATAAAACCGCCCCGCGCTCGCTACGCTTCACGGCAGCTCTTCCCCCGACACAAGTCTTTAGAATAGCAGTTACCAGAATAGCACTTCGAAATGTCTCCCACTGCAATTCCCAGTGATGTTGATCACGGATGTATATATAGGGATCCCTAACCAAGTTTTCAAACTACAATTATTTGCTTAATACAATCGGCCCGGGTTTTCAGAATTGCAGTCGCCAGCACAGCACTTCAAAATGTCTCCCTCTGCATTCATCCAGTGATGCTGATTACAAATATATATATAATAGTTAAAGGGGCTCAAGACCAATACGTTTCATGCTACAATTGTTTGTTTTATGCAAATGGCCCGGGTCTTCATAATAGCAGTCACCAGAAAAACATTTCAAAATGTCTCCCACTGTACCCGCCCAGTGATGATGATCGTAAATATATGGCTTAGAGTGGTCTGCAACCAACTGTTTTAAAGATATGGCTATTTGCTTTCGGGTTACGGCCTGTTTTCATCATTATAACGGCTTCAAGGTGAAATGTAAAGGTAAAGGTCAAGTGGCTTTTAAATGTTTCCAAATGCATTCTTAGGTCATGTTAATCAAGAATATATGGTTTTGTGGGTGGGTGTAAACCCAATGGTGTCTGAACTACACCCACATGTAAAAAAGAGAAGTTCAAAAGTCAAGGTCATTAGGATTATCAATACTTTGTACCACACACGACCTTCAGTCAGTCTGCATACCTGCCAACTTTGAAGCCAGCAATTGAAATAAATGTGAAAGATATGGCCAAAATACCAATTTGACACCTCTAAGGTCTATGTTATTGACCTTGATCTTGACCTTTTTCAGTACCCAATATTCCAAATCACCATTAGCCAATGCTTGCCCACCCCAAGCTTGAAAATTGTAAGTCCAACGATGTGAAAGAAGAAATTTCGGTTTTTAAGGTCAAACCTCAAGGTCAAGGTCATCACGTTTATATTTTTTCTATGGGACCATTCATGTGCTGTGGTACACCACCACACAGAATTTAAAGCCATGCTGTCCACTGGCTCATGAGACACAGCTCGGAAATATATCGCACAAAGAAAGAAATTTCGGGTTTGTGAGTCTTCCTTAGCAGAGGTCTGCACTGGAGGTTCAAAATTCATGATCTGAATAGGTTTTGCCATGCTGATCAAGAATATATATAGTTATAGGGGTCTATGGCCAACGGTTTGGGCACAATCGCCTGAACAGACAGACAGACAGACAGACAGACAGACAGACAGACAGACAGACACACACACACACATACACACACACACACACACACACACACACACACACACACACACACACACACACACACACACACACACACACACACACACACACGTCGATCATAGCAGTCATGATGATATATAGACAGTAGGTCGATCCTGGAGACCCATATATATGACACAGCACCACAAAAGGGACATTAAGTCGCTGGGCTTGTTTCTCGCATCAGGCTTGAAAAGTCAAATATCAATTTATTTGGTCAATTTCGAGTTTTGGGGATTGTTGTGCTCTCTAACATCTTATCTTTCATATTTATAAAGGGTAATATTTAATATGGTCTCTAAATGATCTTATAAGTGTTTTGGAATTAGTAGATCAAAGCTTTTTCTTCAGCTAGGCTAGACATTAAACTGTGTTTTCTCAAAATGACCGATGCTCACCTTACTAACTTTAAAGGCTCATAACTCTGGAACGCAAAAAGATAGAAGAATGGTTCTTGTATCATTAGAAAGACTATTGTCTGACGTTTTCAAACGTATAATTTTCTCAGAATGGTCAATTTGACACTTAATGTCCCTTTCGTGGTGCTGGGTCACATATTAAAGACACATTGACCCAGCACGATTAAGTCCCTTTAAAACTTTTCTTTTCTGGGTAGCTGTGACCCACATACAAATGTCCCCAACTTTTAAATTGAGGCTGCTCTTTAAAATGATGTTTCGGTTTGAATTTGGGGGCATTTGTATGGGAGTGAGACCTGGTCGAAACAAGATTTCTTACCAGCTATAAGAGGAAAAACCCGTGAAACCCGTGATTTTGACACGTAGTCTTTAAAGGCCTGTCATCTTGTTTTTCTTTGAATGAAAAATTGTTTTACGTCCTCTCGGTCATAGACACATATGGGACATTTGTAAATACAAAGATGGTGGGAACAATACTGGCTGCAATGCCCAGAGGCAGTGCAACACCAGTAAAGTCCCGAGTTTTTATCAATAATTTATTTTCTTGTTCCTTATAATTATATACTCCTAGCACGCGCACACGGCCGCTCACTCACCGGAGCTCTCCTGACCTTCACCTTGCTCAACGCGGTCTTCTGGGCCAGCTGCCCCTTGCTGGGCTGGGGCCGGTACGACCTTGAACCCTACCGCACGAGCTGCACGCTCCAGTGGGACCTGGCCGACACCTCCTTTGTAACGGCCTGTTTCATTGGCTGCCTGGCCGTCCCCGCCAGCCTGATGGCTGCCAGCTATGGGCACATCACCAGGTGGGGGGGAAATATTGCAATATATAATAATAATAATGATGAATGAAAAATGGTGTTTTACGTCCTCTCGGTCTGGAACAGACACATATGGGACATTTTTAGTAGATATAAAGATGGTGGGAACGATCCTGGAGGCAGTGCCCGGAGGCAGTGCAACACCAGTTAAGTCCCGATGCCCCCGATTTTTTTTTTTAACAATACAGATAGGTGTAGCAGTAACCATGCCTCGGTTAGGTTGGTACCGCCACAATCTAATAAACAGCAAGTTGTATGACAATAATAATGATGATGATAATGATAATGATACTACTACTAATCATAATTATTATTAAAAAATCGGCCATATTTTGCCGAAAATTTGGCGAAATCATTTAATATTTCAAATTTCATATACCCATATAATTATGGTCCTGCAACTTTTCTGAAAATTTCAGCCAAATCGGATCAACAAAAAAGGGGAAGATCGAAAAGAAAAAGAAAAAAAAAGAATTTTTACAAATGCAATGGTATTCTCCCTAAAGGGGAGAATAATAATAATAATAATAATAATAATAATAATAAATTACACTTATATAGCTCTGTTCGATGGTATGCCATCCTCACAGCGCTTTACAAAGATAAAACAAAAACACCTATTACCCACCCACCCACCACACACACACACACACACACACACACACACACACACACACTCCCCTCGCATACAAAGCAGTAATAACAGAGCTAACGCAGAAATTAATACAAAAGAAGCACTTCCCTTCCTCCTTCCCTGGACACCTCCCCACACTCACATACACCAGGAACACACACACACACACACACACACACACACACACACACACACACACACACACACACACACACACACACACACACACACATTGACAACAATACAAAAGCAAAAGAAAGTGCAGTCACAATTTGAGTCAATCCGCGCGCGTCCTCCTTCAGTTTGCGGACTGTTTTTTGTTGTTGTTTTTTGTTCTCCTTTTCCTTGTTTTCCGATTTTTCACTTTCACTATTGTCAGACTGCAATGTCACTGGAACATGCAACAAACATCTATGAAACGTTCGGTCAATGATCAGGTACGCATTGGACTGTAGAGGGGAAGTATTGTTTTTTTATTTTGATCTTGTTGGTTTTTTGCTCCTTTTGTTGCCTGCTTTTTGCTATATTGCTGTTTGCTGTTTTCTGTTTGTCTGTGTTGATAAAGGCGCATTCGCCGAAATATCCAGCAGTTTTGTTTTGTCTCTTGTGAATAAAATAACGTCACTTTACACTTGTTGTGTAGTTGTTTGTTTGTTGTTATGTTGCCGTTGTTAGTTTGTTATTTTACGTCTTTGCTCACATCACGACAAAGTCCTGTTCAAGACGAAAATTTGGGTAACTCCTTCCAGTACATAGTGGGGGGTAGGGTTAGGTTTAGGGCTCGGGTTAGGGTTAGGGTTAGTATTCGAAAAAGATAATTAGCTCAAAATGTTCCTAAAATACACCTTTATGTATGGTAAGAAAGGCAAAAACAGAAAAATAGAATTAACCGAGAAATGCAGGGGTGGGGGGTGGGGGGGGGGGGACATCTTGACCTTTACCAAAATTTGAATTTGTTTTGGTTTGTGTTTGTTTTGGCTCATGTAATCATCTTTTGTGCATTCTAGTAGCGTTGTGGTGGTTTTGATTTTGATTTTGGTTTATACAAGGGAATTAAACAATAATGAGGCTGAGGGGGTAACACCAAGCAAAATAATGCTTATGACATACTCCTACACAATACAATCAATCAATCAATCAATATATTTATTGTCCATTTTACAGGAAATTCTTTTTGCAGCAATAAAACAATCAACAAAACAACACAAGAAAGACAGAGACATAGTATACAGAAAAGACAAAAAATGAAATATGCGACTATTTTAAACACTGTGCGCGCATACAATTCTTGGTCACACACGAATTGTATAATCAGAAGGTGATCATCAATTATCACCAAAGAAGAAAAACAAACCGCATTTACATCAACATAATAAACTAGAGCGTTAAGACGCTAAACCACCAACCGCGCGGCAGCGTTTTCGGCTCCAGTGACCTTGACCTTTGACCCATGACCTTCATTGGCCTAGATCTCTCCATTACCTACCCGCATGCAAAATGGGAGCATCCTAAGTCCATCCGTTCAAACGCTAGAGAGGATACATACAAACATACCCTTAAGCGCTTAGAGCTTAAAGATTAGGCGCTATAAAAGTTGTCTTAATAAATAAACATACAAACATACAAACATAGTCCGCCTCAGAAACGAGTGAAAACATTACCAATTCGCTCTCTACGATCGCGGTTGGTACTAATTCATGCAAGGACAAACAAACAGAAATTCACCAGTTTTATGAAATTCAAAGGAGATGATTCGAAGTTTACAATTAGGAGCGTACAGTTTATTTTCCTCACTTTATTTCCATTTTAAGTTATGAAAATGTGTTTTAATCTTTTGTTTTGAACTGGGAGTTCCCCCGTGGGGATACTGGTGAGAGGGGTGTCTTTCGTATAAATAGTTCCTCCAACTTCTGGAAGTTCTGTGCTTGTAATTTTCTTTAACCCTGTCATTCTGTTTGACTGTCTTTTCACTTTGCCTGCTGTCGTCTACTATATCCACGTGGCGGGGTAATCAGAAACGGTCTCACACGTAACGTTCTCATCCCTGGCTGGTGCATTTGTACCTTAGTGTTCAGGTGCTTCGGCTGTTGGGATGATCCCTGGAGTTTTTATTGTCTTGACATAATAACAAACATACATTGGACTGTAGAGGGGAAGTATTGTTTTTTGATTTTGATCTTGTTTTTTTGCTCCTTTTGTTGCCTGTCTTTTGCTCCTGTTGCTATATTTTGCTGTTTGCTGTTTTCTTGTTTGTCTGTGTTGATAAAGGCGCATTCGCCGAAATATCCAGTAGCTTTGTTTTGTCTCTTGTGAATGAGTCTTTCGGATGAGACGATAAACCGCGGTCCCGTGTGCCCATGCACTTAGCACACGTTAAACCTAGTGGCAACGAAAAAGTTTTCATTTGGTAAAAAATTACCCCTCTCCCTTCCTTCCTCATCGTCACAAAAATCGCATGCAAAAAAAATAAAAAAATAAATTGGGTGGCACGCCTCTGGCTGCAACGCGCTCTCCAGGTGGGAGCAACCCGAATTTCACAGAGACGCCTCTGTGACTATAATGTACCTAACCTGTCTTGTCGTGTAGTTGTTTGTTTGTTGTATGTTCCAGTGACGTTGCAGTCTGTTTCATTTTTTTTGTTTTTTTACTGGGAGTACTGTATATATGGCTGTGCCTTCTTGGTTTGGCTTCACGTGCAGGTTGGCTCTGGCGACTGGGCGAAGACGTAGACATTGGGCGGCAAAGAGTGGACAACAGAAAGTGCACGAGGCCTGGAGCGTGCAGGAGATGAGACTGTTTAAGGTCAGGGAGAAGAAGGAGTTTACACCGTCCATAAGGGTCTCTGACCGATTGGACGCTAATCTCACCTTCTCTAGGAACTTAGCAAAACAAATTTGACAAAAAAGACATTTAGCCCTTTCGCCGCCAGCCATTTTTCAGACACAAAATACCATTAAACTTAACTAGGTAGAGAAAATAAAATATCTGCAATATTGCGAATTCCTCTGTGACATATATGATATAGCCTATAACACTAGGCCTATCCTTACCTGAATGAATGAATGAACATTCATTTAACGTCCTCCGGTCTGAAACAAACACATATGGGACATTTATAGAGATAAAGATGGTGGGAACGATCCTGGAGGCAATGCCCGAAGGTAGGGCAACACCAGGAAAGTCCCGATTTTTTTTTTTAGCAATACAGACGTATATTGACATGGCCTATCCTTACCTGGATGAATTGAAAAAAAAATGGTGCTTTACGTCCTCTCGGTCTGGAACAGACACATATGGGACATTTGTAGATACAAAGATGGTGGGAACAATACTGGAGGCAATGCCCGGAGGCAGTTCAACTCCAGTAAAGTCCCGATTTTTTAACAATGCGGATAGGTGTAGCGGTAGCCACACCTCGGTTAAACCTCATCGGCACAAGTATTACAGTATTTGTTTTAGAAAATATGGTCTTTTGATAACTGATTTGATGCCTTTTTAGTGATATGGGTGTTAAACAATTGTGGTGCTAAAATGCAACATTGGCGGTGAAAGGGTTAACGCGAAAGCGAATGCGGATGCGA
>CM065702.1:17253783-17261283 GCA_017654935.2 Phymorhynchus buccinoides | reverse complement strand
TTCTTGAACCAAAAGGCAGATTGAATGGCGTTTGGAGAACGGCGGATCAAAAGAGCTCGTTGCGTAGACTGAACGGGAAACGCACGAAATCCGCTAGTGTCAACAAGAAAAAACTCAAAAGCAGAAAAAGTAAAATTGACTCGCTCCTTGATTGGCAAAGGAGATTAGATGGAATCTGGAGAACCGCGGACCAAAGACACAGACGAAATAGTCCTAGGACAAGAAGAGATGAACACACAAGAAGTTCCAAGAAAAAGAGAGAATCATCACAAACGAAGAAGACGAGAAATCCTCAAACCAGTGACAATGAAATTGAGGAGAGGCCACCGAAAAAGCTAGAAGTCACAGAAAATCCTGACAACTGTAAAAACGAAAATTCAAATCTGGGTGACAGCAAAACGGTTAGACCTAAAGCAACTGCTATCAAACGGAAAGCCAGGGCCAGAAAAACCGAAATTGATTGGGTCCTTGATTTGCGAAGCAGATTAGATAGCATCTGGAGAACCTCAGACAAAGAAAGTTCTTTGCGTAGAAACGGTAGGTTCTGGAAATTACAAAGAAAACGCCTAAAAGCTACTGGCACTAAGGAAAAGCTCAGGGGCAGAAAATCCCTCGACTTGCTTCTTGAACTGCAGAGCAGATTAGATGGGATTTGGAGAACTGCATATATGAAGCATTCCAGGATCAGGAGAATAAAACCCAACAAAACTGCAACAGAAGATATTGAATATTCAACAAGAAGGGATACAGCAGAAACCACCAACAGCAATCGTGACACGAGTAAGTTGGTTCAGGATTCCAGAAAACGCAAAAGTTCAACGATAAACGACAAAGCGAGATTCACACATCACGAAGAGAGTCAAGAAGACTCCTTGAACTCGACAGAACAGGTATTGACCGTTGATGACAACAGGACATCAAATCAAGACTCCTTGAATGCACCAGAGCAGATATTAACCATTGACGACAACAGAAGATCAAATCAAGACTCCTTGAATTCGACAGAACTGGTATTGACCGTTGATGACCACAGGACATCAAATCAAGACTCCTTGAATGCACCAGAGCAGATATTAACCATTGACGACAACAGAAGATCAAATCAAGACTCCTTGAATTCGACAGAACAGGTATTGACCGTTGATGACAACTGGACATCAAATCAAGACCCCTTGAACTTGACAGAACAGCCATTAACCATTTGGGACCATACAACATCAAATCAGCATGACCTGAACTTAACAGAACATTCACCAACCATTTGTGATGACAGAACATCAAATCAAGATGACTTGAGCTTCATAGAACAGTCATCAATCATTTGTGATGACAGAACATCAAATCAAGATGACGTGAGCTTCATAGAACAGTCATCAACCATTTGTGATGACAGAACATCAAATCAAGATGACTTGAGCTTCATAGAACAGTCATCAACCATTTGTGATGACAGAACATCAAATCAAGATGACGTGAGCTTCATAGAACAGCCATTAACCATGTGTAATGACAGAACATCAAATCAAGATGAATTGAGCTTCATAGAACAGCCATTAACCATGTGTAATGACAGAACATCAAATCAAGATGAATTGAGCTTCACAGAACAGCCAGTAACCATGTGTAATGACAGAACATCAAATCAAGATGAATTGAGCTTCATAGAACAGTCATCAACCATGTGTAATGACAGAACATCAAATCAAGATCTCTTGAACTTAAGAGAACATTTATCCACCATTTGTGATGACAGAACATCAAAACAAAATCCCTTCCAATTGACCGAACAGTCATCAACCATTCGGGGCGATGGAACATCAAACGAAGATCCTTTGAACTGGACAAAACAGTCCGCGACCATATCTTGCCATGGCCAAAGAACAGCAAATCAAGACCCCTTCGTTTGGACAAAACAGTTATCAACCAGGCCATGTTCTTACGCAATGAACACATCAAACGAAAAGCCAACTCAGTTTCAAGCAGGGACTACCAGTTCAAGCATTGCTCTTCTCCTGAACCAAGATGATGGGAAAGTTTCGCAGGAAAGGCAAAGCTCATCACAGGAAATTCGACGAAGCCCAAGAGTGGTAGACGCCATATTGAATGAGCAGGTAAACGCATAATTTCCTGACCTTGATGGAGCCCTTCCCGTGGGGATACTGGGGAGGGGGGGGGGGGGGTTCTTTTGTTTAAATAATCCCCCTACCTTCTAACTTTCAACTTGTCACTCTCTTTGACTCTGCCTTTTCCCTTCGCTTACTGTCATCTACCATATGTCTGCCTTACTAGTCCATTATCCCGCCCTGGTTTGTTTTCTAAAACAATTCTTAACAAAGATTGTCTCCAGCCGAAGGCGGATATGCTGGGAGTAACCATTTCTTAGTTAGGTGCATAACGGCAGCATGACGCATCTGCGCTTATTATGACAGGAAACTATCTGAGCGAGCGAAGAAGAAGAAGAAGAAGAAGAAGAAGAAGTATTTCCTGATGTTCTCTGTGTGTGATCATCCGTTGACGGAATAAGTCCTTGTTGAGCTTCTGTCTAAAGGCCCAGCTACACTACATACGATTCGATTCGCTACGATCCGACTTTGACATTTGTGAGGCATGATTGACGTGGAATTCCACTGTCTAAGTAAATCTGATGAAATCCTACTAGTTACGTTCACTATATGTTGTAGTCTCCCGTACACGAATGTAAAAAAAAAAAATCTTATTTTTGTATAGGACAAATTTGATTCGTGTACTGCGGTCTACATGAGTACAGAGAACGAAAACAGTAGAGTTATTTTTGTACGGAAGTATTTCACGTGAATCATGACTCACAGCTATCACCACAATCGTATCATATTGAGGTCAAATCGTATGCAGTGTGGCTGGGTCAGGAGAATGGGCCAGTAATAAGTCCGAAAGATAGTAGATGATATAAAACAAAGGGAAAAGGCAGAGTCAAAGAGAGTGGCAGATTAGAGGAAGCTACAAGCACAGAACTTCCAGAAAGTGGGGGGAACTATTTTCTTTACGAAAGACCAAACCCGGTATCCCCACGGGGAAATTCTCTTGTATTGATTTGTGTTTGTTATGTAAGTGCATGTAATGGTTTCGAAACCGGAGAAAGAAGCGCATTGATTTACCTTTACCCGTCTTGTTTGTCTAAATAATTATGGAACGGTTTTTTCTTTTTCACAGTTTTGTTTTCCTCCAAGACGCATAGTCAATTTAAACCCGCAGCGTTTTCTTTCATTAAAGTCGCTGTTGCCTAAATAAAGACAGTAAAAGACAAAATTCATATTTTCGCCGGAAAGAGAAGATAATCTGATGACAGAAAGAGCCGCCCGTGTCGCTCTTTTCTGTCATCAAAATTATCTCCCTCCCCCCCGTGGGGTGAAAATGGTTCCCTCACCTTCTGGAAGCTCTGTGCTTGTAACTTCCTCTAATATGTCACTCTCTTTAACTCTGCCTTTTCCCTTGCATCAAAATGATCTCCCCCCCCCCCCGTGGGGGGAAATAGTTCCCCCACCTTCTGGAAGTTATGTGCTTGTAACTTCTTCTAATATGTCACTCTCTTTCTTTGACTCTGCCTTTTCCCTTGCTTTGTGTCATCTACTATCTTTCTGATATTTTTGGCCCATTCTCCTGCCCTTTTTTTTACTGAAAAAAATCTTCCATGTAGTTCTCAACCTTTGAGCTCGTCCGAAATCGGAATGTGTTGGCTGAATGCAGCGAGGAGACCAGTGAAAACTGGAAAACGGACACATACGCACCGGCACCCATTGTGGCCAATTTGTCCTGGGAACCAAAAGCAGATGATCTCCCTAAACGGGCAAAAATGTGGATATATAGCCGAAAAGAATTTAATATGAAAATCCCTCATATACAAGTAACAGCTATCTGTATTAATATAAAAAAATCGGGACTTTACTGGTTTTCGTACTGCCTCCGGGCATTGCCTCCAGTATTACGTTCCCACCATATTTGTATTTACAAATGTCCCATATGTGTCTGATTCAGACCAAGAGGACGTAAAACTCCAGTCTTTCTCTCTCTCTAATATGAAAAACCCGTTAACGTCCTCCTCCGGTCTGAAACAGACACAACATTATGGGACATTAGTAGATATAAAGATGGTGGGAACGATCCCGGAGGCAAGTGCAACCCCCCAGTAAAGTCCCGAATTTCCCACGACACAGATGTATGTATTTAATACGTTTGTGAATTTAATATATTTTGTCTGACATTAACCAGCAGTTTTTTTTTAAAATTTGCGCAGTAGTGGTGGTTTATCTCATATCTGTATTGCTAAAACAAATCGGGACTTTACTGGTGTTGCACTAGCCTCCGGGCATTGCCTCCAGGATCGTCGGTTTTCCCACCATCTTTATATCTTCTAAATATCCAGTGCGTGTTCTGTTCCAGGAAGGAGGACGTTTAACACCATTTCACCGTCCAATGTCACATTTTTTTCACCACAAGGGTGATTACCCATAGTAAATAAAACACCCCCTTTGAAATCAGGGTCTGTTATTCAATGATATTGTGTCCCCGTGGGGATACCGGGGGGTCTTTTGTAAAAATAGTTCCCCCCACTTTCTGGAAGTCCTGTGCTTGTAACTTCCTCTAATCGCCACTCTCTTTGACTCTGCCTTTTCCTTTTCCCTTTGCTTTCTATCATCTACTATCTTTCTGACCTATTGGCCCATTCTCCTGCCTTTAAAAAAAAATCTTCCAAATAATGTTTCTCCTTTGAGCTCCTCCGAAATCGGAATGTGTCGGCTGCTTGCGCAGCGGGGAGACCAGTGAAAACTGAAAACCAGACACATACGTACCTTACCCATTATGGCCATATGGCATGGGAACGCAGAATAATAATAATGATATTGTGTTTCTAAATTTGGGCAGTGAGGATTGACCCTATTCTAAATCTAAATGTGTTACAGAGAAATCCCACAATATTGAAGATGAAATCTTTTCTGTAGCCAAGTAAGTTCATGGAAAAGTTTGGCTCAAAGATGACTGTGAGAGTTAACAACATGTTGCTGTGGTGTTTTTTTAAATCATCAGTTTCAGATGCTTACGGAACTGGAGATACGGCACAAGATCCTGACGGGGTGTGAAGAAGGCCTGAAGGTAAGAAATAGGCTTATATGGAAGGTTGCTTTTGCCAGAAGGTACTACAGTGGAACCTCCCTTATAAGACATGCCCATTATAAGACTCCCTCCCACATAAGAACCTACTTCCTAAGACATTGCCCTTCTTTGTAAGTATTAAAATTACCTCTCTTATAAGACCCCTCCCATATAAGACCTCATTGTTGTTGATTGCTGCTCCAGTGTAAACCAGGCCTAAAAGCTCGCCATTCACTTCTGTCTCCGTCCTCTGTTTCTCTCTCTCTCTCTGTGTCTCTCAGAGATCTCTCTCTCTCTCTCTCTCTCTCTCTCTCGCTCTCTCTCTCTCTCTCTCTCTCGTCTACTCTCTCTCTCTCTCTCGGGGTCTCTCTCTCTCTCTCTCTCTCTCTCTCTCTCTCTCTCTCTCTCTTTTTCTGTCTAAATTTGTTTTTCATTTATCCAAGGACAGATTATAAGAATAGGCATCGCCTAAAATCTTAATCCTTGTCAAATAAAGTTTTCCAGTGTCCAGTGTCCATAAACTTTAAAATTTGATGCCTTCATCATTATGTATTATGACACTTTTGTTTACTCTCTCTCTCTCTCTCTCTCTCTCTCTCTCTCCCTCTCTCTGCTCTCTCTCTCTCTCCTCTCTCTCCATCTCTCTCTCTCCTCACTCTCTGTCCTCTCTCACTCCCTCTACTCTCAATATAAAAAGTTTGTATTAGATACTGTAATATTAGTTTTCACTTTCAGTTATCTTTATTTATAACATTTTTGTTAATGTTTTTTGTTTCTTGTTTCTTTGTCTTCTTTGTCAGGAGTCTGCATTACTGAGAATTAACAGTGAAGTCGTTGTTGCATTTACACTAGAGGATGATTCCCGAGACCTCTTTCCCCACGTTCTCTAGATTAGAAATTTAGCGCGCAATGAGAACACAGTTGGTCTTTCTACAGTCAGAAAATGGGGAATAGGAATTGGTCGGAAATAATTATAAGGGAGTAATTTTCATGGTGCGTGCGAATGATCTTGCCTAATTCAATCGGTCAAACAGGGCAAGTTATTCTTACCATCAGGCAGATCCCCCAGCTCCCGCCTCGTGTGTTTGAGTAGACATACAACATTTAGAACACCGTGCGTCATTCTAAAAATTCGATGTCATTTATATTTTTACGTCACATTTCTGCAAGTTCTCACAGTTTGTGGCTACTGGACTCCACTCATTTTTCAAAAAAAAAAAAAATGTTCGCAAGTCGCTGACTAGCATCCTGCGGTTTCAAGCTTCGACGCAATTGTTGCATCGTTGCTATGGTATTTGACCGAGTAAGTCGAGGTAATCAACTCTAATTTTCACGAAGTGCTCTCCCCTAGATTTTGATCTTCTTCCGGAAAATCGTTTGTTCGTGTATTGTTGTGAGAATGTATTCAACTTTTTATTCGTTATCGTGTAACATCTCCCAAAGGTCATTGTTTTAAATTTTTCGAAGATTTGATAACAATCCGTTCTTTTTCTTCTTCTTCTTCTTCTTCTTTGCGATCGCGTCCAGACAGTTTCAGACTTCTGTAAATATTATGAGTGCAGATGCGTCATGCTGACGTTATGCGCCTAACTAAGAAATAGTTTAGGCCCAGCAAATCCGACTTCAGCAGGAGGAAATCTTTTTGAAAGTGTTTCGTAAAAAAAGGCAGAATGGACTGGTAAGGAAATAATTATAGTAGATGACAGTTAAGCAAAGGGAAAAGGCAGAGTCAATAGAGAGTGACAGATTAGAGGAAGTTAACAAGCACAGAACTTCCAGAAGGTGGGGAACTATTTATACAAAAAGATCCCCAGCATCCCCGGCATCCCCAGGGAGGGGGGGGTGGAGAGACAATCATTCGGGTTTCTCCCCCTTTGTGCAGATGGTGACGATGGGCCACAAGGGGCGGGGCGTGCTGGCCTGCAGGGACTTCCGCCAGGGGGAGTTCGTGCTGGAGTACGTGGGTCAGCTGATGACGGCTGCCATGGCAACGCAGCGGGAAGTGACGTACGCGGAGAACCCTCAGCTCCTGGGCTGTTACATGTTCTTCTTCTTTCACCGCGAACGCCGATGGTGGTTAGTAGTTATTTAAGAATGGATGACTTAAAGGCACCCCAGTCACGTGGTCACAGTTCCCTCTTATGCTTGGAAGGTTCTTAAGATTTTACCGCATAAGAGGGAAAACATGTCAAAAAACATGATTTTTGACACGTGGACGTAGTGTGTCTTTAAAGGGGCCAACCCGACGGATCTATTTTTCAATGAAACCAAGTCTCGAGATCACAGGAAAACGCCTTTACGGAGGATCGCAAACCCACGTTGCTTGGTTCACAGAAATCAACCGTCAAATCGGTGAATTCCTGCGGAGGTGCG
>CM065702.1:17244050-17253283 GCA_017654935.2 Phymorhynchus buccinoides | reverse complement strand
GTTATTTAGCTGCCAGAGAAAAATGGTTTTATAATAATGAAGAAATGAAAGTTATAAATTCCTATAAGTACCACTACCTTGGCATATATTTTTCTACCAGACTCAGTTTTGCTTCTGCATGTGAAGATTTGGTAAGTAAAGCTAGAAGATCACTTTTGTACATTTTAAGTAAACTGCATAGTATTAACAACACTTCACCTAATGTATTTTTGAAGATATTTGATGCTCAGATTCAACCTGTTGTCCTTTACGGGGCTGAAATATGGGGACTGGATAAAGCTTTTTATATTGTTGAAATTTGCATTTAAGTGCGTTGAAAAGGTACCTTTCAGTTAGCGTAGGAACACCTAATGATTTAGTTTGGAGAGCTCGGCTGATTCCCTATTACAATTAACGCCTGTGTTAAGCTGGAGACAGACTATGCGACTGCCTCATATGACTCGATCAGGTCATGACGTTTCACATCCTCCTTGATCAGTCTGACTCAGTCGGGCCCAGTCAGGTGACAGGGCCGAATAGGGCGGGTTCTAAATTTCACCGATCGAGTCTGATCGAGTCGCTTGTGACCTCTTCTGTGCGGGAAACAAAATTTGGTCAACGTCACGACCTGATCGAGTCATATGAGGCAGTCGCATAGTCTGTCTCCAGCTTTAGATGCATAAAATATTGGTTAAGATTGATGCACATGGATCAGCATAGACTAGCACGAAAAGCATATAGTACATTAGTAACACTTGATGATAAAGGTAAAAGAAACTGGGTAACAAATGTATGAACTATTCTGTGCACAAATGGTTTTGCATATGTGTTTACAAATCAAGGTGTCGGTTGTGTTCAGTCTTTTGTAAAAGAGTTTAGACAGAGGCTTGTTGATATTATATGGCAAAATTGGGATGATCACATTAACACAAGTGAAAGATTTTGTTTTTATAAAGAATTTAAGATTTCAAATTCAATTGAACTATATACATCGTTTAACATAAGTAAGAAATTTAAGGCGATGTTCACTAAGTTTAGATTTGGTGTGTCAGATTTAGCAGTACACAGCTCGAGATATTCATTAAATGAGGTAAACCTGATATGTCCACTTTGCAAAACAGAAGCTGAAACTAAAATACATTTTGTTTTGTTGTTCTTGCTTAAATGATTTAAGACATAAATTCATACTAAGTATATATCATAACAAACAAAGTATGTTTTGGATAGTATCGTTGGTGTCCTCGAAAAATGAAAGAATTGTGAGAAACTTTTGTCTGTATTTATATTTAGCCTTTAATAGACGACAGTCGTTGAATATCGAAACTTGATGGGTTTTCCTTGTGGGCTTATGAAAATATTGTTGAGTGTTTATTATGTTGCTTTTGAATTGCTGATAATATGCTTATAGTTATTAACAGTGATACCGTTTTCTTGTGGGATATTGAATCTGTTGTATATTATGCTGCTTCAGATTGGGCAATGGCCTTATTGAATAAAATTGTCATTTCATTTCTCTCTCTCTCTGTGTGTGCTCCTGATTGTTACTTTTTAGCTCAAAGAATCATTAACAAATTTTGTGTAGCCTTTTCATGCACATCGTTCCTTTATTGTGCACACAGGATTGTTTTTTTTTAAAATATTGGGTTGTTTGATAAAAGGCATATGAAGAAAAAACTGAAACAAAACAAAACAAAAAACTGTTGCTTTGCTTTCGTCTTTTGTGAATAGATTAATGTTGTTTTATGCTTGTTGTATATTTCTATGGTGTTCGGTTCAGTGACGTTGCACTGCGTCTCAGTTTCTTTCTTTTTCTCTTTCATTGTATTTTTTTGGTAATACATTTTTTTTCACAATGATCTTTTTTGTACTCGATCACAGTTTTATAAAGAAGAGAGGACTTTTCCACTGGAACGAGGGCCTGTCCATTTGTTTGTCTGTCTGTCCGTGCCAAAACAACAATAATAAAAACATGTTTCTTTTACCAAAGCCTAAGACCAATCATAAGGAAAATTGTCTTCATGATAATCGTATCCAGATGACGTTGCTTGTTATCTTTATTCATTTGAATGGCAAGTCTTTTAAATTTACTTCTAGTGAGTTTGATTGTTTTAAAATCAGTAACAACACGATTCCGTAATGTGTTAAAAAAAATGTTTTTACGGTTTCACATTTTGCTTTTTGAGCGTTGTAGCACAGACAGAAAAGCTTCAATTAACTTCAGGTTTATATTTACAATTTTTATTTATTTATTTTGCTTGTTTACTGTAACTTCAAAGTGTGCCTTTTTGTAAAATCTCCATAGGTCAACGGTGATGCCAAAGAACGACGGCAATATAGGCCTGCATATCTTTTGATTTTGTATTATCGAATTGTGAGATGTGTTAACGGGCTCATAAGATGACTGGCCTGTTCTTTCAAGTCGTGAAATGAGATTTAATATTTATTTAGTTGTGTGTCATTTTACATTTTTCGTAGAACATGTTTCATTATGCAGATGGGTTTGGCTATTCTATTTTCTTTGTCTATATTTAAAATAAATTTGAGTTCAGGTTTACATGTAAAATGTGTGTGCTTTTTAAAGCAATATGTGCATCTTACTGTCATATTTTCAAAATATTGTGTACAAACACATAGGGCCTATCGGAATGTCATAAACATGGTTGTCTTTGCGTTATCCTGTGATTATCCGAACCGAAGTTTTGTATAGTTGTTTATATAACCAGAAGCAGATGAATGATATTATCTCTGGGTCAAGTTGACATTGACCCTTAACTCTAATTGAATACATTTCTTTTCTTGTGAATACTTTAAAGCTTTCACAGTTACACTTTCAAAATTGTTCAAGTTTGTATATACATGTACTACTGAAGGTGATATGAGTCGCTATGTAACTATGAATTTTGTAACCTTGACCTTGGACCTTGCTGCATCTGTCCGTGCAAACGGCATAGGATTACTTTCAAAATTTCGGTGGTATATTGGCCATATTACTTAAAGCTGATATGCCCTGCTGGGTAACTGTTACGCTGTTGACTTTGACATTGAATGTGTCAGTTCCTTGTGATGGTCTCGTCTTTTACATCTGATTATTTTAATCTTTTACATCTTAATAGCAGTTGTCCCATAAAAACAGTTGATTGATATTCACTGAAGGCGATAATTAGGGATGCTAAGTACCAATGACCTTGATAACCTTGGCGTTTCTTTATTAACTTGTTATAATATTTGCAGGCACAGTTTCTATGCATAAAGAGAAAAGAGAGATCTTGAATGAAAGGAGAGTGGAATCGAGTGAAGAATTGTGGTTTGGAAAAACAGAGGTGAATGAAGGACTTGTTGTCGTACTTGTATGTCGATTCATACTTCTTTGTCATTGAATAAATTAGCATATTGTTTGAATATGCATATATATTATTTCAATGCGTTGCCAAATTTCGTTCATAGTGTAAGTGTCCATATTTTTTGAATATTTCTCCATGAATTATAGAAAAAGACCCTGCTTGTTCATGTTTGTTTTTTCTTATTCAATGTTTAAGACAGTTTCTATTTCTTTTAAGGTTTATCCATTTTTGAATATGCTGTAGCCCACATTTTGTTGAATGTCCCCCTCCCCCCTCTCTCTCTCAAACACACATTCGCTCTGTCTATTTTGTTTTTGCTGGCTGTCAATATTCTTTTTTGAATAGGTACCATATCTTAAAAGGATGTCTATGACATTATTTTTAGCGTTTTTACCTTGATATTATGTCACTTTCTATTCAACCAGTGTTTGGGATATGGTACAGCTTTTTAAAGTTAAACAAAATAGTTGTGCCATTTTGCTTTTTGAATGTTGTATAACATAATTGGAACAAAATAAACTTACGTCTAACCATACGCACGTGTCAGCACCTTATGTTCTTTTGCAACTGGTGTTGTGAAAAGCATAGTACTGGGAAAGGTAGTCAAGGCAGACAGTGTGCTACTGGCAACATCAATTAAGGTAGTCTATGTAGAAGGGGATTTCCCCATAGTGCCAGACTTTCTGGAACAGGAAGTACAGGCGTAAGGATATATTTTTGTTTCTTTTGTAATATAGTTTTATTTTTTGACACTTTTATTTTTGAAGATTAGTATGTGTTACTATTGATTAAATGGGATACCCTAATATTAAGTAGAGTTATAATAGACCCCAAATCGTTTCCAGGGGTGTGGGACTATATTTAGTAGAGGTGGAAAGGTGCTAGTAGGTTGGTGTATAAGGCTTTTGCCTCCAGTTCCTCCCGCTATTCAAAAACAAAAGATATAATTTGTTACTCAAAAAGCCTATTCGCCAAAGCAAATCTTGGAACTAAGGGACGTTGCTCCTCATCCCGTAGCAACTTTCCCTACGTGGGAAAGAGAAAAAGCTATATTTGACGTAACATTACACGAACAATACTCCAAACAGGACATAAATGTGACCGGCGCCGCAGCCAAAGAAAAAATTCACGGTTTAAGATACTACATGTAAATTTTTTACTGACGGCTCCAAAATTGAAAATAAGATTGGATGTGCTTTTGCCATCCCCTCACTTAAAATAGTTAAATCATTCCAACTAAATGATCACTTGTCAATTTTTAGTGCTGAACTGTTCGGTGAACTGTTTACCGAATCCACCGATAAATGTGACCATGAAATGTGACCATTTTTACAGATTCACTATCTTCGATCCAAGCTATTCAAAACGAAACATCAAACAGATTCGAAGTGATAAGTGAAATTAATTTATTGTTACACCATATTAAATTAAAAGGAACAAACTTACAAATAATATGGATCCCGTCCCATACAGGTATAAAGGGTAATGACCAGGCAGATACGGCTGCAAAACAGGCAGCCCAGGGCCACGCAGGGACAAAAATAGATATAAAACTATCAATTAAAGAAGCAAAAGCAAAATTAAAAACATCAGCTTTACAGGAGTGGGCAGAAGAGCTAGAAGAATATACTAAAACTCACCCGCAAGATCATAAGATAGTTTTTCAAGGTATATTTTTAAATATCCAACGATCATTACAGTCGAAAATACTCAGACTTAGAACAGAATCAGAACGCTGTAAACTTGTAGAAATAAAGTGTAAATGCAATGAGGTACTGAACGTAAACCATCTCTTCAACCCATGCGTAGAAATAAAAATAGAACTTAAAGATTTATTAGATAAATTGAAATTACATAATATTAATTACACCAAAAAAGATATTCTTACTAAGGGGTCGGAGGGATGGTCCCCAGCTGTAAGGCTGGCGGAGACCCTCAGACAGTCATCCCATGGTCGTTACTTTTGATCGGCTAATGTAGAACATATAAGGCCCGTCTCTTAAAACTAACTTTTTAACACAAGTAAAATAAATTTAAATTATTTTAGCCGCTCCGTAGCCGCGTTTAGCTTAAAGTGTGAATAAGCTTCAGAGTCCCCCCGCATAAGGACTCTGCTCGCGACGACCTGCCCCTGTTTGATCCGGGGAGGAGGGGTCCCTCTCTCTCCCTCCCCCCGGCCAAACAAGTAGGAATCGTAGCCTCTTAATAACTATTTTATAAATGTAAATGATGAACAAATACTATCGTACATTTAATCCCTGTTGGATTCTAAGATTTGAGACAGGTGGGGGGGGGGGGGGGGGGTGGGGGGGGGAGCCGACTGGGAGGCACTGGTGTCTGTTTTCTCCCTCCCCCCCCCCCCCCCCCTGTTTGATCTGCTCTCCCCCTGTACAAACCTCCCATCTCTTAACAAAGTTTACCAGGACTCGGCCTCATTTGTTTGTGCCTTTTAGAGTGCGAGGTTACAAATAGATTTAATTTTTAATCAAATCCAACAGGGACCCACTTAAACTTTTAATACTAGCATCGGTTTCGGTAGAAACCAATGCGACAGCTTCGGCTCATTTTAAATGTAGCCTTTGGCTGATGGCACTGGCTGCCATGGAGTTAATGGCTGAATGTACAGTTTTGACTCTTTTGGACAAAATAAAGTATTCTTTGTAAATAATTGTGCCCTCCTAGTATAGTAGGGCAGACCTTAACTGATTTTTAAACCTTTTTGACTTCATTTTAAACGGTGGTCCTGGAAATTTTAATCAGAAGATGCCTAATTAAAAAAAATTATCATAAATTTTATATACCAATATAAATATTATTAAAACTAGCTAGCTAGTTAACAACGGGTCAAGCAAGTACGAGCCATGGCACCTAAATTGAAACTTTATTAAAACAAAATTAAAAACTTTATTAAATGTTTTTTCTCTCTCCCTCCCCTTTTTCCCCACACAACTTTATAAATAAGTAATGTCCCATATGGTCTTTTAAAGAGCGGGAGGACGTAAAGCTTTAATTTTCCTTCCTCCCGCTCTTTTGCACTGCTGGTCTTGTTGCATGCAGGATCTGTGCTGCTGTCATTAATTGTTACAGGTTTGTCACAAAGAAATAAATTGAAATGTGTGCTGGTATGTACCAATATGCTATGTTGTTAAGCAGTGTATTGTCTGCTCAGAAAAAGAGCATGCATTTTGTGGATGTTGGCTACTGTTTGATACTTGATATTTGTTGGGGGACAGGAGCCATTGCTTCTACCCAAATAAGCACAGGCGTTGATTAGAGTGTGCACTCTTTTTGTATCTGTTCAGTGCACACGTTTTATTGTTTATGCCATGCTCTGATTGACAATGAATGCTGAAATATTATTTTTGTGTGTTATTTTTGTCAGTTGTCCCCAGAGAGGAACTTTGAGAGAAGGCTAGAATGCCTCTTGTATTTCGTTTTGTAATCCAGTTTTCTATAGAATTCTTTTGACTCCCTGAATGTATTTTTCATCAATGTAAGATCATAGTGGTGATGCTTGATATTTTATTAATACAACTTAGTAGTCAGTTTCTAAGAAGAGAACTGTGTGATAAGAAAGTAAATGTGACGCTCCTGTACATAAGAATAGGCCTAGGTTTAATGCCTCTACAGTTGTAACAAGGGAAGCAACCAGGTAAAAGAAAGTTTCAAGACAGAACCCGAGTTATTTCCCTTCCCCTGTCTTTATGATATGGTGGTTTAGTTGTGGTTGCTTATACCAATGCAAATTTTTTTCCTTAGCTCTGGAGCGCCTGAACGTGGGTAGATGGAGCTGATCCATGATGTCCTGATGTGAGAGGAGAGCTGGCTGTTGTAGACTCTCCCTGAGGTACTTGTTCTGTTTATTTTGCTTTAAGGATTATTTTATTTTATTTTTCTTCATACCCGAGTCAGTATGGTATGATTGACTTACCCACATGTTTCTGGGTAATTGATTACTATATTTTTGATATACGAAATCATGGAGTGTTCAGTTGTGCTAAGATATTTTGTATTGTAATGACCAAGATATGAGCGCATGATTGTGGTCGTTCAGCCTTTTTATGTCATGTATTTGTCATGTCTCAATGTATTTTTTCATTTAATCAATTAATGTCATTAATCTTGAAATGCATTTTTCATGTCTTCCTTTGCTTGGTTGTCATAATATACCATGATCTCTGGACAGGTTACACCTGGCGAGGGAGATAACCCGGCAACATTCATTATGTTAAATTCATGTTAGAGGACACATGAATATTTTGCTGATTTTGTATCCCATTTTCTATGATGTAGTGCGTCACAAATGCTTGTTTTTTTAATTCTTTGTTTCATGTGTGGTGTATTGCCTAAGAATGCTTACCTTACATCATTTAATGTTGCGGGTTTCTCATAATGCAATGTCTAACATTTTCTTGATGGTTTGCCATTTATTCAATGACAATGTTGGTTCATAATTTCATATTGCAATTGATGATGTTACGATTGTCACAGTTGATTTAGTTTTCTGTATGCGGTTACCAATTCTTTTCATTTTGTTGTTTTCAATGCTAACGGCATTACATTGTTGCTAAAATGTGTTCATCATATTCATCACAGGTCGACCTGAGTCATCACTACCCTGCTTATGTAATCACATTCATCACCTTTTCCTTGTGCGTGTAGCTTAATGCTTTGTTCTTCTTTTCTTTCTGGTATATTCCAGGGCCTGTATTCACGTTGAGATAGCATGAGACTTAGCATGATGCTAAAACTTAGAAGCTCTTCCAATGTTCTATAGGATTTAATAGGACTTTTGGAAGAGCTTCTAAGTTAGCATGATGCTAAGTCTCATGCTATCTCAATGTGAATACAGGCCCAGGTTGGTGTTTTGTACGGAATAAAAATGTGGAAACATTGACACGGTCTGGGAGTGTGGCAAAGGAAGAGAGATTGTCTCCCCTCACCCTGTCTCTACCCCTTTCTGTTGCCCTACTACCCCACAACACACACACTCAAAACATATAACAGAGAGAGAGAGAGAGAGAGAGAGAGAGCTATGCTAGCCTAGATATAAAATTATACAAGATTGTGCAAAAGGACCCAATCATTGAAATCTCAATGCTCATTGGTAGACCCTTTTCTCAGGATCCAATGAAATCTTACCATACAGTTGTTATTCCTTTAATCAAGACGGCTCTTCAGTCTGACAAGTGTAAAAGAAAGACAAAAAAGAAGAAGCATGTTGTTACGCGAACAAAGTGAAAGGTACCGGTAGTAATCAAGTTCCAACAAAATGGAGGGATCGCCCATGTTGTTTAGATCAGAATAACTGGACAAATTCAGCTGGCTGATATTTTGTTTTCTGAATGTAAAGCAGAGGCAAAGATATTCTAAAAGGGTAAGATGGATTACTTAAGAGCTCGGCGAACCGGGCTGATAGAGTTATCGTTAGTGGGGACAGTACACTTTTCACAGTGGAGGCTATCCAAAAACTGAGACAGGAATTTGAACGGAGAATTCAACTGGCATATCGCCGTGTAAAATGTGTCCTGTTTAAAAGGGACATAACCAGTGTTTCTGTCCTCACTACTCATATAGGGAAAAGAGACCGGATGCTTATCTTCCCCTTTAGAATATCGTTGGCAGAGGTATGGGATTAGTATAAACCTCTCAATAAATTTGACCTACTCTGTGTGTGTGTGTGTGTGTGTGTGTGTGTGTGTGTGTGCGCGCGTGTGTATGTGCGTGAGTCTCTGTATGTGTATACCCACACGCGAAGGAAATGGGGTGTAATTTCGGTGTCCGGTAGAAAGCGCGCACTGCTATAAAGCGCGCAGAAAAAACGCTCAGTTTGATGCCATAAAGCGCGCACGGATTTAGCTACTTCAATACAGTACATGAACGATCACTTCCACCTCGGCCTGATGTTCCATG
>CM065702.1:17226550-17234050 GCA_017654935.2 Phymorhynchus buccinoides | reverse complement strand
CACACACACACACACACACACACACACACACACACACATATATATATACACACACACACACACACACACACACACCACACATACACACACACACACACATACACATACACATACACACATATGCATGCACACGCGCACGCACACGCACACACACACACACACACACACACACACACACGCGCGCACACACACACTCGCGCGCGCGCGCGCACACACACACACAGACACGCACACACAAACACACATTACGCATGCGTGCGCCCATATACATGTTATTTGAGAACACACATACTCGTTACACCTTGCCTCTTGAATTGAAATAGGCCTGGAACTCCAAATTTGTCTGCGCTTAAATAGCCACATGACTACACATTAACACAAATTCTTACTATCTTAGTGATGAAGATACGCACCTGTCAACACTGGCGTCTGGTAAGTTTCCACATTACTAGGGTAAGAAGCACATGCCAATTATCTCATGAATTGAAGCAAATTTCAGTCAAATATTGCCCATGAGACGAGTGTTAATGTTTAGCGTTCGTCTCATGGGCAAAATTTGACTGAAATTTTCTTCATTTCATGAGATAATTGGCATGGGCTTACAGTCCATGGGCTTTTTACCCCGTCTTACCCTAAACATTAACACACATTCAAAATGTTTTGACACATTCTTGCTTATATGATTAGTGATGAATACGCACCTGTTATATAGAGTCTACAACATTTGTGTCTGTAAGTATTCACATTACTAAACATTAACACACATTCAAATTGTTTTGATACATTCTTACTTATATGATTAGTGATGAATACCCCCTTGTTATATAGAGTCTACAACATTTGTGTCTGTAAGTATTCACATTACTAAACATTAATACACATTCAAAATGTTTTGACACATTCTTACTTATGATTAATGATGGATACGCATCTGTCATATAGAGTCTACAACATTTGTGTCTGTAAGTATCCACATTACTAAGCATTAACCACACATTCAAAATATCTCGACACATTCTTATTATGATTATGAGATGGATACGCACCTGTCATATTCGACATGAGCATCTGTCAGAATCCACATTACTAAGCATTAACCACACATTCAAAAACTGTCTTGACACATTCTTATTATGATTATGAGATGGATACGCACCTGTCATATACAACATGAGCATCTGTAAGAATCCATATTACTGAATATTAACACACATTGAAAATGTCTTGACACATTCTTATTATAATTATGAGATGGAAACGCACCTGCCATATAGGCTACAACATGAGCATCTGTAAGAATCCACATTACTGAACATTAACACACATTCAAAATCTCCGGACGCATTCTTACTATGAATAGCAATGAAGATACACACTTGTCATATACAGTGGAACCTCCCTCATAAGTCCTTCAAAAATCATCCAAAATGAGGTCTTATAAGGGAGGGGTCTTTAAGAGAGGTCATTTCAATACTTACAAAGAAGGGCAATGTCTCAGAAAAGTAGGTCTTAAATGGGAGGGAGTCTTATAAGGGAGGTCCCACTGTACAACACTAGGATTTAAAAGTAACCACATGACTGCACTCATTCAAAATGTCTTGACATATTCTTACTATGATTAGTGATGAAGCCACGCACCGGTCATATATACAACATTAGCGTATGTAAGTACCCACATGATCAAAAAACATTAACACACTTTCAAAATATCTCGACGCATTCTTCCATGATTAGTGATGGATACGTACCTATCATATACAACATTTGTGTCTGTAAGTATCTGTATGATACGTACCTGTCATATATCACATTTGCCTCTCTAAGTATCCGTATGATACGTACTTGTCATATATAACATTTGTGTCTGTAAGTATATGTATCATACGTACCTGTCATATATAACATTTGCGTCTGTAAGTATCCGTATGATACGTACCTATCATATACAACATTTGCGTCTGTAAGTACCCGTATGATACGTACCTATCATATACAACATTTGCGTCTGTAAGTATCCGTATGATACGTACCTATCATATACAACATTTGCGTCTTAAGTATCCGTATGATACGTACCTATCATATACAACATTTGCGTCTGTAAGTATCTGTATGATACGTACCTATCATATACAACATTTGCGTCTGTAGGTATCCGTATGGTACATACCTACCATATACAACATTTGCGTCTGTAAGTATCCGTATGGTACGTAAGTATCCATATGGCTGCACACATTAAAAATGTTTCGACACATTCTTACTTTGATTAGTGATGGGTACGCACCTGTCATTGGCGTATGTAAGCATCCAGATGACTGCGCATTAACACACATTCAAAATGTCTCGACACATTCTTATGTAGAGTGGCACAGTGGCAACGCGTTCGCTTCGTGTCAAGTAAACCCAAGTTCGAACCTGGGTACAGGGGATTTTTCATCTCACTTTGCACTAGGCCTTACAGTCTGAATGTGGAGTCTTTCGGATGAGACGATAAACCGAGGTCCCATGTGCCCATGCACTTAGCACACGTTAAACCCAGTGGCAACGAAAAAGTTGTCATTTGGTCAAAATTTACCCCCCCCCCCTCCCTTTCCTTCCTCATCAGTCACACAAAAAATCGCATGCAAAAAAACAAAAAAAAAAACAATTGGGTGGCGCGCCTCTGGCTGCGACACGCTCTCCAGGTGGGAGCAACCCGAATTTCACAGAGATGCCTCTGTGACTATGAAGTACCTAATACCTAATAATAATAATCATATGATGACTAAGAGAGGGACACGTACCTGTCATATCGTTTCCTACGTCCCGGCTTGAAAGGCGGCCGGGTGTAAGATCGGTGTGCCAGTGCAGACTCTCCCAGTAAAACGCTGCAGACCAGCATGTAGTGACGGCACGCCTTCCTTGGGCCACAGACGACACCGCACCTTGTGCTGGGAGCTGGGTCCAGGGCCAGGGGCAAAGCAGTCGGGGCATGGGTCGGAAAAGTCAGCGGGACATGGGTCAGAAGAATCAGCGGGGCATTGGTCGGAAGAGTCGGGGCATGGGTAGGAAAAGTCGGGGCATGGGTAAAAAAAGTCGGGGCGTGGGTCGGAAAAGTCTGGGCGTGGGTCGGAAGAGTCGGGGCATGGGTCGGAAAAGTCTGGGCGTGGGTCGGAAGAGTCTGGGCGTGGGTCGGAAAAGTGGGGGTATGGATTGGAACAGGCCGGACAATGGGCAAAGCTAGGGAATGGGTCCGAAAAGTCGGGGCATAGGTCGGAAAAGTCTGGGCGTGGGTCGGAAGAGTCTGGGCGTGGGTCGGAAAAGTCGGGGTATGGATTGGAACAGGCCGGACAATGGGCAAAGCTAGGGAATGGGTCGGAAAAGTCGGGGCATGGGTCGGAAAAGTTGAAGCATTGGTCGGAAAAGTCGAGGCAAGGGTCAGAAAAGCCAGGGTATGAGTCGGATAAGTCAGGGCAGGGGTCGGAAGAGTCGGGGTAAGGGTCGGAAAAGTCGGGGCATGGGGCGAAGAACTTACATGAAATGCGGCTTGGGATGAAAACGTCAAGGCAAGAGACGTAGGAGTCAGAGTGTAGGTCCACGAATTGGAGGAATGAGAAGAGAAAGTCAGGTCACGGGATAATGGCGCCACTTGAAGTGCGGCATGAGCGGGAGAAGTCAGGGCACGGGATGATGGTGCCGCATGACGAGCGGCGTGAGTGGAAGAAGTCAGGGCACGGGATGATGGTGCCGCATGACGAGCGGCGTGAGTGGAAGAAGTCAGGGCACGGGATGATGGCGCCGCATGAAGAGCGGCGTGAGTGGAAGAAGTCAGGGCACGGGATGATGGCGCTGCATGAAACAGGGCGTGAGTGGAAGAAGTCTGGGCACGGGATGATGATGCCGCATGACGAGCGGCGTGAGTGGAAGAAGTCAGGGCACGGGATGATGGCGCTGCATGAAACAGGGCGTGAGTGGAAGAAGTCTGGGCACGGGATGATGATGCCGCATGACGAGCGGCGTGAGTGGAAGAAGTCTGGGCACGGGATGATGGTGCCGCATGACGAGCGGCGTGAGTGGAAGAAGTCAGGGCACGGGATGATGGCGCCACATGAAACAGGGCGTGAGTGGAAGAAGTCAGGGCACAGGATGAAGAAGGCACGTGGAATGGGGCACGGGCCGAAAAAGTCAGCCCTTGGGTTGAAGAAGGGATATGGACAGGGGCATGAGGCGAAAAAGTCGCAGAGAGTGAGGAACTGGACAAAACAGTCATGGGATGTAAGGGACTGGGCACCGGAGTGGTCTGGAGTGAAGAACCAGACACAGACGTCTTCTCAAGTTTTGAGCTGGACAAATGATTCTTCCGGTGAGAAGTCCTTTTGAGTTTGGGTGTGGGAAAAGAAGGCCCCGACAGTAAGCCGTCTGAAACGGCAGTTGCTTGGGAAACGGAATCAGAACTTTCTGTTGAAAAACAAAAAGTGGAAGAAGACCTAGTTCCTGGAGAAGGGTGATCATACGAAGAAAGAGAAGGCTTCAGTCTGCGTGAGTTGGAAGAAGAAGAGGAAGAAGAGGAAGAAGAGGAAGGAGGAGGAGGAGGAGGAGGAGGAGGAGGAGGAGGAGGAGGAGGAGGAGGAGGAGGAGGAGGAGGAGGAGGAGGAGACGACTTGGGGGAGCCCTGTTGTGAATTGTTTCTGCTGGCAGTCCTCTGATGCTCAAGAGGCTTGGCTGTAGGAATCGGATGACGTTTTGGGGTCGGCTCTAGCTTGTGCTTGCGTGTGGTATCTTCTAGATTGTTCTGTTCTTTGTTCTTCTTCACATGGTTACTGTCTTTGGTCCTCATAACATTCGTACTATCTTTAGTTCTCTTACGATCGTTACTATCTTTGGTTGTCTGTTGCTGCTTGTTATCTTTGGTCATTTGTATCATTTGACGATCTTCGTTCCTCTGTAGATGATCAGTATCCTTGGGTATTGGATAGCTGGAGTTGGTTTCCTGTTGCCGACTACTATCTTTTGTCCTGTTTTGGAGATAACTATCTCTCGTCTTTCGTTGCTGATTGGGTACATCGCTGTTCCTCTTTTGCTGATTGCTATCTATGCTCCTCCTTTGTTCGGTTCTTTCTTTCGCTCTGCGATGCCGCTTTCTATTTAGCTGGTTACTGTCTGCGGTTTCCACTCCTTGGACACTGCCCGATATTCTCAGTGGCTGGGGATTAGCAGTGGCGCCCTGTTGATCATGAGATCTGTCTGTGCAGTATGTGCTGGAATGGGTGGACACCTGTGATTCTGGAGGCGCGAAAGTGTAGTACTGTGCAATGTTTGCGGCTCTCTCTAGCTGATCATCAAATCTGGCCTTCTCTAGCTGATCATATCTGGCCATATCTAGCTGATAAAGACTGCCGGTCAGGTCAAGGTGGTCATCATAGTCGGTTCTCTCCACCTGATCAAAAGTGTCTGCTCTGTCCCGCTGATCAGGATCGTAGGTCTTCTGTTGCAGATCATGACTGATGGTCAAGTCAATGTGGTCACCATAGTCGGCTCTCTCCGCCTGATTAGGATTGTAGGTGCTCTGTTGCAGATCATGACTGGTGGTCAAGTCAATGTGGTCATCATAGTCGGTTCTCTCCTCCTGATCAGGATCGTAGGTCTTCTCTGGCAGATCATGACTGATGGTCAAGTCAATGTGGTCATCATAGTCGGTTCTCTCCTCCTGATCAGGATCGTAGGTCTTCTCTGGCAGATCATGACTGGTGGTCAAGTCAATGTGGTCACCATAGTCGGTTCTCTCCTCCTGATAAGGATCGTAGGTCTTCTCTGGCAGATCATGACTGATGGTCAAGTCAATGTGGTCATCATAGTCGGTTCTCTCCGCCTGATCAGGATCGTAGGTGGGTTGCAGATCATGACTGATGGTCAAGTCAATGTGGTCATCATAGTCGGTTCTCTCCGCCTGATCAGGATCGTAGGTGGGTTGCAGATCATGAGTGATAGTCTCTTCTAGGCGCTCACCCTCACTGTTCCCTTGTAGACCATAATCATTGTGGGCCCGCTGTAAACCGCGAGGCATGATTCGGGGGTAGAGGTCACGAGCAGTGGTGCACTGTGAGTAGCTATCAGCGATGTAGCTGTAATCAGCGAAGCAGATAGCTGAAACAAAAGAAATGGCCAAAAATTGTGAAATATTAAAACCATTAAACAAAATTTAAAAAAATGCTTGCTTGTTTGTATGTTGTCTATTTGGTAATACACAATAATACGAGGAGTATGTGCTTTCCCTTAAAACAATTAGGAAGAGCACGCTAATGGACGTGAACTAAGATTACAAAAAAACAATTGTCACGTTGTGAAGAGGCAAACAGAGTAGACAAACACAAAAAGACGCATGTGTCTTCATAATAGTTAATATGTTGAACACTCTTGTATTAGAATGACCATCTACATGGCCCCCATTATTGCCCCCCACAAACAACAACAACCAAACAGCAACAACAACAGACAACAGCAACAACAACAAACAAACCCAACAACAACAACAACAACACACAAACACAAACCAAAGCCTGGAATGTTCTTCGTATGGCAAAGTATCCCTTTGCCAATTTTATTTTCCAATTCTTATATTTTAGTGAAGTTGTCAACAGACACACAGAAACACAGACAGACAGACAGGCAAACATAACATCCAGAAAGAGGCGGGAGGGGGGGGGGATTATAGCAACCCTGGGGTGGATGTGACATGATACAGAGAGAAAGGACCACGACAAGTCAAAGTGACAATCAGCAACACTCTCGTCCTCTCCATCATCATCATCATCATCATCATCATCATCATCATCATCATCATCATCATCGTCGTCGTCTTCGTCGCCATCCTCTTCCTCCTCCTTCTCTTCCTCCTCATCATTATCATCTTCATCATTGTCGTCATCATCATCCTCTTCCTCCTCCTCCTCCTCCTCAATAACAACAACAACAACAAAAACAACAAAATCCAAAGCTAAGCGCTCACTGCTCAGAGAGTAATTAGAAAAAAATCTGTTTAACGTCCTCCGGTCTGAAGCAGAAACATATGGGACATTAGTAGGTATAAAAATGGTGGGAATTATCCTGGAGGCAATACCCGGAGGCAGTACGTCACCAGGAAAGTCCCGAACTTTTAACAATACTGATGTGATAGTAAAAAGACAGAAAAAAGAAGAGAGTAATTAAAACGATGAAGATATTTAATAGGCCCAAGTGTCATTCATTATGTTAGCCTATCTAGCATCGCTTTACAGACAGACAAGACAGACAAGACAGACAGGGAGCCAGACAAGCAGACACACCAACCCACAACAGGACAGACAAAAGCCGCCTCACACGTAGGCCCTACTCTATCCGTCCAAGGTTGTGTTTCTCTAGATAACGGTCGCCACGCGAATAACGCTTACGCCAAAAGGGGCCCACGAAACACCCTACACGTGTGCTAAGGTCAGATAACTCTTTAAGCTTACTCTTCATTTTTTGGATAGAGAGAAAAGG
>CM065702.1:17206550-17221550 GCA_017654935.2 Phymorhynchus buccinoides | reverse complement strand
GTGCTGCACGCCCCCATTTTTTTGGCATGCGGTTTTTGTTTGACTGATGGGGAAGGGAGGAGGGAGAGGTTAGATTTTCACCGAAACGACAACTTTTGTGTGTGTGTTGCTGCTGTGTTCTTCAACGTGCGCGGAAGAGCAGTTAGCTTTTTGAAAGAACGCGGAACCCTCCGTTACAGATCCAACAAGAGGCAAAGCCTTCAAGGCTCACTCGGGTGTGTGTGTGGTGTTTAAGTACAAGATTGCCAACAAATAATGACTTGGAGATTGAGGGTCGTAGGCATGAGTGGGGGTGGGGTGGGTGTTTAAGTACAAGATTACCAACAAAAAAATGACTTTGAGATTGAGGGTCGTAAACATGAGCGGTGTGCTTAAAATACAAGATTACCAACAAACAACGACTTTGAGATTGAGGGTCGTAAACATGATGGGGGGGGGGGGTGTTTAAAGAACAAGATTGCCGACAAATAATGACTTTGAGATTGAGGGTCGTAAACATGAGGGTGTGTGTGTTTAATGCCAAATCGTTTAATTGTACCATGCCTATTTTAAAACGAAAACATCTTACTTCTCGAAGGCAGCCCGTAACCCGGGATTCTCCACGACGACGATGCGCGTGATGTTACCCCCCTTCCAAATGTTGCCACCAGGAACGCTGAGGAACGCCTGTTTCAGGACCAACTCGAATTCAGGCTGCAGCAGGAAGCTGGAAGCTTGCATTCTGAACTACGGTAATCTTCGAGGTGCTCTTGGTAGTAGGGGTTGGGGTTGGAGTTGGGGTTGGAACTGCACTTCAGATGGGTTTTGTCCTCCCCCTAGTGGATTGATAACTACTGCAAGAAGAATGAGCATACAATAAACCAAACAACTACACGACACGTGTAAAGTGACTTATTATTTTATTCTCAAGAGCACAAAAACAAAACTCCTGGATACTTCGGCGAATGCGCCTTTATCAACATAGACAAACAAGAAAACAAGCGCGAAATCGCAATAGTTTTTGTGGCACGCGGTCTATTTTTACCACTCCAATCATGAGTCACCTCCCCTGGCTTTTCAATAATTTTAATCTGTAAACCAGAATGTTATCTCTGCACCATTTCGTAACTTTTTATATCTTTTGGAAAACATTTAAAACTATGTATCCTACTTATACTCATTGAAAGAAGCACCGCATACTCGTCGTGTCTGTTGTAGTGTCTGTATTACGTATGTTTATTATTTTGTACGCTTTTAAAATACATCATTTTAAAGAGCGGCCTCAATTTTTTGAAGTGTAGCCTCGATTTGAAGTGCGACAATTTTGTCAAAATGTGCGACAATTTTGGACCGACCGACCGACCGACCGACAGACCGACCGACCGACAAAGTGAGTTATAGGTTTGTGGCTGAGCCACAAACAAAAACAATATCACCTTCGCTCTGTAAACTCCGCGGGTGATAAACAGCAAACAGCAAAATTCAATATAGCAAAAGGAGCAAAAAAGCAGAATGAATGGAGTTATTATGACCAGAACGTTAAAATGGATAGCCTATTTATTTTTCTATTTATTTATTTATCTATTTATTTATTTTGCGGGGAGGTGGAAGGGGGGGGGGGGGGGGATATGGGGGGATGTCCTTATTTATCTCCCAAACAAGAGGAGGTATCTGTTGGCTGAAGAAATATTGGTATCCTCTCTGTGTGTGTCAGTGAGTTGTCTTCTCTTTCAGGGATATAACGTACGTGGATATTAATTAATTAATTAATTATGTGAAATGAAATTAATTAATTAATTTATTAAAGAAAACTTCTAGAGCGCTTGACCGTAAAGCTCTAAGCGCTTTACAATATCGCCAAATAAATTCATGAATGAAAATCTGTTTAACGTCCCTCCGGTCTGGAAAACTCCAGGGAATCACCCCAACAGCCGAAAACACTTGAACACTATGGTACAAATGCACCAGCCAGGGATGAGAACATTACGTGCATGGCCGTTTTTGATTACCCCGCCACGTCGCGCAGCCACAAGCTCCGACTTCGGAGGATGTCTCGTACGTGAATGCATGCACAAGAGCTTGCCCCATTCCACTATTCGCAGGAGTAGGCCACGTGTGTTCCGTTGGAATGGATGACACAAACTTAACACAGCATGCATCCTGTCAGCCAATAGCAGTCTAAACGAAGACTTTAGGAGTTTCGTAAGAGGGTAAGGCGTGGGGCAGGATAAACATCCCCAATCGGAAGAAGAAGAAGAAGAAATAACAGTAATAATACTAATGTCTTATTCATTCAGTATTTTTTCTTTGTGGCTCAAAAAGCCACAAACCTATAACTCACACTTTGTCGGTCGGGGTCGGTCGGTCGGTCGGTCGGTCCAAAATTTGTCGCACATTTTGACAACAAAATTGTCGCACTTCAAATCGAGGCTACGCTTCAAATTGAGGCCGCTCTTTAAAATGATGTATTTTAAAAGCGTACAAAATAATAAACATACGTAATACAGACACTACAACAGACACGACGAGTATGCGGTGCTTCTTTTGATGAGTATAAGTAGGATACATAGTTTTAAATGTTTTCCAAAAGATATAAAAAGTTACGAAATGGTGCAGAGATAACATTCTGGTTTACAGATTAAAATTATTGAAAAGCCAGGGGAGGTGACTCATGATTGGAGTGGTAAAAATAGACCGCGTGCCACAAACTATTGCGATTTCGCGCTTGTTCTTTGTTTGCTTTGATTTTTTGAAATAAATGTATTTGACATTTCTCGAAAACCATCACAATACCTTTTGGGCAAGATGACAAGACATAGCTACGTAACTTACCAGGACAAAAAGATAGTAGTGACGATAACAGTTGTATCCAACGGTCAAGCAGAAACCAGTTCTCAAACGGTTAAAAATAATGGTATAGAAAAGGATAAAATAAGCACACTACAAGTTAAAAGTATCTTCCGAGGATGGATAAAAGTTCCTTTCCAATCACCCTACCCTTCAGCTTCAACCTTGCCCCTAAATAACGAAAAGGAAAGTTTGGAAGAACTCAAGACGCTAAGGTGGCGACGATGCGTATGAGTTGTGTTCAAAGCCGGTGACAATCTTGTCAAGTTAAAGGCTCACCGCATCCATGATTAAAAATCACGGTATTCACGTGTTTCCCTCTCTCGCTGGTAAGAAATCTTGTTTTTGGCCAGGTTTGACTCCCATACAAATTCCCCCATACATAAAAACGAGACATCACTTTAAACAGCAGCCTCGTTTGTACATGGGGAAATTTGTATGTGGGTCACACATGGCCAGAAAACCACACACCAAGGGACTTATCTTTAAAGACCCCACCAGGTCACATGTGTCAAAATCACGGGTTTCGCGTGTTTTCCCTCTTATAGCTGCGTAAGAAATCTTGCGCTTTGACCCTAAGGTTTAACTCCCATACAAATGCCCCCAAATTGAAAACGAAACATCATTTTAAAGTCCAGTGGGAAAAGGGTCCGAATCGTATGCAGTGAGGCTGGGCCTTTAAAGACCCACCAGATCACGTGTCAAAATCACGGGTTTCACGTGCTTTCCCCTTTATCCTCTCTTACAGCTGGAAAGAAATCTTGTTTTGAAATGCCCATGGAAATGATGCAGGTCTCACAAATGCCCCCAAATTCAAACCGAAACATCATTTTAAAGAACAGCCTCAATTCGAAGATGGGGACATGTGTATGTGGGTCACAGCTACCCAGAAAAAAACCCCAAGGGACTTAATCGTGGTGGGCGTCAGTGTGTCTTTAACAGTGAAAACACAAAGTAATTAATTCTTTTTTTTTCCCTGCTTTGGGTTTTCTTACTCGTGGAAATGAAAAAAAAAGAGGGTGGGGTTGGGGGGGGAGGGGTAAGAAGAAGGGGGAGGGGTAAGAAGAGGGAAAAGAGAGAATGGAAAGGACGAATGGATGAAGGATGGGGGGGGGGTGGGTGTGAAAGTGTAGCGCAATGAATCTCGTCTTATTTTGTGTGTGTGTGTGTGTGTGTGTGTGTGTGTGTGGTGTGTGTGTGTTTGTGTGTGTCTGTCTCTGTCTTTCTCTCTCCTCTCCTCTCTCTCCTCTCTCTCCTCTCTCCTCTCTCTCACTCTCTCTCCTCTCTCCTCGTCATCTCTCGTCTTCCTATTCCTCTCCTCTCTCTCTCTCCGCTCTCTCTCTCTCGCGCTCAATCTCTATCTCTCTCTCTCTCTATCTAAATATCTCACTGTCTCTCTCTCTCTCTGTCTCTCGCGTCTCTCTGTCCGCTCTCGCGCTCTCGGCGCTCTCTCTCTCATCTCGCTCTCGCTCTCTCTCTCTCCGTCCTCTCGTTCGTCTCTATCTCTCTCACTCTCTCTCATCGTCTCTCTCCTCCGTCTCTCTCTCTCTCTTCTCTCTCTCTCTCTCATCCTCACTCTCTCTCTCTCTCTTGTACAAACAAAAGTAATTGTAAGGAAAAAGTGGCTGTTTTTTAATTTTTATAGCTTTGAAAGTTAGGCAAGATTTACGCAGTGTTTTGTAATGTCAAGTTAATAATGTAATGTCAATTTGTTGTTGTTGTCAAACTCACTCCATTGTATGGGCAGACTCCTGACTCCTGACTTCCCCCCCCACTCTCTCTCTCTCTCTCTCTCTCTCTGTCAGTCTTCGCACACAAAGCGCTTCGGTTCTCTTCGAATCCGTCTCTCTCTCCGCGTCCCCCTCTGTCTCTCTCTCTGTCCTCTCTCTCCTCTCTCTCTCTCTCTCTGTTCTCTCTCTCTCTCTCTCTCCCCCGCCCTTCTCTCTCTCTCACTCTCCTCCCTTCTCTCTTCTCTTCTCCTCCTCTCTCTCTCTCTCTCTCTCTCGTCTCATCTCTCTCTCTCTCTCTCATCATCTCTCTCTCCCTCTCTCTCTCGTCTCTCTCGTCTCTCTCTCTCCTCTCTCCCAGCTGTGTCATTTCAAAATGAAAGAAATTCGTAAGAAATTGGTCCTTTTGTTTATTTAAAGCATTTCAGCTTCGATGACTCATGATTTCTTAACAGTAAAGTCCATGCAGATTTGTACACGTTCTTTTAACGCAACCAATCTCGTTTATCTTTATTTAAATGTATCCTCTCCGCAAGTGGAACCTTTATTTGATTAAATCTCTCTCTCTCTCTCTCTCTCTCTCAGTCTCAGGAATCCTCTCTCTCTCTCTCTCTCTGCTCTCGTCTTCTATCCATTCGCTCCTCTCTCTCTTCTCTCTCTCACACCCTCGCTCTCTCCCCGTGTGTGTGTGCATGTGTGTGGCTGTGTGTATGAGTGTGTGTGTTGTCTGTGTGTGCGTGCGTGCATGCGTGCACGTGTGTGTGTGCGTGTTGCGTGATGTGCGTGGCTCGTGCGTGCGGGTGGTGGGTGGGTGGGTGGTGGTGGTGGTATAGGGGGAGGGGGAGTGTGGATTGGTGTGGAAGGAGGAAAGGAGGGTGGAAATAAGACACGAGGGAGGGGAACGGGAGTACCCGGAGGTACCCAAGCACACCACCTTCCTGTGACATAAAAGTGAAGGCATGTTCGGGGAAGGGAAGGGGACCAAAATGCGTGATGAGAATTATGGCGGGGTGGGGTGGGTGGGTTTCCGTGGAGGGGGTGGTGGGATCTCTGCGGGGAGGAAAGGTTAGAGAGGAGTGGAGGTCGGAAATATACAAGTTTATTACAGCTTAAAAAGTGATGAATTCCATTCACCTTGCAAAGGTCAAAAGAAGTTCAGCAAGGGATTAATTATAGGCTAAATCGTTTCTTAATACAACTAGGTGGTCAGAAACCCTTTCAACACCTTTATTATTATTGACCTTGCTATACGTACGTGTCCACGTTTAGCCTACACACAAGGGACAAAGGTGCAAAATAGGCACAAGAGACACAGGAATAGGACTTTAGTTAAGCGGTAAGCTTACTTATCATGCTCGTAACATTCATCAGTAGAAGCTGGCGTGACTCACGTTAGTGCTGTACGAACTGTCAGTACTACTCAACGGTCACAGTTGCGTGTAGAGAAAGATTGTCCCCCTTCCTTCCTTACTCTCTCTTCATCATGTCTTTGTGATTTGTCTGTCCTGTCCTGTCTGTCTGGCCGTCTGTCTGTCTGTTTGATTGTTTGCCTGTCTCTTTCTCTTTCAAAGCATTTTTTTTTCAAGTGCAGAATACCCAAATAGTTACCTCTTTCTCTGCGTTTCTCTGCCTCTGTCTTTCTGTCTCTTCTTGTCTCTGTCTGTATGTCTGTCCGTCGCTAATCGCGAATACACACGCTAATCGCGAATACACACATGTAACTGTTACTATACTCTATTTGGGCGATGGCGACGGTCTGTCTGTCTGTTCTCGTTCTGTCTGTCTGTCTGTATCTCTCTCGCTCTCTCTCTCTCTCTCTCTCTCAGTCATTCTCTCTCACTCTCACGCTCTCTCTCTCTCTCTCTCTCTCTCTCTCTCTCTCTCTCTCTCTCTCTCTCATCTCTCTCTCCCCACCCCTCTCTGTTTTTTTTAAGACCTTTTGCTTCGATAAAGAATACTGAAAAGGGCATCTCTATCCCTATCTCTGTCTGTCTTTCTGTCATTCTCTCTCTCTCTCTCTCTGTCTCTCTCTCTCTCTCTCTCTCTCTCTCTCTCTCTCTCTCTCTCTCGCTCTAATCTCCGTCTCTCTCTCTCTCTCTCTCTCTCTCTCTTCTCTCTCTCTCATTCCTCTCTCTCCGTCTCATCTCTCTCTGCCTCTGTCTGTTCCTTGCACCCTCTCTCTGTTCTTGCTAAATAAAGTTTTTCAGCGTCCAGTGTTCAGTGTTCTGTCTCTGTCTCTCTGTCCCCCCCCTCTCTCTCTGTGTGTCCCCCTCCCCCCCCCTCTCTCTCTCTCTCTCTCTCTAATCTCTCTCTCTTCTCTCTCCCTCCCCCGTCTCTTTTAAAATCTATGTGAACTGATATGCATGTACATGTACATAATTACAAGGGCATCGCCGAGCGGCAGCAACGCATTGTGACAATGCAAAACCCGGCCAGAGTTATGTTTCCTGCCCCCCCCCCCCCCCCCCAATAAACACACCACGTTCCACCCTTACAGAACGCATAAAATACATAGCCCAAAATTTGAAGCGATTCTGTTCAGTAGTTCGCGAGATACAGCTGAACTTTTATACAAACTTCCTTGCACCGAGTGATGTCCTCCCCCCCACCCCCCAATAAACACACCACTGTCCACCCTTACAGAACGCAAAAAATACATAGCCCAAAATTTGAAGCGATTCTGTTCAGTAGTTCACGAGATACAGCTGAACTTTTATGCAAACTTCCTTGCACCATGGTACACCACCACACAAAATTTGAAGCGATTCTGTTCACTAGTTCACGAAATAAAGCTGGGGGGAAATTACATAGCCCAAAGAAGGAAAAATTCGGTTTTCAAGGTCAAACTTCAAGGTCAAGGTCAGCACGGTGTTGATTAACGAAAGGAAGCTTCCTTTTCAAGCTGTCGACCCCTCTGCCAATTTTAATCAAAATCAAAACAGTAGTTTTTAAGATAATCTATACACAGACAGACACACACACACAGACACACACACACACAGACCGATCGCAATACCTCGGCCTCTGGCCGGGTAATAAGAACTTGTATGCATGTATGTATGTGTGTGTGTATAGGTTTGTGGGGGTGGGGTATGTGGGGGTGCTTGTGGGTGTGAGTGCGGGGGGGGGGGGGGGGGGTGCGGGGGGGGGGGGGGGGAGGGGGGGGGGGGGGAGACTGGGAGTTTTTTTTTGTTGTTGTTGGGGGGGGGGGGGTGGGGGGGTTCTGTTTGGTGTTTCTTTAATCTTGAATTGCTGTTGTGTGTCCATTTTTGCCTTGTTGTATTATATTACCTTATATATTCTTGTCACTATTTTTGCCAGTTTTGTGGGGTTTTTTTTTTCGTTTTTGTTAATCATTTTTCTTCATTGATTGTTGTTTATTTGCTTGAGGGCAATAGTGTAAAAAAAAAGCTACCCAGCTTATCTGTTTTACCCTCAATAAAAAACATTCGTATTCGTATTCGTATTTATCTCTCTCTCCTCTCTCTCTCTCTCTCCCTCCCTCTCTCTCTCTCGATCTCCCTCTCTCTCTCTCTCTCTCTCTCTCTTCTCTCACTCCCTCTCTCTCTCTCTCTCTCTCTCTCTCTCTCTCTCTCTCTCTCTCTCCTCTCTCTCTCTCTCGCTCGCAAAGCCTATTATTTCATTCTAGACCATGGAAAACCTCGAATGGAACCTGAAATCCCCAAAGTCTAGGGTGTGGTTTACTAGATCAGTAGAGAGACGAGAAGGTATGTAACGAGATAGCACTGGAAGCATCAATTTATATAATTAATTAATTAATTGCTTGATGAATTAATTTCACTAATGATTTTTCTTAAACCCCGGAGAATGTTCGTGTTAAGCTTTGATGAATGAAAGAGAGATTTTCAAGTCGATAACTTCGTATTAGGCTAAATGAAACCTATCAAATCAAATCAAATCATCTTTATTATCTCATAACTGAGAAATTGCAGCCAGGTGCACATAAGAAAAACAACAACAATAAACACATTTATCAACAAAAATAACAACAATAAACACATTTATCAACAATTAAAGAATATAAACTAATAACTAATAACACTGCAATATTGTAGTTAACAAACTGGACGAATACGAATACAAATTCAATCCCTGTCTCCGCAGAAAAAAAAGAGAGCCCAAATACCACACTTATACATACATGCATGCGCGTACACATATACGCGCACACGCATGCGCATACACACAAGCAAGCACACGTAAATGCGGAGTCTTTCATATGTCATGAACCTCTTTGTTGTTTTTACAGTGGAATCTCCCTTATAAGACCTCCCGTTATAAGACTCCCTCCCACGTAAGACCTACTTCTCTGGTTTAAATGTTTTATTTTCCAAATCAACATGAACAACAACTATGACATAACTGAAGCAACAACAAGCAGAGCTGAGGCACTTCTCTGCTACTTCTCTGAGGCATTGCATTCTTTGTAAGGATTAAAATCCCCCCCCTTAAAATCATTTTGAATGATTTTTGAAGGTCTTATAAGGGAGGTTCCACTGTACTAAGTAACGTTAGTTTTTGTCTTTGTGAACTAATTTCTGAATACTTCTTAGTGGACGTTATCATCACAACACACACGCACGCACACACGCACGCACGCACGCACGCTCGCTCGCTCGCACGCATGCACGCTCGCACGCACGCACGCACGCACACGCACACACACACACACACACACACACACACACAGATTGTAGTACCAATGGTTTTGTTGAAACTAAATGCTGTTTGCATGATTCCAATAATTATGGGATGGCAGAACGCATTTACGAAATAACCTTATACGAACTTGCTTCACGCCAGAAAGCATTAAAGACCCACCAGGTTACGTGTCAAAATCACGTGTTTCACGTGCTTTCCCTCTTATAGCTGGTCAAGAAATCTTGTTTTGACCAGGTTTGACTCCCATACAAATGTCCCCTAATTCAAAACGAAACATCTTTCTAAAGAGCAGCCTCAATTTTAAGTTGGGGACATTTGTGTATGTGGGTCACAGCTACCTAGAAAAAAACCCAAGGGACTTAATCGTGGTGCGTCACTGTGTCTTTAAAAGCTGTAGCAAGATTGAAAATCTGTCTGTCTTTCCCCGTCAGGCTTTTTTCTCTCTCTTGTCCTTATTGTTTCCCTCTTCCTTCCTCTTTCTTCCCCACCCCGTCACAACGCCCTCTCTCCCTCAAACGCGCACACCCACACATACACACGCAGTCACGCAATGATTATAGGCACCAGTTGTATAATCTCGCTCGAGGCACACAATGCGGACACAACTCTGAGTAGACACACTCTTCTGCCGGTGAGGAACGAAAGCAAAAAAAGGCGTGGCCAGACACCTCCTATTATAAAATGCCCGCAACCTCCAGCTCCCTTCTTCTTCTTCTTCTTCGCCATAGGCAGCCAACTTCATCACGTTGAAGATTCTGCTGCACTTTAGCACTCCCTCCATCGTCTATAAGAGTCTACGACTGATTGGACGCTAATCTAAAGTTCGTTCAGTTCCCTCGCTCACTCAGTCGGTGCTACTACTACTGTTGAACTTGCTTCAACCAAACGCCATTCACTGGTGAAACATTTTGTCGAAGAAGAAACACAGGGATAAAAGAACAAAACCGCAACAGAAACTGAAGAAACTGAAAATATATACTGTTCAAAAAAAGAGTAGCAATGAGAAAAGCAGTATCAGTAACAATAACCACGGCAACACCAGCAGTAGCAGTCACCAAACAACAGCAACAGCAGTAACAACAATAACAACAACAGCAGCAGCAGTAACAACAGCAGCACCAGCAATAACAACAATAAGAACAACAGCAGCAGCAGTAACAACAGCAGCAGTAACAACAGCAGCACCAGCAGTAACAACAATAAGAACAACAGCAGCAGCAGTAACAACAGCAGCAGTAACAACAGCAGCACCAGCAGTAACAACAATAAGAACAACAGCAACAACGTGACAACAAACGGCACAAATTGGCTTAGTTTGAAACTTTTATCAGCGATTTTTTTTACAAAATTGTATTTTTTTACTATTCCAAAAAGGTTTAGGGATACAACTCAAAAGTGTACATATACGAAGTGTAAGTTGTTCATTTTCACCCTATTCACAAGATTTCAGGGGAAAAAACACCCAACAACACTTCAAAGTCAAGATGGCTGAATCTTATGCATTCGAAGCTTCTTCTACGCTAGCAGCTTTATCGAGATTGGGACCAATGATTGCGACTACGGGGAAAGACGTGGACAGTTTAGTGACGCAAACACTGTCCCTGTATGACATCAACAGTTCTGTGACGTCAGAGAGTTCTGTGACGTCAGAGAGTTTCGTGACGTCATCTTCATCGTCAGAGTGGCTCTGGGAGACAAGGTCTCCGCTGTCGGCTGCCAGCGACGTGAGTTTGGCTCTCTTCCTCATCTTGATAGGTGAGACTACGTTGTGTGTTGTTTAAGTAGTGTTGTTGTTGTTGTTGTTGGCATAGGCCGTGTACACACATAAGCGGATATTCCACGCGGAAACCCGTGCGCAATGAAACAAAGAAGGGAAAAGATTTGCGCACGTGTCCGAATTAACAAATAAAAATGTTGAAAACGAAGTATGTGACGTTTCTCACTTGCTGAGATGCTATCAATAAAATTATGTGCTGACGTTTTCTGAATAATGGAGCTTAAAGTTAAGGTGCTCAAATATACTGCAGTTTCCTTAAGTGAAACAAAGAAAGGAAAAGATTTGCGCACGTGTCCGAATTTCCCCTATACGAGTAAACTTGTTTCCTTCTTTCTTCCACATATTTAGGGTTTTCCGTACGGAACTTACGCTAACCCGGCCTGACCCTGGCTAAAAGACTCCAGGGATCATCCCAACAGCGGAAACGCTTGAACACTATGGTACAAGGGCATCAGCTATGGATGGTAACATTACGTGTGCGACCGTTTTTGATTAGCCCGCCACTCCCCCCCCCTCCCCCCCCCCCCACACAACCCCCCCCCCACACCCCCCTCCCCCCCCCCGTGAGCAGCCACACTTCGTCTTCGGGGGATTTGGGAAATTGATGGTGTTATGCTAGGAGCTTGTCATGGCTAAAGACAATCCCCACATAACTATGCATATCATAACAGCATGTTGATGTAGCCTTGGTGTTATAGCCTATGTGGACTGGAAGGACACAGCCTTAAAGACCCCCCACGTCACGAAAAACATTCCCTCTTATGCTTGGAAGATTTTTGATCATTTCTTACTAGCGATAAGAGGGAAAACACGTGAAAACCATTATTTAGACACGTGACGTGGTGGGTCTTTAAGCCAAGGCGAGTTCATGTGTAATTGTATATTGAAGTTTCTGGCCCTTTGTCAAATGGCTTTTATTATTGGTTGACATTAGGGGCCAACAGTAACACGAGAGCTGTACAATAATTGTTTTTTACAATAATGGAAAATCATGGTACAGTTTAGTCTCTTGTGGAAGACTATGCCTCTCAAACGAGGAGGGGGGCCTTTGCACCGGCTCTGGTGCTGCAGCCAAAGGGATGGGCTGGCCTTTTGGGGGGACCTTCCTCAACACCAGATGTCCTCAAATCCCTTTGGCCGAGAGAGTGGGGATGTACCCTCCCAGGGGGCAAGGCATCTCCGTTATATACAAATTCTCGCCCAGCCCGCCAGAATAGCATCTGCCCCTCCGCTATCTGGCAGTCATGGTCGGAAACGACTGACTGGCATACATATTTAAGATTACAAGCTATATGCCATTCTTGAATGATTGTTGATTTGTTTGTACACAGTTCTCTCTGTCTTCTTCTTCTTCTTCTTCTTCTTCTTCTTCTTCTTCTTCTTCTTCTTCTTCTTCTTCTTCTTCTTCGTCGTCGTCGTCGTCGTCGTCGTCGTCGTCGTCGTCGTCGATCACTCAGACAGTAACCTGTCAATCAGCGCAGATGCGTCATGTTGCCTTTATGCTCCTAACTAAGAAATAGTTAGGCCCAGCATACCCGCTTTCGGCTGGAGACATTTTTTTGTTAAGATTACCTTGAGAAAAAAAAGGCAGGAGAATTGACCGGTAAGACAGAAAGGTTGTAGATGACAGTAAACAGAGGGAAAAGGCAGAGTCAAACAGAGTGACAGATTAGAGGAAGTTACAAGCACATAACTTCCAGAAGGTGGGGGAACCATTTGTACGAAAGACCCTCCCGGGGTTCCCACGGGGGACTCTCTAACTTGGTTGATATGTTCTGTTTTTTGGTGATACTATTAGGCACTTTATAGTCAATTCGGGTTGCTCCCACATGGAGAGCGAGTCGCAGCCAGAGGCGCACCACCCTTTGTTTTGGCATGCGAATTTTGTGCGACTGATGAGGAAGGAAAGGTGTGTGTGTGTGTGTGTGTGTGTGTGTGTGTGTGTGTGTGTGTGTGTGTGTGTGTGTGTGTGTGTGTGTTCAATTTTGACCAAACGACAACTTTTTCGTTGCCACTGGGCTTAACGTGTGCTAAGTGCATGAGCACACGGGACCTCGGTTTATCGTCTCATCCGAAAGACTCCACGTTCAGACCGTTAAGGCCTGGTGTAAAGTGAGAAGAAAAATCCCCTGTACCCAGGTTCGAACTCGGGTTTACTTGACACGATGCGAACGCACTACCACTGTGCCACTCTACACTTTCTTTTCAAAAGTGAGGGGTAGATGAACAGAGTAGAAATAACGTTTGACATCCTCATGGCATGTACCCTTAGGGACAAGATCTTCTGGTGCAGACAGTCTTCGATAAACGGTGGACCGATCCTGGAGATACTGGAACCAACCAACCATTAAATAAGCGTCTTTTAAATAAACAAGCGCGAAAATCGCAATAGTTTGTGGCACGCGGTCTATTTTTACCACTCCAATCATGAGTTACCTCCCCTGGCTTTTCAATAATTTTAATCTGTAAACCAGAATGTTATCTCTGCACCATTTCGTAACTTTTTATATCTTTTGGAAAACATTTAAAACTATGTATCCTACTTATACTCATTGAAAGAAGCACCGCATACTCGTCGTGTCTGTTGTAGTGTCTGTATTACGTATGTTTATTATTTTGTACGCTTTTAAAATACATCATTTTCAAGAGCGGCCTCAATTAATTTTGAAGTGTAGCCTCGATTTGAAGTGCGACAATTTTGTCAAAATGTGCGACAATTTTGGAGCGACAGACCGACCGACCGACCGACCGACCGACCGACAAAGTGAGTTATAGGTTTGTGGCTTGAGCCACTAACAAAAAAAGATAAAAAAATTACAAGTAGAACAGAACAGTGCTGTTCCTCTTTGTCAATATAAATGCTAGTCCTGGACACCAGCTTTGGTCAAATGTCCTCCCGATTTTCCAATACGTTGGCCGTTATCTTTATTATGGGCTTTATTTGCATTTGTTCGCCTTTTAGATTTTTACCTCTTGCGTTTTACATTTTTAGCCCCTCCCCCTCTCCCCCTTTCGATCTGGTTATTACTATTTAGAGACTTGAAAGAGGGCCAGCCTTGGGTTTTTTGCCACTAACTAAAATCGTAAACCTTGAAATAATTATAGTCCGTAACTCAGTCCAGGATTAAAAGTAACTACATTGTTTTCATCGATTGTTATTAATTAATCATGGTTGACGAATTAATACCCAGCTCTTATTGATACTTTTTTCTCCCGAAGGCATAATGACATGTACATAAAAGAAAAAGAAAACATAAAAGAATGAAAAGAAATCAAATGTATCATCATTCTTTTATAATCAAACATGTACTATCTGAAATGTATCATCATTCTTTTATAATCAAACATGTACTATCTGAAATGTATCATCATTCTTTTATAATCAAACATGTACTATCTGAAACGTATCATCATTCTTTTATAATCAAACATGTACTATCTGAAATGTATCATCATTCTTTTATAATCAAACATGTACTATCTGAAACGTATCATCATTCTTTTATAATCAAACATGTACTATCTGAAATGTATCATCATTCTTTTATAATCAAACATGTACTATCTGAAACGTATCATCATTCTTTTATAATCAAACATGTACTATCTGAAATGTATCATCATTCTTTTATAATCAAACATGTACTATCTGAAACGTATCATCATTCTTTTATAATCAAACATGTACTATCTGAAACGTATCATCATTCTTTTATAATCAAACATGTACTATCTGAAACGTATCATCATTCTTTTATAATCAAACATGTACTATCTGAAATGTATCATCATTCTTTTATAATCAAACATGTACTATCTGAAATGTATCATCATTCTTTTATAATCAAACATGTACTATCTGAAACGTATCATCATTCTTTTATAATCAAACATGTACTATCTGAAATGTATCATCATTCTTTTATAATCAAACATGTACTATCTGAAACGTATCATCATTCTTTTATAATCAAACATGTACTATCT
>CM065702.1:17194050-17201550 GCA_017654935.2 Phymorhynchus buccinoides | reverse complement strand
AGCATGACATGTCTGGCCAGCATGAGCGTCAGCAGACTGCTGTCAGTGGCCAAGCCGGACTTTGGTGAGCACTACGAAATTGAACAAAGGGGGATAACTCTCTTTCTAATTAACCCCCTTCCACCAAAGTTGATGATTACGATACCAATCATCTAGCAATGCGTGGAGGGGGAGTTAATTAGAAAGAGAGTTCTCCCCCTTTTGTTAAGTTTCGTCATCTCCTCTCTTGGCCTCGCTATTTCATTCTTTGGCGAGCACTGTACTGTGAATTGTGGCCATTGTGTGATGTGGGCAAGTGTTGAGGCCTGTAGTGTAGTGTGTGTAGTGTAGTGTAGTGTAGTGTAGTGTAGTGCAGTGTAGTGTAGTGTAGTGTAGTGTAGTGTAGTGTAGTGTAGTGTAGTGTAGTGTAGTGTAGTGTAGTGTGGTGTGTGTGTGTGTGTGTGAGAGAGAGAGAGAGAGAGAGAGAGAGAGAGAGAGAGAGAGAGAGAGAGAGAGAGAGAGAGAGAGTGCGCGCGCAGGCATGTGTGTTGTTGTTGTTGTTGTCGTACACTGGCTAAAAGACTCCAGGGATCATCTCAACAGCCGAAGCACTTGAACACTATGGTACAAATGCACCAGCTATGGATCAGAACACTACGTGTGTGACCGTTTTTGATTACCCCGCCACGTGAGTAAGATCCCTGTTCACCTGACGAGATCCTCATGGATCGAAACAGCTGTCGTGGACTGGGCTCTGTCTTGCCTCCCCTAAAAAGGAGGAAAAACTAAGCTAGCACTCTATGTTATTTAGAGCATAGATCAAGATACCAAGTTATTGTAACTGGTCTTGATTCTAATGTTCGATTATAAAGACATTTGGACAAAACGTTTTTATGAAATTTATATATTAAAAAACCCCGTCCCGCGCTCCCTACGCTTCACGGCAGCTCTTCCCCGGCACAGGTCTTCAGAATAGCAGTTACCAGAATAGCACTTCGAAATGTCTCCCACTGCATTTCCCAGTGATGTTGATCACGGATGTATATATAGGGATCCCTAACCAATAGTTTTCAAACTACAATTATTTATTTTATACAATTGGCCCGGGTCTTCAGAATTGCAGTCGCCAGCATAGCACTTCAAAATGTCTCCCTCTGTATTCATCCAGTGATGCTGATTACAAATATATATAATAGTTAAAGGGGCTCAAGACCAATATTTTTCATACTAAAATTGTTTGTTTTAGGCAAATGGCCCGGGTCTTCATAATAGCAGTCACCAGAAAAGCATTTCAAAATGTCTCCCACTGTACCCGCCCAGTGATGTTGATCGTGAATATATGGCTTAGAGTGGTCTGCAACCAACTGTTTTCATATGGCTATTTGCTTTCGGGTTACGGCCTGTTTTCATAATTATAACGGCTTCAAGGTGAAAGGTAAAGGTAAAGGCCAAGTGGCTTTTAAATGTTTCCAAATGCATTCTTAGGTCATGTTGATCAAGAATATATATGGTGTTGTGGGTGTAAACCCAATGGTGTCTGAACTACACCCACATGTAAAAAAGAGAAGTTCAAAAGTCAAGGTCATTAGGATTATCAATGCTTTGTACCACACACGACCTTCAGGCAGTCTGCATACCTGCCAACTTTGAAGCCAGCAACTGAAATATTTTTGAAAGATTTGGCTAAAATACCAATTTGACACCTCTAAGGTCTATGTCATTGACCTTGATCTTGACCTTTTTCAGGACCCAATATTCCAAATCACCATTAGCCAATGCTTGCCCACCCCAAGCTTGAAAATTGTAAGTCCAACGATGTGAAAGATACGGCCTCAAGAGAAATTTCGGTTTTCAAGGTCAAACCTGAAGGCCAAGGTCATCACGTTTATATTTTTTCTATGGGATCATTCATGTGCTGTGGTACACCACCACACAGAATTTAAAGCCATGCTGTCCACTGGTTCATGAGACACAGCTCGGAAATATATAGCACAAAGAAAGAAATTTCGGTTTTGTGAGTCTTCCTTGGCGGAGGTTCAAAATTCATGATCTGAATAGGTTTTGCCATGCTGATCAAGAATAGATATGGTTATAGGGGTCTATGGCCAACGGTTTGGGCACAATCGCCTGAACAGACAGACAGACAGACAGACAGACAGACACACACACACACACACACACACACACACACACACACACACACACACACACTCACACACACACAAGCCGATCATAGCAGTCATGATGATATAGACAGTAGGTCGATCCTGGAGCTAGTGCAATACCAGGCTGACCCATATATTAAAGACACATTGACCCAGCACGATGAAGTCCCTTTAAAACTTTTTTGTTCTTTCTGGGTAGCTGTGACCCACATACGCATGTCCCCAACTTTTAAATTCAGGCTGCTCTTTAAAATGATGTTTCGGTTTGAATTTGGGGGCATTTGTATGGGAGTGAGACCTGGTCGAAACAAGATTTCTTACCAGCTATAAGAGGAAAAACGCGTGAAACCCGTGATTTTGACACGTGGTCTTTAAAGGCCTGTCATCTTGTTTTTCTTTGAATGAAAATTTGTGTTTCACGTCCTCTCGGTCATAGACCCATATGGGACATTTGTAAATACAAAGATGGTGGGAACAATACTGGCTGCAATGCCCAGAGGCAGTGCAACACCAGTAAAGTCCCGAGTTTTTATCAATAATTCATTTTCTTGTTCCTTATAATTATATACTCCTAGCACGCGCACACGGCCGCTCCCTCACCGGAGCTCTCCTGACCTTCACCTTGCTGAACGCGGTCTTCTGGGCCAGCTGCCCCTTGCTGGGCTGGGGCCGGTACGACCTCGAACCCTACCGCACGAGCTGCACGCTCCAGTGGGACCTGGCCGACACCTCCTTTGTAACGGCCTGTTTCATTGGCTGCCTGGCCGTCCCTGCTAGCCTGATGGCTGCCAGCTATGGGCACATCACCAGGTGGGGGGAAAATATTGCAATATATAATAATAATGATCAATGAAAAATGGTGTTTTACGTCCTCTCGGTCTGGAACAGACACATATGGGACATTTTTAGAAGATATAGAGATGGTGGGAACGATCCTGGAGGCAGTGCACGGAGGCAGTGCAACACCAGTTAAGTCCCGATTTTTTTAAAACAATACAGATAGGTGTAGCAGTAACCATGCCTCGGTTAAACCTCATCGGCTATGGTACCGCCACAATCTAATAAACAGCAAGTTGTATGACAATAATAATGATGATGATAATAATAATGATACTACTACTACTAATAATTATTAAAAAAAATCGGCCATATTTTGCCGAAAATTCGGCGAAATCATTTAATATTTCAAATTTCATATACCCATATAATTATGGTCCTGCAACTTTTCTGAAAATTTCAGCCAAATCGGACCAACAAAAAAGGGGAAGATCGAAAAGAAAAAGAAAAAAAAAGAATTTTTACAAATGCAAGGGGAGAATAATAATAATAATAATAATAATAATAATAATAAATTACACTTATATAGCTCTGTTCGATGGTATGCCATCCTCACAGCGCTTTACAAAGATAAAACAAAAACACCTATTACCCACCCACCCCACCACACACACACACACACACACACACACTCCCCTCGCATACAAAGCAGTAATAACAGAGCTAACGCAGAAATTAATACAAAAGAAGCACTTCCCTTCCTCCTTCCCTGGACACCTCCCCACACTCACATACACCAGGAACACACACACACACACACACACACACATTGACAACAATACAATACAAAAGCAAGTGCAGTCACAATTTGAGTCAATCCGCGCGCGTCATCCTTCAGTTTGCGGACTGTTTTTTGTTGTTGATTTTTGTTCTCCTTCTCCTTGTTTTCCGATTTTTCACTTTCACTATTGTCAGACTGCAATGCCACTGGAACATGCAACAAACATCTATGAAACGTTCGGTCAATGATCAGTTACGCATTGGACTGTAGAGGGGAAGTATTGTTTTTTTATTTTGATCTTGTTGGTTTTTTGCTCCTTTTGTTACCTGCTTTTTGCTATATTTGCTGTTTGCTGTTTTCTTGTTTGTCTATGTTGATAAAGGCGCATTCGCCGAAATATCCAGTAGTTTTGTTTTGTCTCTTGTGAATAAAACAACGTCAGTTTTCACTTGTCGTGTAGTTGTTTGTTTCTTGTATGTTGCCATTGTTAGTTTGTTATTACGTTTTCGCTCACACCTCGACAGTCTTTTTTAAGACAAATTTTTAAAATTTATTTTTGTTTTTGTTTTGGCTAATTTAATCATATTTTGTGCATTCTAGTAGCGTTGTGGTGGTTTTGATTTTGATTTTGGTTTAAACAACTTTATTCAAATACCAATACAAGGAATTAATCAATAATGAGGTTGAGGGGATAACAACAAGCAAAATAATGCTTATGACATACTCCTACACAATACAATCAATCAATCAATCAATATATTTATTGTCCAGTTTACAGGAAATTCTTGTTGCAGCAATAAAACAATCAACAAAACAACACAAGAAAGACAGAGACATAGTATACAGAAAAGACAAAAAATGAAATATGCGACTATTTTAAACACTGTGCGCACATACAATTCTTAGTCACACACGAATTGCATAATCAGAAGGTGATCATCAATTCTCACCAAAGAAGAAAAACAAACCGCATTTACATCAACATAATAAACTAGAGCGTTAAGACGCTAAATCACCAACCGCGCGGCAGCGTGTTCGGCTCCAGCGACCTTGACCTTTGACCCATGACCTTCATTATCGCACTTGGCCTAGATCTCTCCATTACCTACCCGCATGCAAAATGGAAGCATCCTAAGTCCATCCGTTCAAACGCTAGAGAGGATACAAACATACAAACAAACACCACCTCAGACACGAGTGAAAACATTACCAATTCGCTCTCTACGATCGCGGTTGGTACTAATTCATGCAAGGGCAAACAAACAGAAATTCACCAGTTTTAATGAAATTCAAAGGAGATGATTCGAAGTTTACAATTAGGAGCGTACAGTTTATTTTCCCCACTTTATTTCCATGTTAAGTTATGAAAATGTATTTTGATCTTTTGCTTTGAACTGGGAGTTCCCCCGTGGGGATACTGGGGAGGGGGGTGTATTTCGCATAAATAGTTCCTCCACCTTCTGCACCTTCTGGAAGTTCTGTGCTTGTAATTTTCTCTAGCCCTGTCATTCTGTTTGACTGTCTTTTCCCTTTGCCTGCTGTCGTCTACTATATCCACGTGGCGGGGTAATCAGAAACGGTCTCACACGTAATGTTCTCATCCCTAGCTGGTGCATTTGAACCATAGTGTTCAGGTGCTTCCGCTGTTGGGATGATCCCTGGAGTCTTTTAGCCAGGATACAACAACAACAAAAACAACATCTACTATCTTTCTGCCTTACGCTAGAGAGGATCCTGCCTTTTTGAAAAAAACAAAACTTACAAAGATTTTCTTCAGCCGAATTAGGCGGACATGCTGGGCCTAAGTATTAGTTAGGTGCATAACGGCAGCATGACGCATCTGCGCTCATAATTGGCAGGAAACTGTCTGAGCGATCGAAGAAGAAGAACAACCACTGGACTACATTGGAGGGGACGTATTGTTTTTTGATTTTGATCTTGTTGGCTTTTGCTCCTTTTGTTGCCTGCCTTTTGCTATACTTTGCTGTTTGCTGTTTAATTGTTTGTCTACGTTGATAAAGGCGCAGTCGCCGAAATATCCAGTAGCTTTGTTTTGTCTCTTGTGAATGAGTCTTTCCGATGAGACGATAAACCGAGGTTCCGTGTGCCCATGCACTTAGCACACGTTAAACCTAGTGGCAACGAAAAAGTTTTCATTTGGTAAAAACTTACCCCCCTCCCTTCCTTCCTCATCGTCACAAAAATCGCATGCAAAAAAAACCCAAAAACAAATTGGGTGGCGCGCCTCTGGCTGCGACGCGCTCTCCAGGTGGGAGCAACCCGAATTTTACAGAGACGCCTCTGTGACTATAATGTACCTAACCTAACCTAAAATAACGTCACTTTACACTTGTCGTGTAGTTGTTTGTTTGTTGTATGTTCCAGTGACGTTGAGTCTGTTTCATTTTTTTGGTTTTTTTACTGGGAGTACTGTATATATGGCTGTGCCTTCTTGGTTTGGCTTCACGTGCAGGCTGGCTCTGGCGACTGGGCGAAGACGTAGACATTGGGCGGCAAAGAGTGGACAACAGAAAGTGCACGAGGCCTGGAGCGTGCAGGAGATGAGACTGTTTAAGGTCAGGGAGAAGAAGGAGTTTACACCGTCCATAAGGGTCTCTGACCGATTGGACGCTAATCTCACCTTCTCTAGGAACTTAGCAAAACAAATTTGACAAAAAAGACATTTAGCCCTTTCGCCGCCAGCCATTTTTCAGACACAAAATACCATTAAACTTAACTAGGTAGAGAAAATAAAATATCTGCAATATTGCGAATTCCTCTGTGACATATATGATATAGCCTATAACACTAGGCCTATCCTTACCTGAATGAATGAATGAACATTCATTTAACGTCCTCCGGTCTGGAACAGACACATATGGGACATTTAGTAGATATAAAGATGGTGGGAACGATCCTGGAGGCAATGCCCGAAGGTAGGGCAACACCAGGAAAGTCCCGATTTTTTTTTTTTAGCAATACAGACGTATATTGACATGGCATATCCTTACCTGGATGAATAAAAAAAATTGTGCTTTACGTCCTCTCGGTCTGGAACAGACACATATGGGACATTTGTAGATACAAAGATGGTGGGAACAATACTGGAGGCAATGCCCGGAGGCAGTGCAACTCCAGTAAAGTCCCGATTTTTTAACAATGCGGATAGGTGTAGCGGTAGCCACACCTCGGTTAAACCTCATCGGCACAAGTATTACAGGATTTGTTTTAGAAAATATGGTCTTTTGATAACTGATTTGATGCCTTTTTAGTGATATGGGTGTTAAACAATTGTGGTGCTAAAATGCAACATTGGCGGTGAAAGGGTTAACGCGAAAGCGAATGCGGATGCGAATGGTCAATATTTGTCGTGAATATGTATTTCTGTTTAACTATATAAGATTTGTAAAAATGATAGAAAAGTGAGGCAAAGGAGAGAGGATAATAGTGAAGTAAGGATAGGTAACTCTCTCTGTAATTAACTCCCTTCACCAAAGTTATTTTCGGCACCAATTCGCCTAGCAAAGCATAAGCAACAGACACATTTGGTGAGGGGAGTTAATTACAGAGAGAGTTACCTTTCTTTACTTCACTACTGATATAAGATTTGTATATGATTGTGTCCCATATGTATATCTTCGCGTATTGTTTTGCTTTTAAGCCTGGTCTGAACTTATATCCGAAAAAGAATACCTGTACAATACTGAACTTATCTGAACTGTCATATATATGTGATGTTTTGTTAAATTCTTGAAATCGCGGACTCTGCCACATATAATTTCTGTTTAGAGATAATAA
>CM065702.1:17174050-17189050 GCA_017654935.2 Phymorhynchus buccinoides | reverse complement strand
CAGAAAAAGTAAAATTGACTCGCTCCTTGATTGGCAAAGGAGATTAGATGGAATCTGGAGAACCGCGGACCAAAGACACAGACGAAATAGTCCTAGGACAAGAAGAGATGAACACACAAGAAGTTCCAAGAAAAAGAGAGAATCATCACAAACGAAGCAGACGAGAAATCCTCAAACCAGTGACAATGAAATTGAGGAGAGGCCACCGAAAAAGCTAGAAGTCACAGAAAATCCTGACAACTGTAAAAACGAAAATTCAAATCTGGGTGACAGCAAAACGGTTAGACCTAAAGCAACTGCTATCAAACGGAAAGCCAGGGCCAGAAAAACCGAAATTGATTGGGTCCTTGATTTGCGAAGCAAATTAGATAGCATCTGGAGAACCTCAGACAAAGAAAGTTCTTTGCGTAGAAACGGTAGGTTCTGGAAATTACAAAGAAAACGCCTAAAAGCTACTGGCACTAAGGAAAAGCTCAGGGGCAGAAAATCCCTCGACTTGCTTCTTGAACTGCAGAGCAGATTAGATGGGGTTTGGAGAACTGCATATATGAAGCATTCCAGGATCAGGAGAATAAACCCCAGCAAAACTGCAACAGAAGATATTGAATATTCAACAAGAAGGGATACAGCAGAAACCACCAACAGCAATCGTGACACGAGTAAGTCGGTTCGGGATTCCAGAAAACGCAAACGTTCAACGATAAACGACAAAGCGAGATTCACACATCACGAAGAGAGTCAAGAAGACTCCTTGAACTCGACAGAACAGGTATTGACCGTTGATGACAACAGGACATCAAATCAAGACCCCTTGAATTCGAGAGAACAGGTATTGACCGTTGATGACAACAGGACATCAAATCAAGACTCCTTGAATGCACCAGAGCAGGTATTAGCCATTGATGACAACAGCAGATCAAACCAAGACTCCTTGAATTCGACAGAACAGGTATTGACCGTTGATGACAACAGGACATCAAATCAAGACCCCTTGAACTTGACAGAACAGCCATTAACCATTTGGGACCATACAACATCAAATCAGCATGACCTGAACTTAACAGAACATTCACCAACCATTTGTGATGACAGAACATCAAATCAAGATGACTTGAGCTTCATAGAACAGTCATCAACCATTTGTGATGACAGAACATCAAATCAAGATGACGTGAGCTTCATAGAACAGTCATCAACCATTTGTGATGACAGAACATCAAATCAAGATGACGTGAGCTTCATAGAACAGCCATTAACCATGTGTAATGACAGAACATCAAATCAAGATGAATTGAGCTTCATAGAACAGCCATTAACCATGTGTAATGACAGAACATCAAATCAAGATGAATTGAGCTTCACAGAACAGCCAGTAACCATGTGTAATGACAGAACATCAAATCAAGATGAATTGAGCTTCATAGAACAGTCATCAACCATGTGTAATGACAGAACATCAAATCAAGATCTCTTGAACTTAAGAGAACATTTATCCACCATTTGTGATGACAGAACATCAAAACAAAATCCCTTCCAATTGACCGAACAGTCATCAACCATTCGGGGCGATGGAACATCAAACGAAGATCCTTTGAACTTCACAAAACAGTCCGCGACCATATCTTGTCATGGCCAAAGAACAGCAAATCAAGACCCCTTCGTTTGGACAAAACAGTTATCAACCAGGCCATGTTCTTACGCAATGAACACATCAAACGAAAAGCCAACTCAGTTTCAAGCAGGGACTACCAGTTCAAGCATTGCTCTTCTCCTGAACCAAGATGATGGGAAAGTTTCGCAGGAAAGGCAAAGCTCTTCACAGGAAATTCGACGAAGCCCAAGAGTGGTAGACGCCATATTGAATGAGCAGGTAAACGCATAATTTCCTGACCTCCCCGTGGGGATACTGGGGAGGGGGGGGGGGGGGGGGGGGGTGCTTTTGTTTAAATAATCCCCCTACCTTCTAACTTTCAACTTGTCACTCTCTTTGACTCTGCCTTTTCCCTTCGCTTACTGTCATCTACCATATGTCTGCCTTACTAGTCCATTATCCCGCCCTGGTTTGTTTTCTAAAACAATTCTTAACAAAGATTGTCTCCAGCCGAAGGCGGATATGCTGGGAGTAACCATTTCTTAGTTAGGTGCGTAACGGCAGCATGACGCATCTGCGCTTATTATGACAGGAAACTGTCTGAGCGAGCGAAGAAGAAGAAGAAGAAGAAGAAGAAGAAGAAGTATTTCCTGATGTTCTCTGTGTGTGATCATCCGTTGACGGAATAAGTCCTTGTTGAGCTTCTGTCTAAAGGCCCAGCCACACTGCATACGATTCGATTCGCTATGATCCGACTTTGACATTTGTGAGGCATGATTGACGTGGAATTCCACTGTCTAAGTAAATCTGATGAAATCCTACTAGTTACGTTCACTATATGTTGTAGTCTCCCGTACACGAATGTAAAAAAAAAAAATCTTATTTTTGTATAGGACAAATTTGATTCGTGTACTGCGGTCTACATGAGTACAGAGAACGAAACCAGTAGAGTTATATTTGTACGGAAACATTTCACGTGAATCCTGACTCACAGCTATCACCACAATCGTATCATATTGAGGTCAAATCGTATGCAGTGTGGCTAGGCCAGGAGAATGGGCCATTAATAAGTCAGAAAGATAGTAGATGATATAAAACAAAGGGAAAAGGCAGAGTCAAAGAGAGTGGCAGATTAGAGGAAGCTACAAGCACAGAACTTCCAAAAAGTGGGGGGAACTATTTTCTTTACGAAAGACCAAACCCGGTATCCCCACGGGGAAATTCTCTTGTATTGATTTGTGTTTGTTATGTAAGTGCATGTAATGGTTTCGAAACCGGAGAAAGAAGCGCATTGATTTACCTTTACCCGTCTTGTTTGTCTAAATAATTATGGAACGGTTTTTTCTTTTTCACAGTTTTGTTTTCCTCAAAGACGCATAGTCAATTTAAACCCGCAGCGTTTTCTTTCATTAAAGTCGCTGTTGCCTAAATAAAGACAGTAAAAGACAAAATTCATATTTTCGCCGGAAAGAGAAGATAATCTGATGACAGAAAGAGCCGCCCGTGTCGCTCTTTTCTGTCATCAAAATTATCTCCCTCCCCCCCGTGGGGTGAAAATGGTTCCCTCACCTTCTGGAAGCTCTGTGCTTGTAACTTCCTCTAATATGTCTCTCTCTCTTTAACTCTGCCTTTTCCCTTGCATCAAAATGATCTCCCCCCCCCCCCCCCCCCCCCCCCCCCCCCCCCCCCCCCGTGGGGGGAAATAGTTCCCCCACCTTCTGGAAGTTATGTGCTTGTAACTTCTTCTAATATGTCTCTCTCTTTAACTCTACCTTTTCCCTTGCTTTGTGTCATCTACTATCTTTCTGATATTTTTGGCCTGCCCTTTTTTTTACCGAAAAAAATCTTCCATGTAGTTCTTAACCTTTGAGCTCGTCCGAAATCGGAATGTGTTGGCTGAATGCAGCGAGGAGACCAGTGAAAACTGGAAAACGGACACATACGCACCGGCACCCATTGTGGCCAATTTGTCCTGGGAACCAAAAGCAGATGATCTCCCTAAACGGGCGAAAATGTGGATATATAGCCGAAAAGAATTTAATATGAAAATCCCCCATATACAAGTAACAGCTATCTGTATTAATTTAAAAAAATCGGGACTTTACTGGTTTCGTACTGCCTCCGGGCATTGCCTCCAGTATTGTTCCCACCATATTTGTATTTACAAATGTCCCATATGTGTCTGATTCAGACCAAGAGGACGTAAAACTCCATTTTCTCTCTCTCTAATATGAAAACCCGTTTAACGTCCTCCGGTCTGAAACAGACAAATATGGGACATTAGTAGATATATAGACGGTGGGAACGATCCCGGAGGCAGTGCAACCCCAGTAAAGTCCCGAATTTCCCACGACACAGATGTATGTATTTAATACGTTTGTGAATTTAATATATTTTGTCTGACATTAACCAGCATTTTTTTTTTAAATTTGCGCAGTAGTGGTGGTTTATCTCATATCTGTATTGCTAAAACAAATCGGGACTTTACTGGTGTTGCACTAGCCTCCGGGCATTGCCTCCAGGATCGTTCCCACCATCTTTATATCTTCTAATATCCAGTGCGTGTCTGTTCCAGGAAGGAGGACGTTAACCCTTTCACCGTCAATGTCACATTTTTTTCACCACAGTGATTACCCATGTAATTAAACCACCTTGAAATCAGGGTCTGTTATTCAATGATATTGTGTCCTCGTGGGGATACCGGGGGGTCTTTTGTAAAAATAGTTCCCCCACTTTCTGGAAGTTCTGTGCTTGTAACTTCCTCTAATCTGCCACTCTCTTTGACTCTGCCTTTTCCCTTTGCTTTCTATCATCTACTATCTTTCTGACTTATTGGCCCATTCTCCTGCCTTTAAAAAAAATCTTCCAAATAATGTTTCTCCTTTGAGCTCCTCCGAAATCGGAATGTGTCGGCTGTGCGCAGCGGGGAGACCAGTGAAAACTGAAAACCAGACACATGCGTACCTTACCCATTATGACCATATGGCATGGGAACGCAGAATAATAATAATGATATTGTGTTTCTCAATTTGGGCAGTAAGGATTGACCCTATTCTAAATGTGTCACAGAGAAATCCCACAATATTGAAGATGAACTCTTTTCTGTAGCCAAGTAAGTTCATGGAAAAGTTTGGCTCAAAGATGACTGTGAGAGTTAACAACATGTTGCTGTGGTGTTTTTTTAAATCATCAGTTTCAGATGCTTACGGAACTGGAGATACGGCACAAGATCCTGACGGGGTGTGAAGAAGGCCTGAAGGTAAGAAATAGGCTTATATGGAAGGTTGCTTTTGCCAGAAGGTACTACAGTGGAACCTCCCTTATAAGACCTCCCATTATAAGACTCCCTCCCACATAAGACCTGCTTCTCTAAGACATTGCCCTTCTTTGTAAGTATTAAAATTACCTCTCTTAAAGACCCCTCCCATATAAGACCTCATTGTTGTTGATTGCTGCTCCAGTGTAAACCAGGCCTAAAAGCTCGCCATTCACTTCTGTCTCCGTCTCTCTGTGTCTCTCAGTCTCTCTCTCTCTCTCTCTCTCTCTCTCTCTCTCTCTCTCTCTCTCTCTCTCTCTCTCTCTCTCTCTCTCTCTCTCTCTCTCTCTCTCTCTCTCTCTCTCTCTCTCTCTCTCTCTCTTTTTGTCTGTCTAAATTTGTTTTTCATTTATCCAAGGACAGATTATAAGAATAGGCATCGCCTAAAATCTTAATTCTTGTCAAATAAAGTGTTCCAGTGTCCAGTGTCCAACTTTAAATTTGATGCCTTCATCATTATTTATTTGCCTTTTTGTTTTACTCTCTCTCTCTCTCTCTCTCTCTCTCTCTCTCTCTCTCTCTCTCTCTCTCTCTCTCTCTCTCTCTCTCCCTCCCCCTCTCTCTCCCTCTCTCTCCTCCCTCTCCCTCTCTCTGTCAATATAAAAAGTTTGTATTAGATACTGTAATATTAGTTTTCACTTTCAGTTATCTTTATTTATAACATTTTTGTTAATGTTTTTTGTTTCTTGTTTCTTTGTCTTCTTTGTCAGGAGTCTGCATTACTGAGAATAAAGTGAAGTCGTTGTTGCATTTACACTAGAGGATGATTCCCGAGACCTCTTTCCCCACGTTCTCTAGATTAGAAATTTAGCGCGCAATGAGAACACAGTTGGGTCTACAGTCAGAAAATGGGGAATAGGAATTGGTCGGAAATAATTATTAAGGGGAGTAATTTCATGGTGTGTGGCGGTGATCTTGCCTAATTCAATCGGTCAAACAGGGCAAGTTACTCTACCATCAGGCAGATCCCCCAGCTCCCGCCTCGTGTGTTTGAGTAGACATGCAGCACTTAGAACACCGTGCGTCATTCTAAAATCGATGTCATTTATATTTTTACGTCACATTTTGCAAGTTCTGTCAGTTTGTGGCTACTGGCCACTCATTTTTCAAAAAAAAAAAAAGTTCGCAAGTCGCTGACTAGCATCCTGCGGTTTCAAGCTTCAACGCCATGGTTGCTATGGTTTTGACCGAGTAAGTCGAGGTAATCAACTCGAATTTTCACGAAGTGCTCTCCCCTAGGTTTTTCTTCTTCCGAAAATCGTTTGTTCGTGTATTGTGTGAGAATGTATTCACCTTTATTCGTTATCGTGTACATCTCCAAAAGGTCATTGTTTAAATTTTCGAAGATTTGATAACAATCCTTCTTTTTCTTCTTCTTCTTCTTCTTCGATCGCTCAGACAGTTTCAGACTTCTGTAAAATTATGAGTGCAGATGCGTCATGCTGCCGTTATGCGCCTAACTAAGCAATAGTTTAGGCCCAGCAAGTCCGACTTCGGCTGGAGGAAATCTTTTTGAAAGTGTTTTGTAAAACAAAAGGCAGCAGGACTGGTAAGGCATAAATATTAGTAGATGACAGTAAGCAAAGGGAAAAGGCAGAGTTAAAAAGAGTGATAGGTGAGAGGAAGTTACAAGCACAGAACTTCCAGAAGGTGGGGAACTATTTATACAAAAGATCCCCCCCCCGGCATCCCCAGGGAGGGGGGGGGGAGACAATCATTCGGGTTTCTCCCCCTTTGTGCAGATGGTGACGATGGGCCACAAGGGGCGGGGCGTGCTGGCCTGCAGGGACTTCCGCCAGGGGGAGTTCGTGCTGGAGTACGTGGGTCAGCTGATGACGGCTGCCATGGCAACGCAGCGGGAAGTGACGTACGCGGAGAACCCTCAGCTCCTGGGCTGTTACATGTTCTTCTTCTTTCACCGCGAACGCCGATGGTGGTTAGTAGTATATTAAGATGGATGACTTAAAGGCCCCCCACGTCACGTGTCACATTCCCTCTTATGCTTGGAAGGTTTCTTAAGATTCTTTACCAGCTATAAGAGGGAAAACATGTCAAAACCATTGATTTTTGAAACGTGACGTGGTGGGTCTTTAAAGGGGCACCCTGACGGATTATTTTTGCAAGAAACACGTCTCGAGATCACCAGGAAAACGCCCTTTACGGAGATCGCAACACCCACTTTGCTCTGGTTTCACAGAAATCAAACCGTCAAATCGGTGATTCCTCCTTGGCGGAGGTGCTGGAAGTCAAATTCTTTCATTGAAAGAGAAGGCATGTGCCTTCTCTTTTCTAATGGCCGCCTGAGTTTAGACCAAATCGTTTGTACGAAATTTTCACAATACAAGCCTTTTTATTATTAATATTTTATTTTTTATGCAATTCACCTAAAAGTTTCGCTCACAACAAAGAAAATAGCTCCCTTTTTTTTTACTTCATTACAAAAAAGAAAAAGCTTCAACCACAATGAGTGACCTCCACCCACCCCATCCAAAATAGCTTTTCTTTCCGGCATCTCCGCCAAGGAAGAATCGCCAGTTTTGACGGTTTGATTTCTAGGAAAACCAGAGCAAAGTGAGTGTTCCGATCCTTGAAAAGGCTGTTTTTCTTGTGATCTCGACAAGTTTTTTTTGCAAAAACTCATCCGTCAGGTTATCCCTTTAAGGGCCGGCTACACTAATAATAATAATAATAATAATAATGAGGAAAATGTATATAGGGGAAGACGGGGTAAAAAGCGCATGGGCGGGTAAGAAGCCCACCCCAATTATCTCATGAAATAAAGAAACTTTCAGTCAAATTTGCCCATGAGACGAATGCTAGACATTAACGCTCGTCTCATGGGCAAAATGAGACTGAAATTTGCTTCATTTCATGAGATAATTGGGGTGGGCTTCTTACCCGCCCATGCGCTTTTTACCCCGTCTTCCCTAGCGCCCATCCTACTATGTAGGCTACAGGGCGCTTTACACAAAATTGAAATGGAATAAAAACATGAAACAAAAATCCAATAACATGAGCAGACACAACAATACCGGTCAGACTTCGTCACTACATGCGATTTGCTTGTCAGTGCGATGCGACTGCGACCATGTGAGTCATGATTCACGTGAAATTCATGTATTGGGTCTACTTGAGTATATAGAGCAAAAGTAGGATAGTAGAATTATTGGCAAAAATGCGGATCAACACAATCAACCATTTCTTGGTTCTTTTCGTGTACCCGGCTTCAGTCAGCTGCGGAGTTTTCACTCTTAGTATGTTCAGGCTTTTTATTCTGCCTTAAAAAAACAACTCCCCAAATAATTTTCTCCATTTAGAAGCTACTCCGAAAATTGGAATTTGTTGGCTGCATGCAGCGGGAAGGTCAGGTGACCGTTTTTATTTTACTCGCATCTTTCATCTGCGCTACAGGTGGGGGATCATTATGAACTCCCTCACTGCCTACTGTTACCATACTTATCCCTTTCACCGCCAGCCATATTCCAGCCACAAATTTCCATTAAATTTATCTGGGTTGAGAACAAAATCCATCTGCAGTATTGGGGATTCTTCTGTGACAATATACACAAAGCAAGGTCTATCCTTACTTCCTAAAACTAAAACAATAAGGTCTTTGGATAATAGACCCCAATTTGGTTTAAGCAAATCTTTGTTCCTTTGAAAACGATCAAACAGAAAGACAATTAGAGCAACAAGAAGCTCGAAGCTTATACCGTGCTCCTTAAATTAACATCATAGTTGCACAATTGATTGAACAGATGGAGACTGCATTTAAACCAAGTAGTATAAAGATGAACACAAAGCTATTGTTAATCAATATCAAAGAAGACCCCAATTTGATGCCTTTTATTGACATAGGTGTTAAATCACTATGGTGCTGAAATGCGCCTTTGGCGGTGAAAGGGTTAAGCACTTCCCACCTGGAAGGTAGTAAAGCTTTTCACCTCCCCTCCCGTGAGAGAACAAAATGAAGGCTTTTTGATTCTAGGGTTTTGACGATACACAGGGCTCCCAGGGACCCCCATGTGGGGGTCGATGAAGCACTACAATTCCAAAGGACCCTCTACAAGAATGTGCAGGGGGTCCCAGGGATACACTAGAAAAAATCCTTTTAACATTCGCAATGCCACTGGGACCCTCTATCCCGCCTCTAGGACCCTCTATGCTCTAAGTGAAGGAGTCCCTGGGACCCCTTGTTTTGCGGGACGATTGGGAGCCCTGATACATTTTTGTTGTTTGTCCTTCCTTCAGCGTAGACGCCACCAAGGCGACTCGCCGGCTGGGGCGCCTGGTGAACCACAGCCGGGTGGGGGCCAACCTTCGGGTCCGGGTGGTCAGCGTGGAGGGCCGGCCCCACCTGGTGCTGCTTGCCGCCAGACACATCCCCGCCGGACAGGAGGTCACCATGGACTACGGGGACCGCGATGCCCAGACCCTGAGGGACAATCCCTGGCTCCGGGAGTAGAGAGAGAGCCCTCCTGGTTTACGGATCAAGCGATCCTGGGTTAGATTCTATGTAATTCAGCAAGGAGGAATGCTTTTTTTAGTTTGAGTATCACCGCGATGTCTAGACCCTGAGGGACAACCCATGGCTCAGGGAGTAGGTAGAGAAAGAACCTTTGTGGTTACGGACTAAGGGGTCATCCCCTGGGTTAGATTCTATGTGTTTCAGCAAGGAGAAATGTTTTTTTAGTTTGAGTATCACCGCGATGTCTAGACCCTCAGGGATAACCAACCCCTGGCTCAAGGAGTAGAGAACGAACCTTCCTGGCTTATAGTCTGAGAGATCACCCCTGGATTAGATTATGTGTGTTTTAGCAACGTCTTTGAGATTGGGTATCACCGCGATGTCTAGACCCTGAGGAACAATCCTTGGCTCAGGGAGTAGGTAGAGAGAAAGAACCTTCCTGGTTTACAGTAGATTTTATTCTGTTTCAGTTACGGGGAATGTTGTTTTTGAGTTTGAGTATCACCGCGATGTCCAGACCCTGGGGGGTAACCCCTGTAGTAGGTAGAGAAAGAACCTTTCTGGTTTACGGAGTAAGGGGGTCACCCATTGATTAGATTTTCTAAGTGTTTCAGCAATGAGGAAATGTCTTTAGCCCTCAGGGTGTAGACGAAGAACGAAGAAAAACGAGAGTTTTGTTTTAGGCCGGGTTCACATTAGACGCGTAAGTTCCGTACGAAAACCCTAAATCAGTGGAAGAAAGAAGGATAAACGTTTATGCAATCAAAACACCAGAACGCCCACTTGAAACCGTAAATATTTCGATTTTTAATATTCTTTTTCGTATACCCAACCACGGACAGAACTGTAAAGCTTCCTAGCAAGCTACAAGTTAGAAAATTCATCATTAAAACAATTCACCTTCATAGGATCAAAGTTTACGCATATAGGGGAAATTCGGACACGTGCGCAAATCTTTTCCCTTCTTTATTTCACTTATTTATGGATTGCGCTCGGGTTTCCTCATAGAATATCCGCTTAGGAATACCAGCCTGGCTTAGTGACTAGAGAAAGGACAACTGTTGGTTTTGACACTAGGAATACCACCCTGACTTAGTGACTAGAGAAAGGACAACTGTTGTTTTTGACACTAGGAATACCACCCTGACTAGAGAAAGGACAACTGTTGTTTTTGACACTAGGAATACCACCCTGGCTTAGTGACTAGAGAAAGAATAACTTGTTTTTGACACTAGGAATACCACCCTGGCTTAGGGATTAGAAAATGGACAACTTTTGTCTTTGACACTAGGAATACCACCCTGGCTTAGGGACTAGAGAAAGGACAACTGTTGTTTTTGACACTAGGAATACCACCCTGGCTTAGTGACTAGAGAAAGGACAACTGTTGTTTTTGACACTAGGAATACCACCCTGACTAGAGAAAGGACAACTGTTGTTTTTGACACTAGGAATACCACACTGACTTAGGGACTAGAGAAATGACAACTGTTGTTTTTGACACTAGGAATACCACCCTGACTAGAGAAAGGACAACTGTTGTTTTTGACACTAGGAATACCACCCTGGCTTAGGGATTAGAAAATGGACAACTTTTGTCTTTGACACTAGGAATACCACCCTGACTAGAGAAAGGACAACTGTTGTTTTTGACACTAGGAATACCACCCTGACTAGAGAAAGGACAACTGTTGTTTTTGACACTAGGAATACCACCCTGGCTTAGTGACTAGAGAAAGGACAACTGTTGTTTTTGACACTAGGAATACCACCCTGGCTTAGTGACTAGAGAAAGGACAACTGTTGTTTTTGACACTAGGAATACCACCCTGGCTTAGTGACTAGAGAAAGGACAACTGTTGTTTTTGACACTAGGAATACCACCCTGGCTTAGTGACTAGAGAAAGGACAACTGTTGTTTTTGACACTAGGAATACCACCCTGGCTTAGTGACTAGAGAAAGGACAACTGTTGTTTTTGACACTAGGAATACCACCCTGGAATACCTGGCTTAGTGACTAGAGAAAGGACAACTGTTGTTTTTGACACTAGGAATACCACCCTGGCTTAGTGACTAGAGAAAGGACAACTGTTGTTTTTGACACTAGGAATACCACCCTGGATTAGTGACTAGAGAAAGGACAACTGTTGTTTTTGACACTAGGAATACCACCCTGGCTTAGTGACTAGAGAAAGGACAACTGTTGTTTTTGACACTAGGAATACCACCCTGGCTTAGTGACTAGAGAAAGGACAACTGTTGTTTTTGACACTAGGAATACCACCCTGGATTAGTGACTAGAGAAAGGACAACTGTTGTTTTTGACACTAGGAATACCACCCTGGATTAGTGACTAGAGAAAGGACAACTGTTGTTTTTGACACTAGGAATACCACCCTGGATTAGTGACTAGAGAAAGGACAACTGTTGTTTTTGACACTAGGAATACCACCCTGGCTTAGTGACTAGAGAAAGGACAACTGTTGTTTTTGACACTAGGAATACCACCCTGGCTTAGTGACTAGAGAAAGGACAACTGTTGTTTTTGACACTAGGAATACCACCCTGGCTTAGTGACTAGAGAAAGGACAACTGTTGTTTTTGACACTAGGAATACCACCCTGGCTTAGTGACTAGAGAAAGGACAACTGTTGTTTTTGACACTAGGAATACCACCCTGGCTTAGTGACTAGAGAAAGGACAACTGTTGTTTTTGACACTAGGAATACCACCCTGGCTTAGTGACTAGAGAAAGGACAACTGTTGTTTTTGACACTAGGAATACCACCCTGGCTTAGTGACTAGAGAAAGGACAACTGTTGTTTTTGACACTAGGAATACCACCCTGGCTTAGTGACTAGAGAAAGGACAACTGTTGTTTTTGACACTAGGAATACCACCCTGGCTTAGTGACTAGAGAAAGGACAACTGTTGTTTTTGACACTAGGAATACCACCCTGGCTTAGTGACTAGAGAAAGGACAACTGTTGTTTTTGACACTAGGAATACCACCCTGGCTTAGTGACTAGAGAAAGGACAACTGTTGTTTTTGACACTAGGAATACCACCCTGGCTTAGTGACTAGAGAAAGGACAACTGTTGTTTTTGACACTAGGAATACCACCCTGGCTTAGTGACTAGAGAAAGGACAACTGTTGTTTTTGACACTAGGAATACCACCCTGGCTTAGTGACTAGAGAAAGGACAACTGTTGTTTTTGACACTAGGAATACCACCCTGGCTTAGTGACTAGAGAAAGGACAACTGTTGTTTTTGACACTAGGAATACCACCCTGGCTTAGTGACTAGAGAAAGGACAACTGTTGTTTTTGACACTAGGAATACCACCCTGGCTTAGTGACTAGAGAAAGGACAACTGTTGTTTTTGACACTAGGAATACCACCCTGGCTTAGTGACTAGAGAAAGGACAACTGTTGTTTTTGACACTAGGAATACCACCCTGGCTTAGTGACTAGAGAAAGGACAACTGTTGTTTTTGACACTAGGAATACCACCCTGGCTTAGTGACTAGAGAAAGGACAACTGTTGTTTTTGACACTAGGAATACCACCCTGGCTTAGTGACTAGAGAAAGGACAACTGTTGTTTTTGACACTAGGAATACCACCCTGGCTTAGTGACTAGAGAAAGGACAACTGTTGTTTTTGACACTAGGAATACCACCCTGGCTTAGTGACTAGAGAAAGGACAACTGTTGTTTTTGACACTAGGAATACCACCCTGGCTTAGTGACTAGAGAAAGGACAACTGTTGTTTTTGACACTAGGAATACCACCCTGACTTAGTGACTAGAGAAAGGACAACTGTTGTTTTTGACACTAGGAATACCACCCTGGCTTAGTGACTAGAGAAAGGACAACTGTTGTTTTTGACACTAGGAATACCACCCTGAGTGACTAGAGAAAGGACAACTGTTGTTTTTGACACTAGGAATACCACCCTGGCTTAGTGACTAGAGAAAGGACAACTGTTGTTTTTGACACTAGGAATACCACCCTGGCTTAGTGACTAGAGAAAGGACAACTGTTGTTTTTGACACTAGGAATACCACCCTGGCTTAGTGACTAGAGAAAGGACAACTGTTGTTTTTGACACTAGGAATACCACCCTGGCTTAGTGACTAGAGAAAGGACAACTGTTGTTTTTGACACTAGGAATACCACCCTGGCTTAGTGACTAGAGAAAGGACAACTGTTGTTTTTGACACTAGGAATACCACCCTGGAGAAAGGACAAGTTGATTTTGACACTAGGAATAGTGACTAGAGAAAGGACAACTGTTGTTTTTGACACTAGGAATACCACCCTGGCTTAGTGACTAGAGAAAGGACAACTGTTGTTTTTGACACTAGGAATACCACCCTGGCTTAGTGACTAGAGAAAGGACAACTGTTGTTTTTGACACTAGGAATACCACCCTGGCTTAGTGACTAGAGAAAGGACAACTGTTGTTTTTGACACTAGGAATACCACCCTGGCTTAGTGACTAGAGAAAGGACAACTGTTGTTTTTGACACTAGGAATACCACCCTGGCTTAGTGACTAGAGAAAGGACAACTGTTGTTTTTGACACTAGGAATACCACCCTGGCTTAGTGACTAGAGAAAGGACAACTGTTGTTTTTGACACTAGGAATACCACCCTGGCTTAGTGACTAGAGAAAGGACAACTGTTGTTTTTGACACTAGGAATACCACCCTGGCTTAGTGACTAGAGAAAGGACAACTGTTGTTTTTGACACTAGGAATACCACCCTGGCTTAGTGACTAGAGAAAGGACAACTGTTGTTTTTGACACTAGGAATACCACCCTGACTAGAGAAAGGACAACTGTTGTTTTTGACACTAGGAATACCACCCTGGCTTAGTGACTAGAGAAAGGACAACTGTTGTTTTTGACACTAGGAATACCACCCTGGCTTAGTGACTAGAGAAAGGACAACTGTTGTTTTTGACACTAGGAATACCACCCTGGCTTAGTGACTAGAGAAAGGACAACTGTTGTTTTTGACACTAGGAATACCACCCTGGCTTAGTGACTAGAGAAAGGACAACTGTTGTTTTTGACACTAGGAATACCACCCTGGCTTAGTGACTAGAGAAAGGACAACTGTTGTTTTTGACACTAGGAATACCACCCTGGCTTAGTGACTAGAGAAAGGACAACTGTTGTTTTTGACACTAGGAATACCACCCTGGCTTAGTGACTAGAGAAAGGACAACTGTTGTTTTTGACACTAGGAATACCACCCTGGCTTAGTGACTAGAGAAAGGACAACTGTTGTTTTTGACACTAGGAATACCACCCTGACTAGAGAAAGGACAACTGTTGTTTTTGACACTAGGAATACCACCCTGACTAGAGAAAGGACAACTGTTGTTTTTGACACTAGGAATACCACCCTGGCTTAGTGACTAGAGAAAGGACAACTGTTGTTTTTGACACTAGGAATACCACCCTGGCTTAGTGACTAGAGAAAGGACAACTGTTGTTTTTGACACTAGGAATACCACCCTGGCTTAGTGACTAGAGAAAGGACAACTGTTGATTTTGACACTAGGAATACCACCCTGGCTTAGGGACTAGAGAAAGGACAACTGTTGT
>CM065702.1:17156550-17164050 GCA_017654935.2 Phymorhynchus buccinoides | reverse complement strand
GTTGTTGTTAGAGGGTGAGGGTAGGGTGAAAACATTTCCAAGCTAATCATTCTTACACTCAATAAAAAAAAAACCAAGCGCGGATTCGCAATCGTTTGTGGCGTGCGACAATTGAAAACGAAACATCATTTTAAAGAGCAGCCTCAATTTGAAGTGCAACCTCCCTTTGAAGTGCGACAATTTTGGACCGACCGACAGACCGACCGACAGATAGACCGACAAAGTGAGTTATAGGTTTGTATTGGTATATATTCGTATTCTCTCTCACTGTCGTCTTAAAGACCCACTGACCCAACACGATTAAGTCCCTTGTTGGGTTTTTTCTTCTGGGTCGGTGTGGCCCACATACAGACGTCCCCCACGCACGATCGAGTCCGCCCTTTAAAGCGATGTCTCGTTTTCGTGTACGGGGGAATATGTATGGGAGCCACACTTGGCTGGTCAAAATAATATTGTTTTTTTACCAGCGAGAGAGGGAAACCTGTGATTTTTACTCACGGATCTGGTGGGTCTTTAAAGATCCACCAGATCACGTGTCAAAACCACGGGTTTCACGTGTTTTCCCTCGTATAGCTGGTACGAAATGTTGACCAGGTTTTACTCCCATACAAATGCCCCCCAACTGAAAACGAAACATCATTTTAAAGAGCAGCCTCAATTTCAAGTTGGAGGCATTTGCATGTGGGTCACAGCTACCCAGAAAAAACCAAGGGACTTAATCGTGGTGGGTCAGTGTATCTTTAACATTTCGGGCACCATAATTTGAAATACTAAACTGGGCCTGTATTCACGTTGAGATAGCATGAGACTTAGCATGATGCTAACTTAGAAGCTCTTCCAATGTCCTATTAAATCCTATAAGACATTGGAAGAGCTTCTAAGTTAGCATCATGCTAAGTCTCATGCTATTTCAACATGAATACAGGCCCTGGTTGTCTGATTGTCTGATTACAAGCAGAATGGATATAACCATTTGTTGGTTTACCGGTCAGGGATGTCGCACGCACGTTATGACAGATCACTTAATGATAAGGATTATTAGTGACTTAAATTAAGGTAGAAAATGGTTCTTGTTCTAAGACAGTCGATGGCTTGGAGTACGAACGAAAAATGGTGTTTTACGTCCTCTCGGTCATAGACACATATGGGACATTTGTAAATACAAAGATGGTGGGAACAATACTGGCTGCAATGCCCGGAGGCAGTGCAACACCAGTAAAGTCCCGAGTTTTTAACAATATAGATAGGTGTAGCGGTAACCACGCCTCGTTTAAACCTCATCGGCTATGGTACCGCCACATAACATGACCAGTTGTATTGTGCAATGGCTTGGAGTCAAAACGGACTATCTTTAAATAGCCCATTGACGTATTATTGAACTTATTGCGAAAACTAATAACTTGTATAAAAACAATACTGCAGAAATATAAACAGCATAATCCCAATTTAATATTACTTGTAGTCTTTTTTAACACAAGTTCTTAGTTTTTGCAATATCATCAATAATAAGTCAATGGACTACCTAAAGATAGTCCGTTTTGACTCTAAGCCATCGTGACTTGGTCTGCTTGGCCTGTTCTTTGGTACCGATGTACAAAGGGCCAACAGTAACACGAGAGCTATGCACTAAATGCTTTTCTACAGTAATGGAAAATCATGGTACAGTTGAGTCTCTCGTGGAAGACTATGCCTCTCAAACGAGGAGGGTGGCCTTGACACCGGCTCTGGTGCTGCAGCCAAAAGGATGGGTTGGCTTTTGGGGAACTTCCCCAACGCCAGCAAGTCCTCAAATCTCTTTGGCCGAGAGAGTGGGGATGTACCCTGGGCAAGGCATCTCTACTACTACAAACAAAGTTCTCGCCCAGCCCGTCAGAATACCATCTGCCCCCTCTGCTATCTGGTAGTTATGGTCGGAAACGACTGACTAGCATACATACATACATACATACATACATACATACATACATACATACATACATACATGCATGCATGCATGCATGCATGCATACATACATACATACATGCATGCATGCATGCATGCATGCATGCATGCGCATACATACATACATACATACATACATAACATACATACATACATACATACATACATACATACATGCATGCATGCATACATACATACATACATACATACATACATACATACATGCATACATACATACATACATACATACATACATACATACATACATACATGCATGCACACATACATACATACATACATGCATACATACATACATACATACATACATACATACATACATGCATACATACATACATACATACATACATACATACATACATACATACATACATGCATGCATACATACATACATACATACATGCATGCATGCATGCATGCATGCATGCATGCATGCATGCATGCATGCATGCATGCATACATACATACATACATACATACATACATACATACATACATACATACATACATACATACATGCATACATACATACATACATACATACATACATACATACATACATACATACATACATACATACATACATACATACATACATACATACACACATACATACATACATACATACACACATGCATACATACATACATACATACACACATACATACATACATACATACATACATACATACATACATACATACATACATACATACATACATACATACATACATACATACATACATAGCAGTTGGCAAAATGATAGATTAAAAAAATAATAATTAAGGTAAGACGGGGTAAAAAGCGAAACGAAACGAAACACTCGTCTCATGGGCAAAATGTCACTGAAATTTGCTTTATTTCATGAGATAATTGGCATGGGCTTCTTACCCGCCCATAGGCTTTTTACCCCGTCTTACCCTACTACCTATTCTAACTAAATACTTACCCAACACTCAAACAATCGAAGCTGTTGTTTTGAGTGTTGGTCACCAGACATTTGGAATGTATACTTACGTTGCAGCAAACCTCATCCGAGTGCTCAAAAATGATATTGAAAACTTAGTCTTAAAGGTGGACCCTGACGGATGAGTTTTTGCAAGATTAACACTTCGAGATCACCAGAAAGACAGCTTTTTCAAGGATCGGAGCACTCACTTTGCTCTGGTTTCCTATAAATTAAACCGTCAAAACGGCGATTCCTCCTTGGCGGAGATGCCGGAGAGAGCAGCCATTTTGGATGGGGTGGGTGAAGGTCACTCATTGTGGTTGAAGCGTTTTCTTTTTTTGTAGTGCAGTAAACAAAAATATGGAGCTATTTCCTTTGTTGTGAGTGAAACTCCTTTAGATAAACTGCATAACATTTAAAAAAAGAAAACCAAAAAAAAGGCTTGCATTGCGAAAATTTCGTGTAAACGATTTGGTCTAAACGCAGGCGGCCATTAGAAAAGAGACGGCACACGCCTTCTCTTTGGGTGAACGAATTTGACTTCCAGCACCTCCGCCAAGGAGGAATCGCCGATTTGACGGTTTTATTTCTAGGAAATCAGAGCAAAGTGAGTGTTGCAATCTCTGATTGGACGTGATCTGGACGCGTTTCTTACAAGAACTCATCCGTCAGGGTGGCCCTTTAAGGTTTGAGAGCTTGCACGCAATGCGGCTTTCAATCGCAACAAGACACGGATCAGTCTGTATCAGAAGCCTGCATTTACTGCGAATATATTTCACCTTAACCCTTTCGCCACCAGCCGTCTTTGAGCCAAGCGTTTCCATTAAACTTACTTGGCTACAGAAAGGATTTCGTCTGCAATATTGAGTGATTTCTCTGTGACACATTTAGAATAGGGTCAATCCTTACTACCCAAATTTAGGAACACAATATCGTTGAACAGCAGACCCTGATTTCAAGACTTTTAATGACATGGGTGTTAGATCATTGTGGTGGAAAAATGCGACATTGGCGGTGAAAGGGTTAAGCTGGCGACAGACTATGTGACTGCCTCATGTGACTCGATGAGGTCGTGACGTTTCACCCCATTTGCATACCATGCTGCTCGATCAGCCTGACTCAGTCGGGCCCAGTCAGGTGACAGGGCCCAATAGGGCGGGTTCTAAATGTCACTGATCGAGTCTGATCGAGTCAGATGGCTTGTGACCTCTTCTGTGCGGGAAACAAAATTTTGTCAACGTCACGACCTGATCGAGTCATATGAGGCAGTCGCATAGTCTGTCTCCAGCTTTACGCACATCGGACATGCCCGCCATTACGCATGGTTACATTCTAGCTCTCTGTATAAACCGTTTTTAATTAAAAACAGGTCAAACCGTGTAACGAACGACTTCAGTCCCCCAAAAAGAAGGAAAATCAATCACCATCAATAAACTGTGACGTCAACAACAACTGTGACGTCAACAACAGAACCACAGAGTTATTGGTCCAGTAAATTGTCACGTGAATCAGAAACTAAACCAACCGTTAACAACGCCTCTTTCTAGAATATTGATCCTCATTACTGTCGACGATCTAATCCCCTTTTCCCCTTTCATGGGAACAAGTTCTGTATGCTAGGTGCCAAAATGATTCTGACGCAGCAAATTGTTGCTAATAAAAGCCAGCTCGTAAACGCGATCAATCATAATTATCGCTTGCAGAGAATGATCAAAGACAGGTTGTTTCTGAAACGACACTGCCCGTCTTTACCGTTCTCTTTTAAGTGCAGTTATTTGCGTATCTAATTAAAAGAAGCACTTTTACATAACTATGCTGTTTCCATCTTTGCCTCTACCTAGGAGTTGAAGTTTACTGTTTATGTTGCATGAAAAATACTATTTTTGATAAAAAATTACTAACCTGAAGGTCTCTGTAATGAAGACATACTATTTTTGATAAACTTACTAACCTGAAGCTCTCAGTCTCAGTAATCATATGTGACCTAGCACCACGAAGAAAAGTCGCTGGGCTAGTTTCTCACAACAGGCTTGGAAAGTCAAAAATCTCATTTTTTGTCAGTTTTGAGTTATGGGTATTTTCGTGTTCTGTAACATCTCATCTCTCATATTTATAAAGGACAATCTTTAATAATGGTCTCTAAATGGTCTTATAAGTGTTTTAAAATGAGTAGGTCAGTGCATTTTCTTCAGCTAGGCTAGACTTTAGACTGTGTTTTCTCAAAATGGCCGACGCTCACCCTACTGACATTAAATGCTCATGACTTTGGACCGGAAAAAGATACAATAATAGTTCTTGTATCATTAGAAAGAGGGTTGTGTGAAGCGGCCAAAGGTATAATTGTCTCAGAATGGTCAGTTGGACACTTAATGCCCCTTTCGTGGAAGGAAGTTCAGTTTAACGTCGCGTATCGGCTTTCGCCATGTACGACGGGCTGAACCAACCAACCATGGTATAAACAAAAATTTATGTTCGTGAATCACTGTCTTAGCCAAAAGGCCGAGAACCGATCAGTCCTTGAACCGTTCGTGGTGCTGGGTCATATTTTATATACCCCCCCCCCCCCCCCCCCCCCACGCACACGCGTGGATGCAAAGGGATTTATCAACAGAAATAGTTGCACTACCTTATACAAATATATTCAAGTAGCAACTTCCATTAATCTGCCACTCTCGTTGACTCTGCCTTTTCTTACTGTCATTTACTTACTTGTTTCCCTTTATATTGATCCATTCCCCTGCCCCTACGGTTTCCGCCTTGTTGTTTTCTCCCACCAAAAACCCCATCCCGAAGGTGTTCTCCATTGAGCTTCTTTGGACCTGGAAATGTGTTGATGAAAAGCAGTGAAAAGAGTCAGGAAACTGAAGACCAGAGACATGGGTACTTCACCCATTACAATCACACGGCCTGCAAGCTCAGAAGAAGAAGAAGAAAAAGAAGAAGAAGAAGAAGAAGAAGAAGAAGAAGAAGAAGAAGAAGAAGAAGAAGAAGAAGAAGAAGAAGAAGAAGAAGAAGAAGAAGAAGAAGAAGAAGAAGAAGAAGAAGGAGAAGAAAAAGAAGAAGAAGAAGAAGGAGGAAGAAGGAGGAGGAGGAGGAAGAGGAGGACGAGGAGAAGAAAATGAAGAAGAAGAAGAAGAAGAAGAAGGAGGAGGAAGAGAAGGAAGAAAAAAAAAGAAGAAGAAGAAGGAGGAGGAAGAGAAGGAAGAAAAAGAAGAAGAGAAGAAGGAAGAAGAGAAGAAGAAAAAAAAAGAAGAAGAGAAGGAGGAGGAAGAAAGGAAAAGAAAAGAAGAAGAAGAGGAGGAGGAGGAGGAGAAGAAAGAGGAGGAGGAGAAGAAGAAGGAGGAGGAAGAAGGAGAAGGAGGAGGAGGAGGAGGAGGAGGAGGAGGAGGAGGAGGAGGAGGAGGAGGACGAGGAGAAGAGGCAGAAGAAGAATGGATGTAGAAGAAGAAGAAGGAAACGAAGGAGAAGGAGGAGAAGAAGAAGAAGAAGAAGGAGGAGAAGAAGAAGAAGAAGAAGGAGGAGGGGGAGGAGAAGAATAAGAATACAAACACCCAGAACACGCCTTGGCCAGTCTCACGTTCATGTGGTTACGTTGGGAAAACCCGTGTGGCGTTCTCAAAATGGATTTGTTCTCAACATGTCTGCGCATGCGCGAAGAGATAGGGATAGGTTTAGGGTTAGGGTTAGGGATAGGCTTAGGGAGAGGGTTAGGCTTAGGAATAGGGTTAGGATAGGCTTAGGATCAATTTAGCGTCGAATACATAAAATATAAAATTTGATGGCACGTCATGATCGATTTCGCACATACGCAGACATGTTGAGAACAAATCCATTTTGAGAATGCCACACCAGAAAAAACAACAACTTGATACTAAAGCTCCATTGCAGTTACTCTTATTCTCTGCTACACTGTACCATTGTAACACCCCCACCCCCTCCCCACTCCCCATCATCCCCACCCTCTCCATGTCACCTTCCTATCAAAGCTATTCCTTTATCACCAATCTTTCTCGTGCCCAATTGCCCCCCCCCCCCCCCCCCCCCCCCCCCCCCCCCCCCCCCCCCCCCCCCCCCCCCCCGAACAGAGAGAAGTCTCTGTTGACTTGAAGATCAAATCAGCCAGACCGTCCAGGATAGACGTAGCAGTCTTTACAATAAGTCGCAGCAACAGGCTTTCACCATTATATTATGCAGTGTGCATTTTGGTATGCGGACCTGAAGATGTTAACCCTTTCACCGCCAAAGTCGCATTTTAGCACCACAATGATTTAACACCTATATCACTAAAAAAAATCAAATTGGGGTCTATTATCCAAAGACCCTAGTTAGTCTTAGTTTTTGGGAAGTAAGGATAGACCTTATTTTATATATGTCACAGAAGAATCCCCAATACTGCAGATGGATTTTGTTCTCTACCCAGGTAAATTGAATGGAAATTTGTTTGCTGAAATATGGCTGGCAGTGAAAGGGTTAAAGAAAGAAAAGAAAAGAAAGGAAAGAAAGAAGGAAAGAAAGAACGAACGAAAGAATGAAAGAAAAAAAAGAAAGAAACAAAAAAAAAGAAAGAATGAATGAAAGGAAGGAAGAAAGA
>CM065702.1:17144050-17146550 GCA_017654935.2 Phymorhynchus buccinoides | reverse complement strand
CCCGTGGAAAACGACAACAGCATCGAGGGCATCGTCTGCTACCTGTCCATCGTCAAGAACGGCTTCGTGGTGCAGTACCTCAGCGACCCCAACCGCAAGCTCTTCTTCCCCATCTCCTCCCTCACGCTGTGCGCTGCCGTCAGATGCGTCACCTCCGTCAGCTCGGCCAGCGGGGAGAGGTCGGCCCGGTTCATGTCCATCAGCCACCCCGCCGCCGGCGGGGCCAACGCCAAGCGGCCCGCCATCTTCACCACCATCACGCGCCGCACGGAGGGCCGTAAGATCCTGGAGTGCCACGGCTTCATCTGCTCCTCCGACAAGGATGCCCTGGAGCTGGTGGAGTCCACCTCGTTCGTGGACAAGACGTACAAGGGGAAGATGAACGGGGCCACCCCTGTCCTGGCTCAGTACGAAACCAGCACCCTGCAGTCCAACTCGGCTTCGGCGTCGGTGGTGAATGCCTCGGGTACGGCCGCTGATGAGAACCAGCCTGTTCGTCTGGTGGCGGGAGGAGGAAGGGACTCTGCCAGTCAGCGGATAGCTCCAGAGTTCTACGAGCCCCCGCCTCTGCACGGCTACTTCTACAAGACGCCCGAGTCCCAGATCAAGACCTACACGGTGGAGCGCGTGGTGGAAGGGGGGGCGGAGCGCCTGAGAGCCATCTCCAACAGCACACCCATCACCACGCCCCGGGGACCCGTCGGCGACAGGCAGCCCGTGTACGTGGATCGTTCCTACATGACCATGCCCCCTCCCCAAGGTCGCCAGGTCATCCCCGTGAGGGTGATCCCCGCCAACGCCATGCGGCCTCGGTTCTTCTCCCCGCCGCCTCCTCTGGCGCGACCCTACCCTGTAGCTATGCCTCCCGCACCCAGACCCATGGACCGTTACATGATGGTGCCTCCACCTATGGCGGCACCCATGCCTATGATGGAGCCCCAGTACATGCTGGTCAACCACTCCACCAGACGAAGGCGCTCCCATTCTTCAGGGTCGACCGGATCCTCGTCTCCAGGATCCCTCAGAAAGGCCAACGGTCACGGAGAAGAAGGTGGAGGAGGAGGAGGAGGAGCAGTGAACGAAAACGGTGCCGAAGGATCCACGGAAGACAGCTCCAGACCTCACTCTCCTCCCGCAGACTACGAGAAAAGAGGCAGAGCCAGCAGGAGGGAGATGTTCGAGCACAGCCAGCGTCACCTGAAGGAGGTCAACGCCGCCCCCATCCACTACAGCACCATGCCCGGGGGAGGGGGAGGCGCTCCCCCCTACGGCATGTACATGATGTACCCTCCCAACTACCTGGGCTACCCGCCCTACATGTTCGAGAGGGCCAAATCCGTCCCCCCTCACGTCGACCGGGGCAATGCCAAAGACGGCAGAAAGGGCGGCAAGAGCAAGAAGGACAAGAAGAAGAAGAACAAGCGCCGCATGCACGGGGGAGGAGGAGGAGGAGGAGAACCCACCCCTAGCGACATCTCCACGGACAGCGTGGGCTACACCTCGGAGATCGGGCCTGGAGGGGAGCACCCGCGCATGCCTCGGGATTTCCGACGCTTCGAGAACCAGTTCAAGCACGAGAGGGCGTTCTCCAAGAGCCTGAAGGAGGAGGGGTCCAGAGCGGAGCCTGGGGAGGACTCCGGCAACGCCTATTCCCTGAACGAGCGCATGTCCAAGAAGGGTTCGGGTCCGGGGGGAGAGGAGTTCAACTTGTACTAACTGTACCCCCAAAAGAGAAGAAGTCTCTTCCCAACTGTTGATTATGGACTGAGGTGTTCAGTGGTTGTATAAATTGTGAATGAATGTAGCCACTGTAGTTCGTGACATGTATTTGAAGAAGGTTCTGTTTTCTGTTTTAATAGTGTATTGTGTACCCCCGTTTCATCTCTGTCTTTGGTGGATTGTGTGAAAGAAGAAGTTTCTTCCCAACCGTGTTGATTATGGACTGAGGTGTTCAGTGGTTGTGTAAATCGTGAATGTAGCCGCTATGGTTCGTGACATGTATTTGAAGAAGGTTCTGTTTTCTGTTTTAGTAGTGTACGGTGTACCCCCCGTTTCATCCGTTTCTTTGGTGGATTGCGTGCTGGACAGTGTATTAACGTGAAAGAACATTCAGCTTCGTCGTTCATTTTCTGCTTGAGACAACAGACAGTGTTGGTCTTTTACCCCCCCCCCCTTTTCTTCCCCTCCACCACTCACTCTCCTGTCATCATCATCCCCCCCCCCCTTGCCCCCCCCCCCCTGCCCCCCCCCCCCCCCCTCCCCTCCCCCCCTCCAGCCCATTTGCTGATGTATAACAAAGAACTATAGTCTTGAGTGTGTGTCTTGTTTTTGTTTTCCTCCAATGATGATGAGATGCCGTAGTGTTTTTGTTGTTGTTGTTTTTTGCTCTCGTTTAGGTGTGATGGTATGTTCATGCCAGAATTCTTACCATTTTGGGTGCTGTGACTGACTATGCAGCAAAAAAACGGATACGTTTGTTTTTTGTTTTTAGGTGTTTTTT
>CM065702.1:17131550-17134050 GCA_017654935.2 Phymorhynchus buccinoides | reverse complement strand
AAAAAACCAACAAGATCAAAATCAAAAAGCAATAGTTCCCCTCTACAGTCCAGTGTATGTTTGTTATTATGTCAAGACAATAAAAACGTTTAAACCAGATAGCTCTGGTAAGGATAAAGCGATCTGTAACACCCCCCCCCCCCCCCCCCCCCGTAAAGATATAACCCCCCCCCCCCGTAAAGATATAACCCCCCCACCCCTGCATTTCTCGGTTAATTGCAATTTTCCGTTTTTGCCTTTCTTACCAAACATAAAGCTGTATTTTATGAACCTTTTTAGCTAATAACCATTTTGGAATACTAACCCTATCCATAACCCTAGCCGTAACCCTAACCCTACCCCCCACTATGTACTATAAGACGGGAAAACGCAATGAACCACGACTGTGACAAATGGCGCCATGTACTGCAGTACATAGGGGGGGGGGGGGGGGGGGGGGGGGGGGGGGGGGGGGGGGGGGTGGGTGGGGGGGGGGGGGGGGGGTGGGGGGGGGGGGGGGGGGGGGGGGGGGGGGGGGGGGGGTGGGGGGGGGGGGGGGGGGGGGGGTGGGGGGGGGTGGTGGGGGGGGGGGGGGCTATTAGATAATGGTCTAGGGTTAGGGATAGGGTTAGTATTCCAAAAAGGTTATTAGCTAAAAAGGTTAATAAAATACAGCTTTATGTTTGGTAAGAAAGGCAAAAACGGGAAAATGGAATTAACCGAGAAATACAGGGGGGGGGGGGGCACATCTTTACCTTTACCCAAACGCCTTTTTTTCTACTACCAAGTACTAGTAGCACATACCAAAAAGGTTTGTTTTTCTTCTCCCCACCAGTCTTTGAGAGCTGGCCAAACTGCTGTATAATTATAAGACAGTTCCAGCCATTGTATACCTATCATAGTTACTATGCCAGTGCCAAGAGCTATGTCGGGTCATTGTCATCTGATTCTTTTACAGGGTTCCAGAGTGCTATGTAGCTGCGTCAGAGAGTAAAGACGACAAACACAAGGGGGCAGAGTATATATAGACTGTACACTGGGTTGTACAACCAAACAGGCACGGCGCTCACGAGTGCGTCTGTACAATATATGTTAATCAATACCCGTGCTAATTGTTTAAGACGCATTCATGATTACCAAGCCAGCAGGCCTTTTGCCTGTCACACATACATTACGAGTGTGTGTGTGCGTGCGTGCGTGCGTGCGTGCGCGTGCGTGCGTGCGCGCGCGTATGTGTATGCGAGTGTGCATTCTAAGTTAAAACGGGTATAGAGCGGGCTATATATAGTCAGACATGCATTGTTTTGCTACAAAACAGACTTTGGTCTTCAAGACTTTGGTTAGCACCAGTATAGTGTAAAGACTTGCGCCAGTGTGTATGAAACTGCTCCATATAGGCTACAGTTGGTTATGACCTCCTTTTAAAAAAAACTTGCCCTTATTTAGAAACAGATTTGCTTTCATAGATTGAAATAGTGAGGCAAGGGTTAAGGAGACGATAGTTTATGGTGAAAATATGCAAAGGTAGAGAACTCTCCTTATTAAGTTAACTCCCCTCCACCAAAGTTGCTTACGACACCCTCCGCCTAGCTGTGCATGAGCTACAGTCAAAGGGAAGCAAGCAAAACGAACGAACGTTTAGGTTTTACGTCCTCTCGGTCTCGGAAGGGCCCATACGGGACATTACTTCCAAAACCAAACCAAACCATTCTCTTTGATATATGTATATTTTATATTTTTAGATTTGTTTTCAGTTAGGTATTCAGGCTAACCGGTCTGCTGTACATTTCTCTTTATACAAGACTTAGATATGTTCTGGAACAATGGGTCATACGAGCTCGTTATGCATGGAATTAACTACCATAGTATATCATAATTATGTGTCCCAGCACCACGAAAGGGACATTACGTCGCAGGGCTAGTTTTTCACAATAAGCTTGCAAAGTCAAAAATATCATTTTCAAAAATAATCAAATTTGAGTTAGGGGAAGACGGGGTAAAAAGCGCATGGGCGGGTAAGAAGCCCACCCCGATTATCTCATGAAATGAAGCAAATTTCAGTCTCATTTTGCCCATGAGACGAGTGTTAATGTCTAGCATTCGTCTCATGGGCAAATTTGACTGAAATTTTCTTTATTTCATGAGATAATTGGGGTGGGCGTCTTACCCGCCCATGCACTTTTTACCCCGTCTTCCCCTATGCGTATTTTCGTGCTCTCTTAACATCTCATCTTTCATATTTATAAAGGACGCTCTTTGTCATGGTCTCTAAATACTCCAAAAAGTGCTTTAAAATGAGTAGGTTGATGCATTTTCTACAGGTAGGCTAAACTTCAGACTGTGATTTCTCAAAATGGCCGACAGTCACCCTACCGACTTCGAAGGCTCGTAACTCTAAAACGAAAACAGTTACAAGAATGGTTCTTATATAATTTGAAAAAGAGTTGTCTGAAGGTTTTAACTGTACCATTTTTCTTAGAATTGTCATGTTGACACTTAATGTCCCTTTCGTGGTGCTGGG
>CM065702.1:17104050-17126550 GCA_017654935.2 Phymorhynchus buccinoides | reverse complement strand
AAATGTATTTACATAGTAAATAACATTTATATATGAATCTATTAAAATACCAGGGGAGAAAACTCGTAACCTGGCTATAATTTTATAGTATGTACATTAACCAAATTAATTTTTAAAGGGGGATAAGTGTTAAATCTTGGAAAGGGATCTTAATGAGAAAGGGATGGGGAGGGGTAGGGGGATCCCGGAGGGCCTCAACACACGATGTTGGGGCAGGCCAGCCGAGGGAGGTATACGCAAGACATCCTCGCGTCAACAACCCACGACGGGCCCACCCCATCAAGGGGGAAGTCTTCTCACGGGTTTTGGGAGGGAGGGAAAAGTGGGGGGCAATAACCCAGGAGTCCTCGACCTATCAAGGGGAGCCGCCCCCGCCGCCGGCGGGAGTGTGAGACAAACCCACACCCACCGCCAGCCACGGGCACACCTCCCCGAGCGGGGGACCTCCATATGGGCCTATTTACTTTTAACTGATCCCAGTCCAAGCTAACTATAATACAAACATAAAATACAAACATGTAAGATTATAATACCGATAGGGCACCATGAACTATATAATTAAATTTTGTGTTAAAATATTAACGTTTTAAATATGTTTAAAATTATTATTTTATAAAAGTCAGAACGTCATCCTGACTAAAATTATGTTAAAAGTTACTAGTAAAATTAATGTGAAGTACTTTATATAATAGTATGGTATATTTATCATGAAGTATAGTTATATATTTAAAAAGTCCGGCAAGATTAACCCGGCACCTAGAAAAAGGAAACAAGAGAATCCCCGGCCGGCAAATATCAAGGATATATATATAAAGATTAGATGTTTTTATGGTCGGGACCAAACCGATGATCAGGATTTTCCCGTGTCTGATTAAGTTTAAATTTTTAGACTTAATAGATGACAAGCAGTGGCGACCACGCAATCTGTTTGTAAGTTTTTACATGTCATCCCGAAGGGGGGTGGCCACAAAATCCCTCCCGCCTTCGTTGACATGGTGTCGTTGAAACGATAATATAATACTGTAGCATGGGAGCCAGATGCACTTGTTTTTATTATTTTATATGTTTTATATTTAAATAAACAAATATGAGCAGATAGATAAAAAAAAAATAAAAAAATATAAAGGTGATAAGTGATGATGGAGGTGGGGAAGGTTAAGGATTCTTACGTGGGGGGGGAGAGGGGAGGGAGGGGAAGGGACCCCTCCTCCTCTCCCCACCCAGAGGAAAGACGCCGCTTGTGTGGTCCATGCAGGGGGGACCACAACGCCAAGCGTGACGGCTACCAAAGAAGTCTCTGTGTGGCGAGCAAGGCACCCACGAACAGGGGAGAAGTGAGAAAAATAAAAAAATAGGAGAAGTGGGGAAATGGGAAAGGATGTGTGGGTGGGCGGCGAGACCGACACACAGAGAGACTCCGTCACCACCTGGTGGATTATGGTAAGTTATAATATATAAAAAGCGGGTTAAGGATTCCCTTCGGTTAGGGGCGTTACCGCGGGCGTGACACCAATAAGGGTGACCACCCGGAGGTATCTCGGGCAGCAAGAGATCAAATCTGTCATCCGCCCGAGACACCTTGCAGACGTCTGCCCCCCCCCTCCCAAAAAAGAAGGGGAGAAGAGACGACGCGACGTAACTACCATAGAGTCTGTGTCTGGGACGCACCCAGCACCACCCCCCCCCTCCCAAGAGGGGGGGGGGGGGGGTACCGATCCGGCCCAGACACAGAGTCCCCGTTATAATTAATTGATAGCATGTTTCTTTAATTGGTTATTTGTTTATTTTTTATTTTATTTTTTGTTTTATTGATAATAAGGAACAAAACAGATACGGAGCAAATATTGAAATAAGGTCAAGATGGCCGCCAAAAAACCGACCCTCTATGAGGAATTTTGTGATAACAGCTTAAAATAGATTAAAATGAGTGCTGTATAACAACTAGTAAGACAGTGGCTTTAAAAATGTTCTTTAAAACTAGATTGACGTATGGCTTCTGCAAACCATACCAGGGGGGACCATTCCTTCTCACCGTGTGTCAAAATATTTTTTAAGGTGAAAGATATATTTGCTACTTGAAGTTTATTAAAAAGTTTGGTGAAGTCCTTTTGTATAAAGGCACAAGGTGTAAAAAGGTGATCTAAATTGAGTTGGCTGTTACATTCGCATGTGATGTTTTGAAATTTACAAAAATGTGATTTGGTTCTTAAACGGAAAATTAGTTTTAATACATGATTTGGAACGTTGAGGAAGAGTCCCCCCTGGACTATATTATAATCCCAGGAATGGGCCTTAGAGTATATTTCAAGTTCCCTCGCCCATTCCTGAAGTGACGCTTTTTTTAATAAAGATTTAACCTCGCCAAGTGACAGACCAATGTCTACTGGTGAACCAGACATATGAGTGGCTGCCCTTTTTGCTTCACGGTCTGCTAGTTCATTTCCCACCAGGCCACAGTGGGAGGGGATCCATATTAAGGTGACCGTGGTCCCTTTTAGTTGTAGGTGATGAATTAATTTTTTTATTTCATTCTTTATTTCTAGACGGTTATGGCTTTCCCCTTGCATTGCTTGAATGGAGGAAAGTGAGTCAGAAAAAATAGCGATTTGGAAAGGAGGGTTGGGTAAATAGTTAATGTATGAAAGGGCTTCTAAAATAGCCCACAATTCTGCTGAAAAAATTGAAATATTACAATTGAGTTGAAAGTTTTTGAAGATTTTTAAACTGGGAATTGCAAAAGCGCATCCTATCTGTCTTTGATTGATTTTTGAACCGTCAGTAAAAATACTAAGTTGATGTTTAAAGTTATAAATTTTTTGTTTAGCAGCTACTGTGAGTTGATTTATATTTTCTTCTTTATTAAATTCCTGATGTAAGGAAGTATCATAGTTAGGAGGATCCCAATCCCACTGAGGCACTATGTATTTGGGATAAAAAACTGTTTTCTCTACAGATATGTCAGAATTTGTAAAAAGGCTTTCTGAATAATCGTAGATGTTAATGTATTTTTTATTTGTTTTGTTTGATGTTGCAAAATATGGATCAGAAAATTGTGTAAGAAAATCTTCTCTAGTAAAGTTGTTAGTACTATATAATCTTGACAAAAAAGTCGCACTGTTTAGTTTAATTAGGTGATGTAAGGGGAGCCAGTCCACATCTCTATAAACCAAATAGTTAACCGCGAAGGACGGGAGGCCCAGGGCAGTCTTAAGGGCTTTAATTTCTATTAGTTGTATTGCTTTTAAATTGGACCTGGTTAAGTTGTAGAAAGTTTCCATACCGTAGGTGAGACGGCTGCGGACCAGGGTCCTAACCAAATATATTATGAATTTGGGATCTTTGGCCCATTTCTGTCTTGTTATAACTTTAATAAAATTGAGGGCCTTTGTTGATTTGTTAACTAAATGTGTGATATGTTGGGTCCATGACAGATCTCTTGATAAATAGACTCCTAGGAATTTAACATGGGGAGATGGTGTTTTTATTTGGTCTAAAATTTGAATTTTATAATTATCATATTTAATGTGACCAGCTGAAAAAATCATGAATTCGCACTTTTGTGGCGAAATGGAAAAACCATTAAACTTTAAGTAATGCAATATTAAGTTAGTGTTGTGTTGGTGAACACCAAGTTCGGGGTCAAGGGTAGTTTTAACCCCTCTTGCTGTAGGTAACGACCAAATAGCTATGTCGTCTGCATACATTGATATGCGACAACCTTCAAATTTAATTTGGGATATGTCGTGGACCATGATGTTAAAAAGAGTAGGAGCTATGATACTGCCCTGGGGAACTCCCATGTTCATTTGGCGACTAGTTGAGAGTGACTGACCCACCCTTACTCTAAAACTTCTATTCTGAAGAAATGTTAATATAAAGTTATATGTATTGCCCTCAATACCGAGCCTGCTGATTTTTTCGAGTAGCCTCCCATGCCAGACGGAGTCATATGCCCCTTTTATATCAAAAAAGGTGGCAAAGACTTTCCTGCGTCTAGCCAGGGCTTTTCTGACATGGGAGGTAAGTCTGACTACTTGTTCCATACAGGACCTATGTTTACGAAAACCTGCCTGTATGGTGGGAATTATGTTATTTTTTTCTAGAAAATATTCTAGTCTATTTTTTACGATTCTCTCGTATATCTTGCCTAGATGGGGAGTGAGGGAAATGGGGCGGTAACTCTTGGGGTCCCTAGCCGGTTTTCCAGGCTTAAGGACCCCTACCACCTGTGCCTCTCTCCATGCACATGGCACCTCCCCCCCCTCCCAACATCTGGCGTAGAATTGAAGTAAAATCTCGTGAAAAGAAGGGGGAAGTTTTTTAATTAACTTGTAGGAGATGGGATCACCTCCCGTAGCTTTGTTGGTTTTTCTAATTTGATTTAGGGACCCAGCAAGCTCGGTCAATTTGAGGGGGGCGTTAATGTAGTGGGAATTATTTGTAGACTTTTGAGTATAAGATTTTTCGCTCCGTCTGTTCTGTTCCTCTAAGGATAAATATTTTGTCTGACATGCTTCTGCAAATGTTTCTGCAAGCACTTCTGCAGTTTGAGAATTAGTAGTAGTTATTATATTATTTTGTGTCACTCTGGGCTCCCATACTCTACCTCTGTTATTTATACGCTTTATTTTTTTCCAGGCAAGGCCTAGATCCTTATAATCGGTAATATCGTCTTTATTAAAATAATCCCGTTTAGCAACGTTAATAGCCTCCTCGCAAAGATCTTCCGCCTCTACTTTGGAGGTATGATTGGGCGGGGTGGGATGGCAATCAAAATAATTACATGCTCTTTTTTTCTTTTTAATGGCCTCACAAACTGTCTCGTTCCACCACGGTTTTGCAGATGGACGAGTTTTTGTGGTCTGTTTAATAGAAGGAATAGAGAGTTGGCATGTTTTTAGAATAGTGGTTCTTATATTTTCATAATTAATTTCTAAATCTAAGTCAAAAATGTCTTCTTTATTATATTTACTAAGAATAGACTGGAATAAGGTCCAGTTTGCTTTATCGTAGTTAAAGTTGTTTTGATGGGGATGGATAGGTGAAGGTACTTGGATATTAAAAGTAATGAAAATTGGTTTGTGGTCTGATAACAAGGTATCAGACAACGGATACCACTCGTGGTTGACCACTAAATCAGGACTGACCAGTGTTAAATCAATAGCTGTTGGTTTTTGCTTATTTGAATCTGGGAATCGAGTAGACGATCCGTCATTAAGAAGAATTAAGTGGGAATCATTTATTTGTTGGATTAACATCCCACCCCCGCCACTAGGTGAAGAACCAAAGTCCTCCCAGGTAGGGTGATGAGCGTTAAAGTCGCCCACCACTACCCAGGAGACAGTGTCTGTAAGGGAGGGAAGCCAATTAGTGGTTTCGACTGAATTATATCCCTTAGGATAATACAAATTTAAAATGTTAGTAGTTTTACCATTAATTTTTGTTTGAATAGTATTAGAATACCGTTTACCTGTTATATTTTGTTCTGGGGAATTTATATTAGTGTATTGCATATTTAAGTGTATGTATGTGGCTGTATATACTTTGTTTGTTGTGTTGCTAACTGAAGGTGGATATTGATAGCCCTGGATGCGGGGCAAGTTAGCATAATTTATATTTAAAGATTGTAAACAAATAAAATGAAATGTGTTAGGGTTTGTTGATAAATAATGAATTAAATGATCGCCTGTTCTTTTAATGGCACGGCAGTTCCATTGCAAAATATTTAACTTAGACAGTAACCTTACAGGTGGGGAGTAAAAAAAGAAGGGTTGAAATTTTTTAATTAAATGTTGTGTGAGCGGGCCGCCACTGCTATTTCTTTAGTGATTGAGACCCAACTCTCCTCTGACGGCTCCCCTCCCCTCCCGCCGGGCCGCAGGCGAGCTCTGCCAATCTAAATAAATTGGATTTAGAGCTCAACGACGGCTGGCAACTAGAGGGGGGAAAAAGGGAGAGAATACCGTCTAGCAAGAGGCCGGGCTTCTGCGAAGTTCTCGCTTTAGCGAATTGTGTTAATATCTGGGTCACCATGGACTCAGTCGTTGATTGAGTTGAGGTTGATAGGACGTTAGAATTGATATTATTTGTTAGAGTTGTATCAAGTGAGGGAGGGGGGGAGGTGGGGGTCAGGCTAGTTGGGTTTTCTGTTTGTATGTGTTTTGTCAGTTTGTCTGTGAAGTCTGTCAGTATTTTGTCCATGTATGTAGTGACTTGTGTCATGATGCCAGTTGTAAATATGGCCATTTGTTTGGAGATCAGTTCTTCGATTTTGTGATTAGTCATTTGGTCACGGAGGGCGGCCTTGGCCGACTCGGCTTTTTTGCGGAGCACTCTCTCCTGAGAACTTAAAATACGGTTTCTTCTGGGTTTAGGTCTGGGTGTTGTTTTAGGTTTAGTAGGTTGATTTTCTTTAGGGGGTTGTGAAAGATCTGTCAGATTAGTAGGGGTATGAAGGTTTTGACTTGACTGTTGTGGTGTAGAAGTCTGACTTGGGACTGTGGGTTGGGTTAGAGATCTGAACTTAGTGTTTTTAACTGCGTTAGCATAGCTAGGTGTCTGTCTGTCCTCCTGTTGCCAGAGAGGATCAACTGTGGGTGATAGAGGGGAGGATGGGGGTTTTTGTTTCTTCAGATTTTCGGTTTCCTGGGCCAGTTTGGCCCGGCGAATCGCCTCTGCGTATGGTATGAAAACTTCCGCGCGTATTCTGTTGGCGCGGACGCGGAGCTGGTATTGCGGACATCCGCCGTATGCCGCTGAATGGGGGCCACCACAGTTCACGCACTTGTTGGTGTTCGTGCATGACTGGGCTGAATGGCCCGGTTCGGCGCACTTGGCACAAATGTCCTTTTTTGACCGGCACTGTTCGGCCGAGTGTCCGAACCGGGCACACTTTCTACATTTTCTAACGGGGGCAACAAAAGGGGAAACTTCAAAGGTTTGAGCGCAAATTTTGATTTGTGTTGGAAGCAGGGGTTCGTTAAAGGTAATTTTAACAGCTTTGGATTTGGACCCGTCACGGTTGTTTAGTCTTAAAATGTTTTTTGCGTTTTTAATCAAAGGTAGGAGATCTTGTATGTTCTCTTCGAGGGGGATAGGTCTGATAACCCCCTCGGTTGAAGCAGTCGGGATAAAACATTTGATGTTAATTTTTGATATCTGTTTCAGATTGGACAGTTTTGACTGTTGGTCGGCGGAAACACAACCTATTAACAATCGGTTGCCGGCCAGGGATCTCTGACTGGCGATGTCACCTATGGCATTTTGCCAGAGGCGCATCCCAGTCACTGGACCGAGGCCCTTAATGGTAGCGGGGCCCGTACCCTGGTCTTCCACGATCACAGGGTACTTTAAAAAGGTGGGCTTTGGAGGGTCTTGGAGAGTGTCTCTCGTGTATGCCGCTGTATGCACGCGCGCATGTCTGGGTTTTGGTTTTGGTCTAGGGGGAGGCCCTGACCCTGGCTGATGTTGTTGTTGTTGCTCATGTTGTTGTGTTTGTGTGTCTGTGGCTGTGTTTGTTGTGGTACCCCAAATTGATTCCGTGTTCGTGTATGGGTTTTCTTTGGGTTGAGAGGTTTGGGGGGGGGTACACATAGTAGTGTCCCCTTCTTTAGTTTGGCTCTTGTTTTGTTCCCGTGAGGGAGATGGGCCTAAACTCTGATCTTGTGAGTTGATGGGGCTGATGTTTTTTTCCATCGTTCTCAGGTCTTCTTTAGTTTTTTTGCTGCCTGGGGACAAGCTAGGACTGGATGGACTAGATTCATCCCCACGGTTTCTTTTTCTGGTTGGTGTTGTGGGTGTGCTTGTATTGGAGGGGACTGGGCTCCCTATTATCAAGTCTCGTGGAGGGAGCAATGGCTCTACCTCTATGAAAGTATGAGAATCACACGAGCTATCAAATTGCGTTTCGAAACTACTTTCGTGTGTGATATCTCCCCCCCCCTCCCTTCCCTCTATCTTGGAACAATTCTCGCTCATGGTGCCCTTAACTCTTTACATATCTTTACACATGAAACAAGAAAAACAAAATAAGAGGAAAATAATAAAGGATGGGGAAAAATGTTTGTTAGAATAATACTATATACACAATGCCTTCCCAGGCCAAGAGACCACGCAATTTACAAAAAGTTTGTTAAATTTGTTCGAGTCGGCCAGAGGCACGACACATGCCACTTAACTTTTGGTGGCGAAAAAGGCCCTCGAGTAGAGGGTGAAGAGATCTGGCAGGGCGTGGAGTAGAGTGGATGCGTGATCTGGTGGCAGTGGGGGGAAGGTGGGCAGGTCGATTTGAGGCGAAGTCTCCCCTCCTTTTCGTCTAGTAGCGTAGACGGCTTCTTTCTCTCTCTTTCTTTCTCAGGCTTGGCAGGAGCGATTTCCACGATGTGTTCGGCTCGGCGGCTAGCTGTATCTACAAATGTTCCAGACCGAGAGGCCGTAAAACACCATTTTTCGTTCAGGGGAGGGTGTGTGTGTCTATCAGTATAAGTAGTTTCCCCACCTTCTGGAAGTTCTGTGCTAACGAGTTCGTCTAATCTGACTTCAAAATGACCACCAAGCACCAATGATCTCAAGGTTTCAAGATGTTATGTCTCCTCTTCGTCAGGAAGATGAGTTTAAAACTGAAGTTCCTCTAATCTTTCACTCTTTTTGACCCTGCCTTTTCCTTTTTTTTAAAATTTACTATCTTCTGCAATATTTCTGACTTAATGGCCCATTCTCCTGCCTCCCCCCAAAAAAAAAAAAAAAAAAAAAAATCTTCCAAATAATGTCTTCTCATTTGAACTCCTCCGAAATCGGAATTTGTTGTCATTGTTGCTTTTTGTGTGTATGTTCGCTTATAATGGAGTTCTTTGTGCTGATGATTTGTTGTCATTGTTGTTTTTTTCCTTTTGTAACCCCCGCCCCCTCTGACATGGGCAGAAGGCCTGGATCAGTAAACTTTGTGAATTGTGTGTGTGAATCTCTCTCTCTCTCTCTCTCTCTCTCTCTCTCTCTCTCTCTCTCTCTCTCTCTCTCTCTCTCTCTCTCTCTCCAAAGCTCTCTCAGCTTAGAAAAGAAAAATTGGATTGTTGCATATAACTTTGTGGTGCATTACCCGACTTACCCTGTTGGTAACTTAGGTGTTATTGTTGGTTGGTCAGTCTAACAGTTATTTTCTAGTGTAAGTTTATTTTTCTCTAGTGTAATCTATCTATGTATGTAAGATGTTTTATTTTATGTTTCTTAAAAAAAAATCTTATGAATTGATTTAGTCGCCAGTTAGGCTTATATTCTTTAGTTCATGGTTTGTGCTTCCTTGGCATCGGAGCATTGTTTGCTAATGTCAATAAAATTCATTTTTCAATTTCAATTTCAATTTCAATTTCAATCTCTCTCTCTCTCTCTCTCTCTCTCTCTCTCTCTTCTCTCTCCTCTCTCTCTCTCTCTCTCTCTCTCTCTCTGTATTTTCCTTGACCACCGTGTCATGTCGGTTGTTTGCCTGGGAACAACTACCAAGGCTTCAAAGGACACACGGAGTCACTGCGTGCGTTCGACGACCTAAACCTCACGCTTGTCCACATTCCTTGGACTGTTTTTCTACCCCCCCCCCTCCCTTTCCCTTCCCTTCTCTGTGTCTATGTCTGTCTTTCTCTGTCTCTGTCTCTGTGTGTGTGTGTCTCTGTCTCTCTGTATTATCAAGGACAGACGGTAAAGTTAGGCTTTCCCTAAAATCTTCATCCTTTGAAAATAAAAATCTCAGTTTTCAGTGTTCAATGCTCTCTCTCTCTCTCTCTCTCTCTCTCTCTCTCTCTCTCTCTCTCTCTCTCTCTCTCTCTCTCTCTCTCTCTCTCTCTCTCATCAAGGACAGATAGTAAAGATAGGCTTTGCCAAAAATCGTCATCCTTTGAAAATAAAGCTTTCAGTTTTCAGTTTTCAGTGTTCAATGCTCTCTCTCTCTCTCTCTCTCTCTCTCTCTCTCTCTCTCTCTCTCTCTCTCTCTCTCTCTCTCTCTCTCTCTCTCTCTCTCACCCCCCCTCTCTCTCTCTCGTTGTCTGTGTGCCTCTCATTTCGATAATAAATCTTTTGAAGTAGCCTCCGGGAAAGACAGATCAGCTTAAATATACGAGGTTCTGTTCAAATACCTTATTCTCCAAAAACCTGGTGGTCTACGCTGACTGATCTCTGTAGCACTATTAATCTCTTGATGGACACCGTTTGCGACAACTAGCTTATCCAGTTATGTACAGTACAAAACAGCATGGATCTGTTTCTTCAGTGACTTTGTCTGAGAGTAAAGAAAACTTGTCTCTGACTAGTAATAATAATGTGACGAGTGTTAGTAGACTGAAGTGTAGTGAGGAGAGAAAAAAAGTGTTGTGAAAATAGTGAAATAAAGTTAGCTTTACTGAACGACTGTATGGTAATGTTGGGATGGTGATGATGATAATGAAGATGATGATGATGATGGTGATGTAATTTTGATGGTAATGACTGCGTCAGACTTTAGGCATATTTCCTTTTCAATGTTCACAAATCTTTTTGGTTGCCATACCTAGGAAACTTTATAACTTTTATTGTTAAAAGTTAACCGACCCTTAGAGACACAAAACCTGAAACTATATACCCCCCCCCCCCCCCCCCCCCAATAAAAACTCGAGATATGAATTTATTATAATTAAGAGAAGCTAGCCTAATATAACCCTGCAAGAAATGTGAACAGGACTACGATTCATGGAGCCTTTTCTGTACTAGAGGTTGGCATATGCCTCTGATCAAAATGTTCAGACTTATCGCAAATTTATGCTACATTGCAGTAAGTGCAAGGCGGGCCTACAGCTTAGTAAAGCTCGGAGTGAGATTCCTTTGAATTAATAGTACCTTCATTCCAGCCCAGCTTTCTAAAATAGCGGCTACTTCCGCTGATATCTGGAGGTAATTATGGGGAAAGAGTAGCTAATCTTTTAGTAGCTTAACAACTAGAAACGCTATCATTTGAGTTTCCCAGAAACGCTCTTGTTGCCTATTATCTGTGAATGGCAAACTCTTCCCTACCTCGCAAAAGCCGGAAGCAGAATGATGAAAAACCTGGCCTTGACCTTTTCCTGGTGATGGTCCTAGTCCGGCGTGTCAAAACAAGAGCAAAGCTAAAGCGGTATCGTTAGTCCACTCCCCTATTCATCACCATCACATGGCAGATACCAGCTGACACGACTAGGTGTGTTGATCCCCCATGATAAATGGGAGTCTTACATTCGCTACACAGAAATAGAAGAAGAAAAAGAAGAAAGGGGCTGTATTGAAGAAGAAGAAGAAGAAGAAGAAGAAGAAGAAGAAGAAGAAGAAGAAAGAAGAAGAAGAAGAAGAAGAAGAAGAAGAAGAAGAAAGAGAAGAAGAAGAAGAAGAAGAAGAAGAAGGAAGAAGAAGAAGGAAGAAGAAGAAGAAGAAGACGAAGAAGTAGTAGTTGCAGAAGGCCTCAAAAAGGGAAAGGATCATGCTATATTGTCATGCTGTCAAGATGTAGCTAGCTTGTCAAAATGGCTGACAAACGCGTTGCATTTGTTGATCACTTTTGAAATCATTCACGAAAGCTTGTTACAACAAGAAGAAACGCACCATGCTATATTGTTGCACTGTCATGTTGTAGTAAGCTTGTTAAAATGGCTAGCAAACACATCACATTATGCTGATCATTTAAAAATTTTTTTTTAATGAAAGCTTGTTGCAAAAAAAGGAGGAGGAGAAGAGAAGAAGAAGAAGAAGAAGAAGAAGAAGAAGAAGGAAAAGAAGAGAAGACGAAGAAGAAGAAGAAAGAAGAGAAGAGAAGAAGAAGAGGAAAAGAAGAAGAAAGGAAGGAGAAGAAGAAGAAGAAGAAGAAGAAGAAGAAGAAGAAGAAGAAGAAGAAGAAGAAGAAGAACTCGGAGGAGTAGCTGAAAGGAAAAGGATCACGTTCAAATGTCACGCCTTCAAGTAGCTGTCAAAACGGCTAACAAGTGTATTATGTATGTGAAATGCATGTGAAATAGTTTATCCTGGGCTGTTCTGCATTCATAGTCCTTGTCGATATTGTCATATTCTCTCCATTACGCCTGGTTTTGGTTTTTGCCCCCCCCCCCCCCCCCCACCCCCCCCCACCCCCCCCCCCCCAACCCACCCCCCCACCCCCCACCCACCCCCCCCCCCCCCCCCCCCCCCCCCCCACCCACTACCCACCCCACTTTTGGTTTTGCTCTCCGATCAAAATTATTGCGTGAATTGTCATTAATAATGATAATATCTGAAGCTAATCTTGCTTCGGTATTTGTAAAGCATGTTTGTGTGTAATGCGTTTTTCTTTTCGTTTCGTATGAATAAAATGATGTTATTTTTCTTTTTTTAAACTGTATCATGGTATTCAAGTGATGGTATGCATACATTTGATTTTGTATATTAATTATTCTAACGGTGTTTTTGCACTTGACTGCTTAACTCACGGAAGATAGACACTTCTAAGCCAACGTTAATACATCAACAAAATGTAGCAGATGTACATAATATCTATACAGACATTCCCCTTTTTGTTTCTGGCACAAGCCACAAACCTATAACTCACTTTGTCGGTCGGTCTGTCTGTCGGTCGGTCGGTCCAAAATTGTCGCACATTTTCACAAATTTGTCGCACTTCAAATGAATGAATGAAAAATGGTGCTTTACGTCCTCTCGGTCTGGAACAGACACATATGGGACATTTGTAAATACAAAGATGGTGGGAACAATACTGGAGGCAATGCCCGGAGGCAGTGCAACTCCAGTAAAGTCCCGATTTTGAGTTTTTTTAAAAAAGTTGTCCCTGGGTGGACGCATTTCAAATCAAGGCGCCACTTCAAATTGAGGCCGCTCTTTAAAATGATGTATTTTAAAAGCGTACAAAATAATAAACATACGTAATACAGACACTACAACAGACACGACGAGTATGCGGTGCTTCTTTTGATGAGTATAAGTAGGATACATAGTTTTAAATGTTTTCCAAAAGATATGAAAAGTTACGAAATGGTGCAGAGATAACATTCTGGTTTACAGATTAAAATTATTGAAAAGCCAGGGGAGGTAACTCATGATTGGAGTGGTAAAAATAGACCGCGTGCCACAAACTATTGCGATTTCGCGCTTGTTTTAATATTTAGGTTGTTTTGTGTTGTGGCTTTAAGGCAAATTGTATTGAAATTGTTGACTATTATATAGGCCCTACATCATGTTATGACGTATCATGTGATATTCTTCTACATGCCGTTGCTTGGACATATTACGCAAATACACAGATGAATAATAATATTAATAATAAAACGAATGTTTAGCAAATTATGATTTTGTGTAGTGTATTGTAATGTGTGTGTGTGTGTGTGTGTGTTGTGTGTGTGTGCGTGTGCGCGTGCGTGCGTGTGCGTGCGTGTGTGTGTGTGTGTGTGTGTGTGTGCATGCAGCGTGTATATGTGTGCGAAGCCCCCCCCCCCCCCCTTCTCACCCCCCTTCTCACCCTCTCACCTTCATTGTCTTCCTCTGTGTGTGTGTGTGTGTGTGTGTGTGTGTAGCTGTGTGTGTGTGTGTGTGTGTGTGTGTGTGTGTGTGTGTGTGTGTGTGTGTGTGTGTGTGTGTGTGTGTGTGTGTGTGTACATGGGAATGTTTATAGTTTTATTTCTTTGTAAAGCGCCATGAATAGAATTTTCTAGATATGTGCGCTATATAAGTGCCAATTATTATTATTATTATTATTATTATTATTATTGTGTGTGTGTGTGTGTGTGTGTGTGTGTGTGTGCGTGTTCGTGGGTATTTGCGTGCGCGTGCGGTCTTGTGGGGGTATGTTTGCGAAAGTGAAATAAGCCTATGTTGTGCGGTCTTGTTTTCCCTTATGGGTTTTATGTTATGTGTTTGTACAAACACACACACACGTGTTCTTTCTCTCTGTGTCTGTCTGTCTTTCCGTCTCTGTGTCTGTCTGTCTGTCTGTCTGTCTCTCTCTCTCCGTCTCTCTCTCTCTCTCTCTACCCCTCCCCATCTCTCTGTCTCTCTCTCTCTCTCTCTCTCTCTCTCTCTCCTCTCTCTCTCTCTCTCTCTCTCTCTCTCTCTGTCTCTCTGTGTCTCTCTCTCTCTCTGTCTCCTCTCTCTCTCTCTCTCTCTCTCTCTCTCTCTCTCTCTCTCTCTTCTCTCTCTCTCTCTCTCTGGTTTTAAAACGATTTATAATTCAGTTACATTCAAATAGATATAAAACACAACAGGCTGAAGCAACAACAAGCGAAGCTCATAGCGTGCTCAGTTAGAAAATGCAACACAGCAATATTGGCGGAATTAAACGTGGAAAACAAATGTACAAAACAGAACAAAAAAAGAATGAAAATGAAATACTGGGTGGATGTAAACTTGAATCAACACAGCTATGCATTATTTTTTGATCATTAGGAAAAGATGCAATACACAAATATGAACATAAATAATATTACGCACATCACAAAGAGAGAGAGAGAGAGAGAGGGAGAGAGAGAGAGAGAGAGAGAAGAGAGGGGGGGGGGAAGAGTGAGAGAGACCGACCCTCCCTCTCTCTCTCTCTCTCTCTCTCTCTCTCTCTCTCTCTCTCTCTCTCTCTCTCTCTCTCTCTCTCTCAAATAGCTCATTGTCGCTCTCTCTGTCTCTCTGTCTGCGGACTCTGTCTCTCTCTCTCTCTGTGTCTCTGTTTCTCAAATAGCTCATTGAAATCCATAACGCTTCTCTCTCTGATCGTCAAAGTGTCTTTCTGTCTGTCTCTGTCTGTCTGTCTGTCTGCCTGCCTGCCTCTCTTTCTCTCTCTCTCTGTGCATGTCAGCCTCTGTGTCTCTCTATCTCTGTATCGCTGTCTGTCTCTCTCTGGAGCCTTGGGAGTCTCCGTTTCTCTTTGTGAATAGTATCTCTCTTTCTCTATGTCTGATCTGACTTTCTCCTTGTGTGTGTGTGTGTGTGTGTGTGTGTGTGCGTGTGCGTGTGCGTGTGCGTGCGTGTGCGTGTGTGCGTGCGTGCGTGCGTGCGTGCGCGTGTGTGTATGTGTGTGTGTGCGTGCGTGCGCGCGTGTGTGTGTGTGTTCCCCTGTATTTACACGCCTTCAGACCCCCTTTGTCCCTCACACGTAAAAACAACATCCCCGTCAAGGCAAATAAAAGGCGCCGGGCATGTCGTATTATTGACAATCGACATGTCACATTCTCTTTCCAAACACCCCAAGACCACCACTGGGACCGGCTTTTAAAACACAAACAATAGGGAAACGGCGCGTAAACATCATAGCAGACACGAAGATACATTATGATAGTTGTTTTATTCCGGTTTCTTGGTCTTCCTGTTCGTGGTTCTTTGTGTTCTTTTGCTTGCTTGGTTGATCGGTTGGTTGATCGGTTGGTTGATCGGTTGGTTGATCGGTTGGTTGAATTGATTGGCTGGTTGGTTGTTCGGCTGGTTGGTGGGTTGGTTCGATTCCTCGAATGATTGGTTGATTGGTTGGTTGAATGCTTGGTGGTTGTGTGGTTGGTTGGCTGGCTGGTTGGTTGGTTGTTTGGCTGGTTGACTGTTTGGTTGTTGTTTGGTTGGTTGGCTGATTGGTTGACACACAATGCCAATACTGTTCACACCCCCATTGAACCATGCTTTGAACCATTAAGTACCTATCAACTAGTAGTGCTGATGGGTGCTAGGTATAGCCCGCAAGGAAATTTAGCTGCCGCTCGGCGACATGAATTTTATGTTTGGGAGTGAAAAGGGGTGGGGGCTGCAGCCCCCTAAGCCCCCCCCCCCCCCCCCCAGTAGGTCCGGCACTGGTGTGTGTGTGTGTGTGCGTGTGTGAGTGTGTTCGCGCCCGCGTGTGAGCGTTCGTGCGTGCGTGTGTGTGTGTGTGTGTGTGTATGTTGAACAAAGTGTGCGGCCGTGCGCGTGTGCGCGTGTGCTTGGCCCTGGCGTCTTCATCAAACCAACAATCGCGAAACCCTACCCAGTGCAGTCATTTTGCTGTCGCCTGCAGACCAGCACAGTTCGGGTTTCAGATAAGGGAGACGTTAGGCCTACGTATGCATGGTATTATTAAAATGGCCACCTCGAGTCAGTGAACAGACTAAAAAGTCTGTATTTCTTGTTGCTGTACACCCAGTTCTATGAGAACGGGAGTGCATTAGAATGGGAATGAGGGCTGTGCGTTTCTCTTCCTCCGTCCGTCCGTCCGTCCGTCCGTCCGTGTGTCTCTATGTGTTTGTTTGGTGTGTGTGTGAGTGTGGTGCATGTGTGCGCGTATGTGTGTGTGCGTGTGTGTGCGCGTGCGCGCGCGCTTGTGTGTGTGCGTGTGCGTGTGCGCGCGCGCGTGTGCGTGTATGTGTATGTGTGCGCGCGCGCGCGCGTGCGTGTGCGTGTGCGCGTGTGCGTGTGCGCGTGTGCGTGTGTGACAGAAATGCATCCCAGCCCATAGCGCCTAAACCACTGAACCGATTGTAATGAAACTTGGAACACTACTTGGCACCAGTGTTCCTTATTAGACCTTGCAGATGCTGCGCGCGATATCGGATTCACGGAATGGCAATCTCAGTTTAAAACAGAAAGAAAGAAGAGTGAAAATCAAAAAGGACACCGATCATTTAAAAGACAATGGGTGGGCTCAAATCAAAGTAGGTACAGTGGAAAGGTGTCACCTAATAACATATTGTTGCAACATATCTGAACTAGGAGTACAGGTCATATGGCTCAGCTGTCTTGTTAAAACGGCCATTATTGAGCAGACTAACAAGTCTGCTTTTGGGGTTTTTTTTCCATGTAGGTTTGAATAATCCAATTGGCTGATCGAGTGACAGCCAAGTCAGACTGGCAGACAACGGGCCTGCCCCACACACTACCCCCCACTTATCTAAAACCACACACACACGCACACGCACACGCACACACACACGCGCGCGCGAGCGCGCACACATATATACACACATATACATACACACACACACACACACACACACACATACACACTGTCTCTCTCTCTCTCTCTCTCTCTCTCTCTCTCTCTCTCTCTCTCTCTCTCTCTCTCTCTCTCTCTCTCTCTCTCACACACACGCACGCACGCACGCAAGCACACACACACACACACACACACACACACACACACACACACACACACACACACACACACACACACACACACACACACACACACACACACACACACACACACACACACACACACTGGCATGCATGCATAATGCAGCTCATTTGTTTGGGTTGAAACTGTCTGGCATTAAGTAAACTCTCATAATATTGCAGATGTCTGAAATTCCCATTAGTGTTTCGTACGCCAACAGTTCTTAAAAGGGAGCTAAATGGTATCCACACCTACATTCACCCCCCTCCCCATTTCCCCTCAAGAAAAAGAAAGACATTCTACTGCGCATAGTTTCTTTTGTGCAAATGAATTAACAACACCAACAATAACAACAAGAACAACAACTATATTTTGTGTCTACAAAAATGGTTAAAAAACCACAGAAGCAAATATTTTGACTATTATTGGATAATTGAAATAAAAACATTAAAAACAACCGCTACACGTTAACACAAAGAGAATATAAACGAAGTAAAAAAAACCAAAAAATTCGACGAAAGTAAGACATTGCCTAACCTCCCTAAATCATCATATAGTAAAAAGCCAACTGTCCGTGTGTGACTGTGACTGTGTGTGTGTGTGTCTGTCTGTCTGAAACACGAAACGGGCCTTATAACTCCGCCGTTTTTCGACCGAATCGCTTCAAATTTGCTGTGAGCCCACCGGCTCTCGGCGCCCGTATCTCCCGTGTTTCTGGACCGATTGCCTTCAAATTTGGCAGGTACATGACCGGGTACGGTGACTATCGGTGTGCCAAACCGGAAGCAAATCAGTTCAGAAACGCGCACGCTATACGCTGCTTTACATTTGCACCAATAACTCCGCCGTTTCTTAACCGAATCGCCTCAAATTTGCTGTCAGCCTTGCTATGGCATGGGCAAAGCCTAGCAGCAAATTGGAAGACAATCGGAAGAGCGCGTCACTCTCACAGCAGCGCCAACGTGAAACGGGGCCTTATAACTCCGCCGTTTCTTAACCGAATCGCTTCAAATTTGCTGTACTCAGCGTTACCAGTACTTGGCTTTACCCAGTTACTAGGCGTTACCAGTACGGTGCATTGCCAGTACTAGGCGTTGCGCTAGTTATATTATAAAAACCCCCCCACCTCCAAAGGCAATGGACTGATGAAAAAAGAATGCAAGAAGGAAAGTGTGTGTGTTGGGGTGGGGGTGGGGGGGGGAGGGCGAGACGGGGAAGTGGTTTGGTGGTGGTGGGTGGGGGGTAAGGTGGCGTGGCAGTTTGATGCGTGAGAAAACGGTTGCACTTAATTCACTATTCCCCCCTCCCCACCACCCTCCTCCATTTCCCGAGAGTGGGGTGAAACTCACTCGACGTGCTGTTAAAAAAGGGTCTTCATAGAAGAAGAATTATATATATAAAACAAGCGCGAAATCGCAATAGTTTGTGGCACGCGGTCTATTTTTACCACTCCAATCATGAGTTACCTCCCCTGGCTTTTCAATAATTTTAATCTGTAAACCAGAATGTTATCTCTGCACCATTTCGTAACTTTTTATATCTTTTGGAAAACATTTAAAACTATGTATCCTACTTATACTCATCGAAAGAAGCACCGCATACTCGTCGTGTCTGTTGTAGTGTCTGTATTACGTATGTTTATTATTTTGTACGCTTTTAAAATACATCATTTTAAAAAGAGCGGCCTCAATTAATTTTGAAGTGTAGCCTCGATTTGAAGTGCGACATTTTGTCAAAATGTGCGACAATTTTGGACCGACAGACCGACCGACTGACAAAGTGAGTTATAGGTTTGTGGCTTGAGCCAGAAACAAAAAGGAAGAATATGAAAGGTTGAAAAAAATCCACACAAAAAAATGTGTTAAAAAAAGCATAAAAACAAAACAAACGAATTGAACGAGCTTTTAGTTTTACCACCTCACACCACCTTCTCTCTCTCTCTCTCTCTCTCTCTCTCTCTCTCTCTGTTCGCTTATAATGGAGTTCTTTGTGCTGATGATTTGTTGTCAATGTTGTTTTTCCTTTTGTAACCCCCTCCCCTTTGACATGGGCAGAAGGCCTGGATCAATAAACTTTGTGAATTGTGAATTGTGAATTGTGTGTGAATCTCTCTCTCCTCTCTCTCTGCTCTCTCTCTACTCTCTCTCTCTCTCTCTCCCTCTCTCTTCTCTCTCTCTCTCTCATCTCTCTCTCTCTCTCTCTCTCTCTCTCCTCTCTCTCTCTCTCTCATCTCTCAAACGCAAATCGTAGAGACCCTGTGAAGCAGCCTTACCTTGGCAAATTGAACTCAGCAGGTAGCCAGCCGTTCGTTGGCTATACCCCCGGTTCTAAAAGAAACGGAGTACTTTGCAACTACATCAAAGGCATGTACAGTTTTTTCTCTCTGTCTGTCTGTCTGAATGAAAAACAAAAAGCTGATGGGACTCAGAGATCTTCTTCTTCTTCTTCTTCGTTCGCTCAGACAGTTTCCTGTCAGTATGAGCGCAGATGCGTTCATGCTGCCGTTATGCGCCTAACTAAAGAAATAGTTAGGCCCATAGCATGTCCGACTTCGGCTTGAAGAAAATCTTTGTAAGAATTTATAGAAAAAAAAAGGCAGGAGAATGGGACAAGTGAGATAGAAAGATAGCAGATGACAGTAAACAAAAGGAAAAGGCAGAGTCAAAGAGAATGACAGAATTAGAGGAAGCTACAAGCACAGAGCTTCCCGAAGGTGGGGGAACTATTTTTACTAAATACTCCCCGGTATCCCCACGAGGGTTGGACTCAGACATAATAATCATAATAATTTTATGTATATTGCGCAATAATCCATTGGAAACACTCTTTACAATGCGCTTTACAATGACAAGATAGGAAAATGACGTAAGGTATTGAGATAAAAACAAATCACCAAAAACTGTATGACCAGTGAACAAAGCAGAAAAAGAACATCACTAAACTAAAAGAGGTATTTTGGTATTTTGGTATTTTGGTATATTCAAGTCACAGAGACATATCTGCAAGCACAGCGCCTACCCAATTTTATTTTGATTGAGTTTCTTGCTACTTCAACGATAAACTCTCAATCGGCCTATGTTTGTCTTTAGTCAGTTTTCTACTTTGGTATGATCTTATTCAGCTTACTTTGATGTGTAGTCTATTTTTTTAGTAACATAGCATCTGATGATGTGAGTGTTACAATACTTGGTTTGGGGTTAACTCACATAAACTTAAATGTGTGTGCATGAGTTAAGCAAGCATAGGGTCAGGTAAAACCGGCCTATGTTATGTTTCCAAACCCCAGCTAGGCTTGTGTCAATCAGTTTTATTTAATCATGCTATTTAAGTCATGCAGTGAGCTCCTTCCACTGCTGTGACTGTGTATCTCCTCATGTTGTTGAACATTGAGTGCTATGGCGCAAGGCCTACAATCATACTTAATCATTGTTATTTCTTGTTTATATTTATGTGTATATTTTGTATCCTTGCAGGATGTAATCTCTGCACTGTTTTCCTAGCTATCTTTCCTAGTAAATAAACAAAAGCAAATAACTGTCTGGTTTCCTCTATATGTTCCTGGTCTGCGTGGTGTGTGGTATCATCACCCTCATTTCCTTATCAACCTCTCCTTATCCCAATCCATACCCTTACCACCGCATCATACTTTTGTTTAATATTTTTATTTTACACGGTGGAAGACAAGTTTTACATGTGTGTTGTACAATGCCAATGGACTTATGACTTATGACTTATGACTTTCAACTGCCCCTCCCCCCACCCCTACCCAGCGATAATACTGTTAATCAATGAATTAACCGCAAAATGTCATGTGAATCCGTGATGTCAAAGGTCTCTGTACACGTTAACAATTTTTCACTCTTTCCCCATCATGACAACATAGTGACAAGCGAGTAATCTGGTCTTTGGATTCTCTTTGGGTGAAAGAAGTTGAGGTCCAGCACCTCCGCCAAGGAGGAATCGCCGATTTGACGGTTTGATTTCCAGGAAACCAGAGCAAAGTGAGTGTTGCAGTCTTTGCAAAGGGTGTTTTCCTGGTGATCTGGACGTGTTTCTTACAAAAACGCATCCGTCAGGGTGCTCCTTTAAGGGATAGTTACGAGAACGTGTCTACCACATAAAGTGCTGAGACAGTGATGCATGAATATTCATGCTCATATATATAGATGTCAGTAGTGACCTACATGAGGCTTTTAGACAGCCGACAGCATTCTTTCTTCCCACTTGAAGCCCTCCCCACCTCTCGTCAGTGCAGACAAGAAAATTCAGTTGATACAATATCAACTAAAGAAGGCCAAACAGTGTAAACATTATGTAGAAGAGTGTATTGCACTTCAAATGTGTATGAACATGTATGTCTTTTCAAAATATCTTCAAGGTGATGCAGTTGGCTACTTTAGAGAAGAAGAAGACAAAAATTATGTAAAATATGAACGTGTCATGAAATACGTTCGTCATCGACCGCTCAGACAAGAACAAAAAAGAAGTTCAACACAGTAAAGTGCTGAAAATGACAGTTTAGTTCTGTAAGCAGATGAGATTCGTCTTCCAAAGTATTTGTGATCCTAATGTTGTCATGAAACTGAAAGAAACCAGACTTCGACTTTTGAGATAGAGAGTCATAAACACAAAGAGAGTAGGGTAGGCTCAGCCTACGGTTGTGTGAATAAAACTGAAAAGAACCAACTTGGCTCATATTCATCTTTCACTGTCAACTGATTGTGTCCGTCTGCTAACCTTTGCACTAGGCCTAGGCCTACAGGGACTGACCCTGCTTCCATAGCTCAACACCACAGCACAAAGAGAGTCGCATCACTAAGCCTACCTAACGGTTTTGGTCAGTTGCTAGGCTAACGCATATTATTCATGAGTCTCTCAATGGTAGTGTGTGCATCAATGAAAAAGAAAGGGGGGGGGGTCAAGGAATAGTCAACTGATAAATGAACATGAGGATAGAAGAATGTAAAATCCATCCATAAGTATTTCTTCAAAATAAAGGGTTTGGTGAATGCCAAGTAATATATCGGCATAATGATATGGTCGACAGTAGTATAGTTTAGCGATTGGGGGGGGGGGGGGGTGTGCGCAAGAATGTTTAAAGGTGGACCCTGACGGATGAGTTTTTTGCAAGAAACACGTCGAGATCACCAGAAAGACAGCCTTTTCAAGGAGAGCGGTCGCAGCCAGAGGCGCGCCATCCATTTTTTTTTTGGCATGAGATTATTGTCACTGATGAGGGAGGAGGGGGGGGGGGTGAATTTTGACAAAATTACAACTTTTTCGTTGCCACTGGGTTTAACGTATGCTAAGTGCATGGGCACACGGGACCTCGGTTTATCGTCTCATCCGAAAGACTCCACGTTCAGACCGTTAAGGCCTAGTGCAGAATGAGAGGAAAAAATCCCTTG
>CM065702.1:17038120-17075620 GCA_017654935.2 Phymorhynchus buccinoides | reverse complement strand
TTAAAGTCAACCAGCGATGAATGATTTCATGAACGTTACCAGTCAGTGATACCAGTCAGTGATACCAGTCAGTGATACCAGTCAGCGTTATGTCAGTCAGTGTACAAATCTTGCTCAATAAGCTGGTCATGAGCATTGCCAGTGTACAAATCTTGCTCAATAAGCTGGTCATGAGCATTGCCAGTGTACAAATCTTGCTCAATAATATAAGCTGGTCATGAGCATTGCCAGTGTACAAATCTTGCTCAATAATATAAGCTGGTCATGAGCATTACCAGTGTACAAATCTTGCTCAATAAGCTGGTCATGAGCATTGCCATTGTACAAATCTTGCTCAATAAGCTGGTCATGAGCATTGCCAGTGTACAAATCTTGCTCAATAATATAAGCTGGTCATGAGCATTGCCAGTGTACAAATCTTGCTCAATAAGCTGGTCATGAGCATTACCAGTGTACAAATCTTGCTCAATAATATAAGCTGGTCATGAGCATTACCAGTGTACAAATCTTGCTCAATAAGCTGGTCATGAGCATGGCCAGTGTACAAATCTTGCTCAATAATATAAGCTGGTCATGAGCATTGCCAGTGTACAAATCTTGCTCAATAAGCTGGTCATGAGCATTACCAGTGTACAAATCTTGCTCAATAAGCTGGTCATGAGCATTACCAGTGTACAAATCTTGCTCAATAAGCTGGTCATGAGCATGGCCAGTGTACAAATCTTGCTCAATAATATAAGCTGGCCATGAGCATTGCCAGTGTACAAATCTTGCTCAATAAGCTGGTCATGAGCATGGCCAGTGTACAAATCTTGCTCAATAATATAAGCTGGCCATGAGCATTACCAGTGTACAAATCTTGCTCAATAAGCTGGTCATGAGCATTACCAGTGTACAAATCTTGCTCAATAAGCTGGTCATGAGCATTGCCAGTGTACAAATCTTGCTCAATAATATAAGCTGGTCATGAGCATTGCCAGTGTACAAATCTTGCTCAATAAGCTGGTCATGAGCATTGCCAGTGTACAAATCTTGCTCAATAATATAAGCTGGTCATGAGCATTGCCAGTGTACAAATCTTGCTCAATAAGCTGGTCATGAGCATTACCAGTGTACAAATCTTGCTCAATAATATAAGCTGGCCATGAGCATTGCCAGTGTACAAATCTTGCTCAATAAGCTGGTCATGAGCATTGCCAGTGTACAAATCTTGCTCAATAATATAAGCTGGTCATGAGCATTGCCAGTGTACAAATCTTGCTCAATAAGCTGGTCATGAGCATTGCCAGTGTACAAATCTTGCTCAATAAGCTGGTCATGAGCATTGCCAGTGTACAAATCTTGCTCAATAAGCTGGTCATGAGCATTACCAGTGTACAAATCTTGCTCAATAAGCTGGTCATGAGCATTGCCAGTGTACAAATCTTGCTCAATAAGCTGGTCATGAGCATTACCAGTGTACAAATCTTGCTCAATAAGCTGGTCATGAGCGCTACCAGTGTACAAATCTTGCTCAATAAGCTGGTCATGAGCATTACCAGTGTACAAATCTTGCTCAATAAGCTGGTCATGAGCATTACCAGTGTACAAATCTTGCTCAATAAGCTGGTCATGAGCATTGCCAGTGTATACATCTTGCTCAATAAGCTGGTCATGAGCGTTACCAGTGTACAAAATCTTGCCCAATAAGCTGGTCACGAGCGTTGAATTACCCCTGTAAATTATTTCTTGTTTGGTTTATCATGTATTGTGCGTTAACCATGCACTCACATCGCTAAATTGGTCTTCAGTGTTTTCCCTACAGAAATATGTATATTAGGCCCGACTCAATAAATTGGCAACACAAGCGTTGAAAGGGTACATTTGTATAGAAGAGTAGGGTTGAATTGATATAATGTGTGTGTGTGTATGTGTGTGTGTGTGCATGCGTGTGTGTGCGCGCGCGCGCGTGCGTGCGTGTGCGTGCATGCGTGTCAGTGTGTGTGTGTGTGTGTGTGTGTGTGGTGTCATTCCAAAACATCCAGATCTTAAAAGCGTCACCATCTCCACACCGCCTCTTTATACATTATTTCCCCATCCACTGACCCCCCACCCCTAAGCTTCCTCTCTTTGTGTGGTCGTTAGAATTTTCTTTGAGAATAACTGGCTCCTCCTTAAAACGCCAGCACTTAGCCTGAATTATTTTCCATTCATAGACGGTTTTATGAGACCTTAAACTTTTACGATCCGTACACTATCGCAAAGAGAGGCCAAGTCATAACAGCTAAATCCAGCTAGAGAAAGATCGGCCGGGTGTTAGTGTAAAACTGACCCTCTGAAAATAATAGTCTCTACGATTCGAAACTCTTTAAAAAAACACAAAAAACCGAACAAACCTAAACTGAATGAAAATCCGTTTAACGTTCTCCGGTCTAGAACAGACACATATGGGACATTAGTAGATATTATAAAGATGGTGGGAACGATCCTGGAGACAATGCCCGGAGGCAGTGCAACACCAGTAAAGACCTGAGTCAATGATCTATCAAAAAATGCCTTGCTCTGTAAATTGGCCTCCACACACGTGCAATTTCTGTCCAACTGCGATCCGACTGTGACGACGTCTGTGAGGCATGATTCAGGTGAAATACTTCCGTCTTAAAATAATCATACTATTTTCGCTCACTATGCTCATATATACCCAGTGCATGAATGAAAAAAAAAAAATCTGATACAAAAATACAGATATTTCATCAGATTCGTGAACGATCGAAGAACTGTAATTAATGTAGTGAATGAAACTATTAGGATTTCATTAGAAAAGTAATATTTCACGAGAATCATGCCTCACAAATGTTACAGTTGGATTGAGTCGAATGCAGTCCCTTAAAAGAGGGGAAAAGCAATGGACACAGTCCGTGATGATGACATTCTGTTTAACCTTTACCGGATCATGCTTTCGACTACACAGACACGATGGCGGGGGTCTTCCACGACCCCCTACTCAGCAAAGAGCGAATTCCTAGGTGTTTATCCCTGTCCGGATGGCGGGGGTCTACCACGACCCCTACTTGTCAAAGAGGCACCATGTGTTTATCCCTGTCCGGATGGCGGGGGTCTCCCCCGACCCCTACTCAATGCATTGCAGTGCTCTTTAAAGTAGGGGTCGTGGGAGACCCCCGTCATCCGGACAGGTATATCAAAATTACGCGTCATATTACGTCATTTATATTTTATACACATTAATGACATTTAATACACTTAAAGTCATTTACGTTTTTGACAAAGTCATGAAATTTCATGAAGATTGCTTAAATAGTTTTAGAGATATAACATGTTTTGTGTGTCAAGGGGTCGTGGGCGACCCCAGAAGTCCGGTAAAGGTTAACGTCCTCCGGTTTGGAACAGACACATTATGGGACATTAGTAGATGTAAAGATGGTGGGAACGATCCCGGAGAGAGTGCAACACCAGGGGAAAGTCCCGATTTTTGTTTTTACAATACAGATGTGCATTGGACACAGTTCAATTTTCTCTGAAGAATGTTGTACCAGGGCGTCAATTATCTACGGGAGTCATTTTCATGATGTTCGGTGACGCTGGCTGTTGGCTACAGGATGATATCACAAGGTAAATAAACCAAATAGCAGTGGATCGAAACTAAGCCGTTTTAAAGCGCATCTTATATTATGGACGAAATTTGGATGTTTTCTTTTAAGTTTTCTTTCTATTTGCATTCATCATGTCTCCTTTAGTTCAGAAGTGTTATCATCAGACGGATGACCTATCGTACTTATATAAACACAGTCTGCTGTTGTCATCTGATTAGATAAACCAATGATTAGTAACTCGTGTTTAGCCCCAAGCTGTGAAATGGCTCTTTCGCTTTGTGAAGACAAATTTAGTTTAACCCTTTCACGGCCAGCCATATTTTAGCCAAACATTTCCATTAAATTTACCTGGATAGAGAACAAAATCCATCTGCACTATTGGGGATTCTTCTGCGACATCATTCATATAGTAAAACGCCAACTGTCCGTCCGCGTGTGTGTGTGTGTGTGTGTGTGTCTGTCTGAAACACAAAACGGGCCTTATGACTCCGCCGTTTTTCGACCGAATCGCTTCAAATTTGCTGTGAGCCCTAACGGGGCGATGGCAACGGCAACCGAGGCGGCCGTGTCATTTGCGCGGTTTCGCAAATGCGCGAAACGCGCATCCGCCGGCCTCTCGGCGCCCGTATCTCCGGCGTTTCTGGGCCGATTGCCTGCGAGTTTGGCAGGAAGATGACCGGGGCAGGGGACTATCCGTGTGCCAAATCGAAAGCGAATCGGTTCAGAAACGCGCGCGCTAGACGCCGCTTCACCTTTTCACGAATAACTCCGCCGTTTCTTAACCGAATCGCCTCAAATTTGCTGTCAGGCTTGCTATGACCCGGGCATGGCAGGAAATTTGAACAGCATCCGTTCATAAATGCGCGCGATATGCACCAATTTACAGTTTCGCTCACTAGGCGAAACAACATATGTCCAAACGTGCTGTTATTAAAGGGGGGGGGGGGGGGGGGGGGGGGGGGGGACTGCTGTGGGCATGAGACCATGGTTCACACGTGCTGGGGTGACGAGTAGGTCAGCCAGCTGGCTATGGGTGGGGTAGGGGGTGGGTGGGTGGGGTAGGGGGTGGGTGGGTGGGGTAGGGGGTGGGTGGGTGGGCGGAGGGATGGGGGGGGGGGGGGGGGGGGGGGCAGTGGAGATTACAAGGGGATGACACTACACGTATCTGTATTATTAAAAAATCGGGACTTTACTGGTTTAGCACTGCCTCCGGGCATTGCCTCCAGCATTGTTCAATACTGCCATGGGGTTAAAACTGCCACGGGAATTAACTGCCACGGGGCGATTGCTAGTATATATAAAATAAGGTCTATCCTTACTTCCCAAAGCTTAGACAACAGGGTCTTTGGATCATAGACCCCAATTTGATGCCTTTTAGTGACATAGGTGTTAAAATCACTGTGGTGCTAAAATGCGACTTTGGCGGTGAAAGGGTTAAGTCTGTTCATAGTTATCTCCAGCACTGTTGTTGTGTACTAGTGTGGGTGATAGTCATAATAAACAAACCTGGCTCATGCTTATTTGAGGATGAAGCCATGTTTGTTTCCCTGAGGCTGTTGCTTATGCTTTGCTAGGCGATGGAGTCGTAAATGACTTTGGTCTTGGAGGCGGAACATAAGTATTGAGTTCATTGATGTTTTGATTGTAACCAGACAAAGTATGAACCGTTGTTTTCTTTTTCCAACGTCATCTTTTGAGCTGTCATAACTTTTTTGTTTGAACTGATTAAAAGATTGTCTTAATGGCTGGTACCCACGTGTCGTCATATCCGGCCACAAGGAGCGTGCCATATTATGGGAGACCGCCATCTTAGTCAGTAACTTTGTTTGAAAAATGCCAGATCGATGCTGTTTACACACAAATCTGACTAAGACGGCGACACTTCCGTTGGATGCGCACGCAGGTGGGTGGGGTGGGGGAGCCATAGTGCATTGCATTGACTTTCTGATTATTGTTGTTGTTTTCTGTCCCCGTTGCTAGCTAGCTACTGTCTCTGTTTCTGGCCACTTCCATTTCTTTTTCAGTCACATCTTGGTGCGTCTCTGTCCCACTGTCTCTGAATCCCTGATTGTGATGTCTGTCTGTCTTCCATTGCAGTGTCTCTGTCCCACTGTCTCTGAATCCCTGATTGTGATGTCTGTCTGTCTTCCATTGCACTGTCTCTGTCCCACTGTCTCTGAATCCCTGATTGTGATGTCTGTCTGTCTTCCACTGCACTGTCTCTGTCCCACTGTCTCTGAATCCCTGATTGTGATGTCTGTCTGTCTTCCACTGCAGTGTCTCTGTCCCACTGTCTCTGATTCCCCGATTGTGATGTCTGTCTGACTCTTCCATTGCAGTGTCTCTGTCCCACTGTCTCTGATTCCCTGATTGTGATGTCTGTCTGTCTTCCATTGCACTGTCTCTGTCCCACTGTCTCTGATTGTGATGTCTGTCTGTCTTCCATTGCACTGTCTCTGTCCCACTGTCTCTGATTCCCTGATTGTGATGTCTGTCTGTCTTCCATTGCACTGTCTCTGTCCCACTGTCTCTGATTCCCTGATTGTGATGTCTGTCTGACTCTTCCATTGCAGTGTCTCTGTCCCACTGTCTCTGATTCCCTGATTGTGATGTCTGTCTGACTCTTCCATTGCAGTGTCTCTGTCCCACTGTCTCTGAATCCCTGATTGTGATGTCTGTCTGTCTTCCATTGCACTGTCTCTGTCCCACTGTCTCTGATTCCCTGATTGTGATGTCTGTCTGTCTTCCATTGCAGTGTCTCTGTCCTACTGTCTCTGATTCCCTGATTGTGATGTCTGTCTGACTCTTCCATTGCACTGTCTCTGTCCCACTGTCTCTGATTCCCTGATTGTGATGTCTGTCTGTCTTCCATTGCACTGTCTCTGTCCCACTGTCTCTGATTCCCTGATTGTGATGTCTGTCTGTATTCCATTACAGTGTCTCTGTCCCACTGTCTCTGATTCCCTGATTGTGATGTCTGTCTGTCTTCCATTGCAGTGTCTCTGTCCCACTGTCTCTGATTCCCTGATTGTGATGTCTGTCTGTCTTCCATTGCAGTGTCTCTGTCCCATAGCCCCTCTGTCTCACCTCTCAGTTTCCATCGATCTCTCCCACTGACTCTGGCTCTGACTCCATCTTCCGTCTTGGGGCAGGAACACATTAGACGCGGAAGCTATGCGCACGTAAACCCATAAATAAGTAAAAGAAAGAAGGGAAAAAATATGATTTAAGGGAAATACGGACACGCGCGTTTAATTTGTTTTTCCTTCTTTCTTTTACTTATTTACGGATTGCGCGTGGGATACCCGCGTCTACACTGTGTACACGGCCTAGTCTCTGCCTGGTTCTCTCTCTCCTCTAAGACTCTGGTACTGTCTGTTGTTTTTTCTGCGACTCTCTGTCTCTCCTTTTACTCTCCAGTTCCGTTTCTTCTGTAAGTCTCTGGTTCAGTGTATTTCTCCTCCATGTCTCTCACTCACTCACTCACTCCACCCTTGACCGGCTTGGTCGTCGGGGTGCCATGCTGGATTGGGTGGTCAACCGCCGCCACTGGTCACGATCCTCAGCCAGACGTATGAGGGTGTTGGTGTTGCGGTTGGTCCAGCTTTTGATGTTGTCCAGCCAGGACTTTCTCTGTCTGCCTTGCCGGCGTTTTCCTTGGATGGTGCCCTGGAGCATCGTTTTGGCCAGAGTGTTGTGACGTGTCACATGACCGTACCAGGCGAGTTTGCAGCGCTTGACAACTGCTAGGAGTGGCTCTTGTCTGCCTGCGAGGGTGTTCACTTTTTGCCTGACATAGTCATTTGACTTGTGCTCTGTGTTCGAGATGCGAAGAAGTCTCCGGAAGTACTTATGCTCAAACGCTTCTAGTCTGCGTTCGCAATCTGCCGTGTCTCTATGTGATTCTATGTGCCCTTCCTCCTCCGAGTCTCTGTCTGAAACATCTATCTGTATGCCACTGTTTTCCAATCTCTCTCTCTCTCTGTGCAGTGACACAAACGGAATTAACATTTCAACTTGTCAATATATAAGTAAACAGATGAAAGTTGAGTCACTAAAAAAAATAAGAGTCAAAGCTTTGACTATCTTTTGCTTTGATTCGGAGAGGAATGATTTCTCAATACACTGCATCCTGGCAAGACTCATTCCCTCCTCTCACAGAGAGAGAGAGAGAGAGAGAGAGAGAGAGAGAGAGAGAGAGGAGAGAGAGAGAGAGAGAGAGAGAGAGAGAGAGAGAGAGAGAGAGGAGAGAGAGAGAGAGAGAGAGAGAGAGAGAGAGAGAGAGAGAGAGAGAGAGAGAGAGAGAGAGAGAGAGAGAGAGAGAGAGAGAGAGAGAGAGAGAGAGAGAGAGAGAGAGAGAGAGAGAGAGAGAGAGAGAGAGAGAGAGAGAGAGAGAGAGAGAGAGAGAGAGAGAGAGAGAGAGAGAGAGAGAGAGAGAGAGAGAGAGAGAGAGAGAGAGAGAGAGAGAGAGAGAGAGAGAGAGAGAGAGAGAGAGAGAGAGAGAGAGAGAGAGAGAGAGAGAGAGAGAGAGAGAGGAGAGAGAGAGAGAGAGAGAGAGAGAGAGAGAGAGAGAGAGAGAGAGAGAGAGAGAGAGAGAGAGAGAGAGAGAGAGAGAGAGAGAGAGAGAGAGAGGAGAGAGAGAGAGAGAGAGGAGAGAGAGAGAGAGAGAGAGAGAGAGAGAGAGAGAGAGAGAGAGAGAGAGAGAGAGAGAGAGAGAGAGAGAGAGAGAGAGAGAGAGAGAGAGAGAGAGAGAGAGAGAGAGAGAGAGAGAGAGAGAGAGAGAGAGAGAGAGAGAGAGAGAGAGAAGAGAGAGAGAGAGAGAGAGAGAGAGGGAGGGAGGGAGGGAGGGAGGGAGGGAGGGAGGGAGAGAGGGAGAGAGAGAGATAGAGAGGAGAGGGAGGGGGAGGGAGGAGAGAGAGAGAGAGGAGAGAGAGAGAGAGAGAGAGAGAGAGAGAGAGAGAGAGAGAGAGAGAGAGAGAGAGAGAGACAGAGAGAGAGACAGAGCGAGAGAGAGAGAGAGAGAGTGAGTGAATGCTGAACACTGAACATTTATTGTCATTACCTCAAGGGTCTGATGACAAGGGGGGTAATAGGAATAACAAACTTGTTTCTCCTTTCAGTGTTTAACAAACAATGGTGAATAAAACAATTAAGGATACAACCATGAGTACCTTCAGAATGAAACAACATCCATAGAAGGAAACAACTTATAAAACAACAAATCAAAGAGAGAGAAAGAGGATTAAATCACAATAAACAATAGACACAAAAACTCTTGGAGAAAGGAATGTAAGTTCGGCCAATCACACGACCATCGTGTGTAATACAAATAGACAATAACGTTAATTGGTACAATCATAATCATTATTTCATGTACATTCACGTGAGAGAGAGAGAGAGAGAGAGAGAGAGAGAGAGAGAGAGAGAGAGAGACCGAGACATAGAGAGATGCAGACAGGCATAGAGAGAGACCGACAGACACTGCAGACAAATAGAGACATAAGACAGAGAGGGGAGAGAGAAAAAGCAGAGAGAGAGAGAGAGAGAGAGAGAGAGAGAGAGAGAGAGAGAGAGAGAGAGAGAGCAGTATGGCAGTATTCAAGTTATAACAGATGGCAATTCGCGTTATACTTTTCCTAATCTCATCTGAAAGCTAGGATTTAACCAGAAGAGGCCAGACATGGGCAGAAGTGACACATGCAACTGACCAAACACTGACACATGTCCAGAAGTGACACATGCAACTGACCAAACACTGACACATGTCCAGAAGTGACACATACAACTGACCAAACATTGACACATGTCCAGAAGTGACATGCTTCTAATGTAATCCCATTTTAAAGAGATGCATACGGTAATTTATTCATGATGTGCAGCGATACTCTGTGAAATGGTGGTCTTGGTTGGTAATTGTAGTCTTGGTTTGAATGCTCATAATCTGATCCCATGTATCTTAATGTTACTATCTTAATATTAGGCGTATGTTATTATGCTTCTGTTGATTGTGTTGTTGATTGCTTTAAATATGTTCCTAATTTAATCCCATGTGTCTTAATGTTATCGTGCTTTCTGCGATTGTTTTGTGATATATTTTTAAAATGATTTGATGTTGCACCTGAATGTAATTTCTCTGTTGAGATAATAAAGTATACTTGACTTGACTTGACATGCAACTGACCAAACACTGACACATGTCCAGAGGTGACACATACAACTGACCAAACACTGACACATGTCCAGAAGTACACATGCAACTGACCAAACACTGACACATGTCCAGAAGTGACACATGCAACTGACCAAACACTGACACATGTCCAGAAGTGACACATACAACTGACCAAACACTGACACATGTCCAGAAGTGACACATACAACTGACCAAACACTGACACATGTCCAGAAGCGACACATACAACTGACCAAACACTGACACATGTCCAGAAGTGACACATGCAACTGACCAAACACTGACACATGTCCAGAAGTGACACATGCAACTGACCAAACACTGACACATGTCCAGAAGCGACACATACAACTGACCAAACACTGACACATGTCCAGAAGTGACACATGCAACTGACCAAACACTGACACATGTCCAGAAGCGACACATACAACTGACCAAACACTGACACATGTCCAGAAGTGACACATGCAACTGACCAAACACTGACACATGTCCAGAAGTGACACATGCAACTGACCAAACACTGACACATGTCCAGAAGTGACACATGCAACTGACCAAACACTGACACATGTCCAGAAGTGACACATGCAACTGACCAAACACTGACACATGCCCAGAAGTGACACATGCAACTGACCAAACACTGACACATGCCCAGAAGTGACACATGCAACTGACCAAACACTGACACATGTCCAGAAGCGACACATACAACTGACCAAACACTGACACATGTCCAGAAGTGACACATGCAACTGACCAAACACTGACACATGTCCAGAAGCGACACATACAACTGACCAAACACTGACACATGTCCAGAAGCGACACATGCAACTGACCAAACACTGACACATGTCCAGAAGTGACACATGCAACTGACCAAGCACTGCAGCTTGCTACTAGCTTTGCAGGACTTCTGCAAAACAAAACTCTTTTGAACACCCCCTCCCCACCTGTTAACAAAACAAAATGCTACACTATTTGAACTCATCTCTCCCTCTCTCTCTCTCAGTGTGCCAGGCATCAGAATAATCTTCTCATAACCGCGATAAAAGAGCCACCGGCACCAAGGCCCTACACTGAAGAGGGACAACACTAAAATAAATTCCCAACATCACCAAAAAAGGCTTATTAATATCGTGAGAAATCAATTTGAAATGCTATTTCACAGAAAAGATAACAGTGAATATCAAGGCAAAAATCTCTGACAAACCAATATAATTTTTTTTACTCTGTCACAAATGCCTAATGCTCTGAAATACGCAGGCTCTCTCTCTCTCTCTCTCTCTCTCTCTCTCTCTCTCTCTTTCCCTCTCTCTTCTTAGCAGTCATATTATGGTTACTAATTTTGTAATGGACAACAACATAATAATAATCCTGAGAAATAACTTGACGTCTTAGTCACTCTGTTGGGTCTTTTATGTACACATGCTGGCATATTATGACAATGACAATTTTGCTGTGATGGCGTCCTGTAACTATCTGTACGTAGAAACCATATCCTGTTTGTGTCCGTTACGTTCCCACAACTATCGCAACTTGATCTGCGTGCACCTCGGTTTAGACAAACAGACACTCACCGACAACGCGCATGTACAACACCTGAAAGTTTTGCACATCTGCATGCTTACCGGCTGAGCATTGACCCAGATTGCACCACCACACGACACATAAGTGACCCCAAAAAGGGACATTAAGTGTCAAACTGACCATTCTGAGAAAAGCGTACACTTGAAACCTGCAGACAATTCTCTTTCTAATGATACAAGAAACATTCTTGCATCATTTTTCGTTACAGAGTCATGAGCATTTAAAGTTAGTAGGGTTAGCATCTGCCGTTTTGAGAAAACGCATTCTAAATTCTAGCCTAGCTGAAGAAATTGCATTGACCTATAGGCTATACTCGTTTCAAAGCACTTTTAAAACCATTTAGGGACCGTATTAAAGATTTTTCTTCATAAATATGAAAAATAAGATGTTGGAGAACACAAAAATACCCATAACTCAAAATTGATCAAAAAATGAGATTTTTGACTTTTCAAGCCTGTTGTGAGAAACTAGCCCAGCAACTTAATGTCCCTTTCGTGGTACTGGGTCACATACGTGTTCCCTCTAAATGAAGCATTGGTGAAGCATTATTGGGGGGTTTAATGGTCTTAACCCAGTGCAAAGCACTTAATCCTTTATCTTTTTATCTGTCCCTCTTCTGTCTAAGGCCTAACTTTTCAGTTTCTTCTCAGGCTTTGAGCCTTTTCTTCCGGCATAAGTGGTAGAACCTTCCGGTTAATAATAATAATGAACATTTATGACGCACTTACCTCCCGATAAATCCAGGAGCCCAAGGCGTTTACAATGACAAATAGCTAAAAGTTAAAAGTAGTAATAACAGACTTCATATAAGCATCATAAAATATTGACATAGCACTCAATTCATAAGTCGACACATGCACACACAAACATAACCAAATGTCTACGCATCCTCCCATTTGTACAGAGAAAACCACACCTATAAACACCTAATACATGCGCACGCGCATACGCGCAAATACATCACACACACAAACGTAGTCCCTCATTCCCCTCACCCCTCGTCTCACACACCCCCATACCACTCACGCCCCGCCACCCCCCACACAACCCTCCTCCCTCCCCACATACACAACAACACACTCACACACATAATTCACACACACACTACACACACACACGCACACGGTTCTGTGGCAAAATAATCAAAGAGCTGACTGTGGCCATGCACAGTGAAGAAGAAGAAGAAGAAGAAGAAGAAGATTAGTCTCGAAACAAATTGACAAGCTCTGGGGATATTTGGTACGTTGCGGGAATGTTAAGGCGGTAATCCCCGGCCCATTCTGTAAGACGCGATGACACAGTGACTGGCTGCAGGGACTGTGGCAAACTGGGAGGATGAGTAAGCCACATAAAGTCCCCCTCCAGCAGGGACAATGGCAGGGTCAAGGGCACGTCTTCATTCAGCGGGGTCAACGGCAGATTGGTGGAGCTGCTTCGCTCACTCTGTAGCCAAGCTCCCAACTGGCCAGGCAAAACAACAACAACAACATAATGAACGAATGAAAATGGTGTTTTGCATCCTCTCGGTCTGGAACAGACACATGGGACATTTGTAAATACAAAGATGGTGGGAACAATACTGGAGGCAATGCCCGGAGGCAGTGCAACTCCAGTAAAGTCCCAATTTTTTTTAACAATACAAATAGGTGTAGCGGTAACCACACCTCGGTTAAACCTCATCGACTATGGTAACGCCACAATCTTGAACACCCCCCCCCCCCCCCAACAACAACAAAAACCCAAATCAACAACGAATGAATGAATGAAAAATGGTGCTTTACGTCCTCTCGGTCTGGAACAGACACATATGGGACATTTGTAGATACAAAGATGGTGGGAACAATACTGGAGGCAATGCCCGGAGGCAGTGCAACACCAGTAAAGTCCCGATTTTTTTTAACAATACAGATAGGTGTAGCGGTAACCACGCCTCGGCTAAACCTCATCGGCTATGGTACCGCCACATCTGATAGAGTATAGCTTTTTTAAGTGCAAATCAACAACATAATGAAACAGAAGTTAAATAAGAAATAGTGAGGATATGAGAAGGACATAGTGAAATGAATAAGGGGAAGGAACTTCTCGTAATTAACTCCCTTTTGTTTTTGATTTGTTTGTGAAGCAACTCGCTACCACTATTGTTGTGCACTGTGTGGGTGGTTGTCATAATAAGCAGGTCTGGGTCATCCTTTATTGAGGATGAACTTGGGTCTGTTCTGTTGTGGCAACTACTTTCACTTTGCAGGCCAATAAATAACTTTGGTAAAAACAAGGGAGTTAATTACAAGAAGCTCCTTCCCCTTATTCATTTAATTAAACTTGCAATGTTTAAAACTCATAAAACTTTAACCCCTTCACTGCCAGAGGAAAACAGAGAAACCATCAATTTTCTTATACAGTGGAACCTCTCTTATAAGACCTTAAAAGATCATCCAAAATGAGGTCTTATTGGGAGGGGTCTTATAAGGGAGGTAATCGTAATACTTACAAAGAAGGGCAATGTCTCAGAGAAGTAGGTCTTATGTGGGAGAAGGTCTTATAATGGGGTCTTATAAGGGAGGTTCCACTGTAATAACATTTCAAAGAGACCTTTTAGATTCAGTCTGAGAAACTTTTTTTTGGTGTCGTTGGTGTGCTGATTCTCATTCCGAATCGCAATTCGCCCCTACCCCCCCCCCCCCCCCCCCCCCCCCCCCCCCCCCCCCCCCCCCCCCCCCCCCCCCCCCCCAGCTTGTTCAAGTCACAGAATCTGAGACCAGCAGTCCAAGGGGAGCAAATCTATGTTAAGCCGTCAGGAGGCGCAACCAACAAGGAGACACTGCATGGACCTAAAACACCAACTCTTGCACATTATTTTTGGAATGGCGTACCTCTAAGGAGAGTAACCCATGTGTGTCATGTGGTCTAAACAAACAAACAAAACAAAAACAAGCAACAACAACAACAAAAACGGTGACCATTCATCTTACCGCCCTGCCCCTATCTAAATAAAACAGCAAGACAAATAATGTTTAAACAGTTCTGAAATCACATATGGTGGAATGAATGAATCTTTAATTTAATGTCTTTTCACATAGATCGTGATTTTAGACAGCATGCAAACAAAACACAAAAAAAACAAAAAAAAGGTAAAATAACATGCATAAGAACGACATATTAAAAAAAGTAAAGAAAACCTCTACTGTAGTCTTCCAATAGTTGAGGACAGCATTGCTTTTGCAATTACAGTAATGTCAATTTCTGCGTCATTTAAAATATCCTTGGTATTATCATACTTACGAAAAAAAGTCCATATTGATCATTCGATATTTAGAGAGCAATACTGGACATTCTAATAGTAAGTGATGAATTGATAATTTATCACTACAAAGACATACGGTGGAAAAGGCGAGTGGCGTAACATTTTCTTGCCTTAGGGGTTTGCCACGCGGTTACGTCGCTCATACTCGACAATGTATTCTGGGTAGGCCTGACAGCTGTTGAATATTCCGTACTCATCCTCGTGAAGATCGTCTGCACCGTAGACACTGTGGGCAGAGAAAACAGTACAAGTATGACTTCTCTAATCGTCACTTTCTATCTTTCGAGATAAAGAACACAATAGGCATTTCATCGGTAAGCCTTGATCAAATCTCACATGAACACCTGACCGTTGGGTGCCCCATCAGCTTACTGAAGGTCGGAAGAGGGGTAGAGGTAAATGGTGCACCCAAGGCTGCCAACCCTCTGTTGCAGTTTCCAGGGACAAACTACAGAAAAACCAGGGACACAGACTTATTTCCAGGGACAAACATCACAATGTCATGCATCAGGGTCAAAACGAGCATTAACTTTCAATTATTTCATGATCTAGCAACATTTCGGTGACTGTTTTTTCTGTATTCTTGATGTTTTTCGGTGCCAATGTGCTTCAATATTCAAGGTCCCTTGCTGTTCAGTAACCTATGTGTCGTGTTGGGTGTTCCTGTGTTCAATAGCAAGGCCAGCAAAGAAGACAAGTGATTGTTGTACATTTTTTGTTATTCTACTCAGTTTCCAAGGACACCAGATAGAAAAGTGGATTCCAGGGACAGGGTGCCATTTTTGACTGTTTCCAGCGACAAATACCCCTTAGGGGGGATGGTAGGCAGCCCTGTGCACCCAAACACTACAACAATTTTAGTGGATGAACGTCAGCTGGCATCTGGGACATCGTGACTGATAATGAAATATCTGTATATCCGTTTGATCCAGAAACCAAGTAACCAACCATCGTTTGGATGTTTTAAGTTGAGACCCCTTCAGTAAAACTCTGCAGGAAACGGATGACTGAAAACCCCAACCAAACAAAAAGTCGCTGTGTTTCTTCTCTAACAACTGTCTAGAGAAAGGAGCCATCGCCGTAGATTAAAACATTAACACATGTTTACCCAAAGGTGCTTTGGACAGGCTGTCTGTGCACTGGTATAAGGTCACCTATTTCATCATTAGGTATTAGGTACTCTATAGTCACAGAGGCGTCTCTGTGAAATTCGGGCTGCTCCCACCTGGAGAGCGCGTCGCAGCCAGAGGCGCGCCACCCAATTTTTTTTTTTTTTTTTGCTTGCGATTTTTGTCACCGATGAGGGGGGTGGGGGGTGGGGGGGGGTAAATTTTGACCAAATGACAACTTTTTCGTTGCCACTGGGTTTAACGTATGCTAAGTGCATGGGCACACGGGACCTCGGTTTATCGTCTCATCCGAAAGACTCCACGTTCAGACCGTAAGGCCTAGTGCAGAATGAGAGGAAAAAATCCCCTGTACCCAGGTTCGAACTCGGGTTTACTTGACACGAAGCGAACGCGATACCACTGTGCCACTCTACACTGTCTCATGACAACACACGTGACCACGCTGCTGCAACTCCGTTGGACATTCTACAAGAAAACAGAGCTCAGTTGGTCTTCCTCCCACTTATTTCTGCGATCTAACCCCTTGTGAATGTATCTTATTAACTTTTGCAAAGCGCCAGTTAAAGGGGACTCAATTCCAGAAGGTTGAAAATGCTTGAGGGTTCGCCGAGCGCTCTATTTTGACATGCTTCAGTCGACACGGGTCTGGCACAATAACCGCTTGCTTTGAAAGGATGAACAAGTGTATGTGTGCTAAGGAAGGATACCTCGAAAACGCAGACTAGCCAGAAGTGCACACCCTCTCAGTTATCCACATCCAGAAACGTATTGAGAGCCCCTCGTAGGAGATTGATCTCACCTGAACACAGTGTACAAACCTCCACAGAGGAAGTCGCTCACCTGAAAAGCATTTGCCACTGTCTAAACGATACCTTCAGAACACATCTATAACGGGGTTGGCCCTATATGTCCCAGGCCCGTTGTGTCCCAGGCCCATTGTGTCCCAGGCCCGTTGTGTCCCAGGCCCATTAGGTCCCAGGCCACTACTACTCAATCAAAACAAAATCACAAGGAATTCGCATCAGTCTATAAAATGCATGGGCTAAAATTGAGGGGAAAAGTGGTGACTTAAAGTCCACAGGTTACAGTATTTGTGTGTTCATGTATCCGTCTGCAAGTCTGTGTCTGTGTGGCTGTATGTTTGGACCCATTGTTTTGGTCAAACTTCTTTTTCATCTTCTGCGTTCCCATAATGGGTAAGGTACGCATGCGTCGGAGTTTTCAGTTTCGACTGGTCTCCCGGCTGCGTACAGCCGACACATTCCGATTGCGGAGGAGCTCGAAGGAGAAAAATTATTTGGAGGATTCTTGTGAAAAAAAGGGCAGGATAATGGGCCAATAAGTCAGAACGATAGTAGATGATAGAAAGCAAAGGGAAAAGGCAGAGTCAGAGTGGCAGATTTGGGGAAGTTTCAAGCACATAACTTCCAGAAGGTGGGGGAACTATTTTTATGAAAGAACCCCCCTCCCCCGCCGGAGTATCCCCACGGAGAGAGAGATTCATGGAGGGGGCGGGTAGTCCAGCTCCCCGTACGGAGGCATGAGGCATCCACCCGCTGCCTCATTGGGGTCAAACAAAGCCAGACTTACCTGTCGTATTGTTCGCCCCCTAGTTCCTCTCTAAACGGAGCCACCCTGAACCATGATCTGGCCGGAGTGGAATCTCCGACAAGCACTCGGCACAGCAGCATGTAGTGACGGCAACCAGCAGGTGCCGATCGGCTCCTGTCAGGCTTGGTGGTCACGCTGCAGGTGGCACTGTGGTGGTGGGGGCCCAAACCTGGTCGGACGGCCTTGCTGAGGAGTCTGGGTTCTTTGCCTTCCTCCCTGATGGGCTTGTTTTCATGTTCGGAGCAATCTGTGTACAGATCAGCACAGGCGCTGTGCTGTGTGAAGCAGATGGCTTCAACAACAAGCAGCAACATGTAAAAAAAAAAGTTTAAAAAGAGAATCAAAAAGGGCATTGCTGAGCGGCAGATATGTCCTTTGCCGGTTACGCCCTGTACATGCCCCGCCCCGTACCTCCCTCCCCCCTTCACATCTTCGGTCCCCGTCCTCCTTGTCACCTTTGGGTGATGCACCTACACACCATTGACTGGGTGCAAATCGTTTTCCGGGGTGTACACCCTTAACTCTGAGACATGTCTGCCGCTCGGTGACATTAAAATCCCACGTGGCATAATTTGTACTGCAATGTCCTCTACTCTTCTTTGTACACCCCCACGCAACATTTAGAGTGATTCTATACAGTATTTCACGAGATATAGGAGGGTGAAGAAAAACGGAAACATGTCTGCCGCTCGGCGACATTGCATATGCGAGGGATAATTTATGTACGAATGTGTTATACTCTTAGTGTCATCCTGACACAAAATTGGAAGAGATTCTGTCTTCTAGTTCACGAGATACAGCTTGGACAAGAAATGTATAGCACAAAGAAGGAAATTTCGGTTTTCAAGGTCACACTTCAAGGTCAAGGTCAGCATGGCTATAATTTATGCTGGGATGTTTTCTACTCTAGGCTATACAGTACCACACACAATCTGAAGCGCTTCTGTCAATTACAAATGTGGAAAATATGGCTGAAAACCCAATTTTTAGACCCCTACCACTTTCAAGGCCTACCGATCTCCCTAACCTTGACGTTGAACGGCCATAAGCCAAAGTACCTACATGCCAAGTTTGAAGTCTCTCAGACCAACGGTGTGGAAGTTATAGCCCCTTAAAGATTGTCGGTTTTCAAGGTCATATGCCAAGGTCAAGGTCAGGACGGCGATATTTTTGTGCGGATGCCTTCCTCTCATGGGGATACACAACCACACAAAATTTGAAGCGATTCAGTCAAGCGGTTTGGGAGATATCCTTGGGACAGACAAAAAAACAAGGGCACCGCCGAGCGGCAGATATGTCCTTTGCCGGCAATGCCCTGTACCTGCCCCACTCTGTACCTCCCTTGCCCCTCACATCTTAGGCCCCCGTCCTCCTTGTGTCCTTTGGGTGATACACATTAACACCCTTGACTGGGTGCAAATCCTTTTCTGGGATGCACACCCTTAATTAGTTTGGGATGTACACCCTTAATCAATGGGGTGTACACCCTTAACTCGGAGACATGTCTGCCGCTCGACGACATTGAAATCCTACGTGGCATAATTTGTACTGAAATGTCTTCTACTTACAAACAAACAAACAAAGAAACATACATGAACGAAAACATACTCCTTTGCGATCGTAGATCGGCAAAGGACAACAAAGAAACATACACAAGCGAAAACATACTCCTTTGCGACCGTAGATCGGCAAAGGACAAAACGAGTTAAAGGTGGACCCTGACGGATGAATTTTTGCAAGGAGCACGTCGAGATCACCAGAAAGACAGCCTTTTCAAGGATCGGAACACTCACTTTGCTCTGGTTTCCTAGAAATCAAACTTTCAAAACGACGATTCCTCCTCGGCGAAGATGCCGGAGAGAGAAGCCATTTTGGATGGGGTGGGTGGAGGCCAATCACATTGTGGTTGAAGCTTTTTCTTTTTTGTAGTGCAGTAATACAAAAAATAAAGCTATTTCCTTTGTTGTGAGCGAAACTCCTTTAGATAAACTGTAATAAGAAAAAAAAAAAAAAAAGAAAAAAAAACCACAGCAAAGGAGAAAATCCAGTCCTGGGAGACCACGCGTTTGTTTGGGAATTATTATAGTAATAAGATAAAATAGGTATGCGCGCGTAGATAATATTATGTGACTTGCTTCTGCTCTGCCGACGTCGCCATCTTTAGACATGTGTGTTCACTATGCCTAGATATGATTCTCTGCAATACTACAAGTATAAATAAAGTCAGCACAGGGACTGTATCCATTGTAGTTACTTGTGGCGGTGCCATGGCCGATGGGGTTTGACCGAGGCGTGGTCACCGCTACAGCTATCTGTGTTGATAAAGAGTCGGGACTTTGCTGGTTTCGTGCTGCCTCCGGGCATTGCCTCCGGTGTTGTTCCCACCATATTTGTATTTACAAATGTCCCATATGTCTGGTTCAGACCAAGAGGACGTAAAACTCCATTTTCTCTCACTGTATCCATTGTGTGTTGTGTAGTGTAGTATGCCAGTGAGAACGTAGATAAACTGCGTTCACTACTTACATTTACCCAGGCAGTTGACATCAATGGGCAATCGAAATCCTTCAGTGCAGATGCTGTCGATTTTCCTCATCTTTGTGCCGTGAAAAAGCCACTCCTCCCTCACGTCTCCTCCTCTGCGATCCTGGCTCATTTCTTGCTTACGCCTGAAACATTATACAAAACATTATGTCGTCCTCTCCCACCATTGTTGATGCGCACCGCGTGAGTGAAGGGTCATGAAGGCGAATTTGACACATTCTTTTTGTTGTTGTTGAGAATGATGCTTTGTTTGTCTCACTTTGGCTCTGATCCACCCATTGCTAGATGATTGGCATCGTAATCAACTTTGGTGGAGGGGAGTTGATTATAAAGAGAGTTCTCCCCCTTTGTTCAATCTCATTATGCAAAAGTACACAAAAGATGAGGTGAACTAGAACGGGATTTGAGATTACATTTTTAGCTTTTGCCTAAAGGCAAAGCACAACTATAATTGGACCTACTGTTCATTGCTGCTGGTTGAAGTGGTTCTCTACCCTTATCTTCTTCTTCTTCTTTTGCGTTCCCAGGCCATATGGCCATAATGGGTAAGGTGTGTATGTGTCCGGTTTTCAGTTTTCACTGGTCTCCCTGCTGCGTACAGCCAACACATTCCGATTTTGGAGGAGCTCAATGGAGAACAAATTATTTGTAAGATTTTTTTTTTTTAAGTCAGGAGAATGGGGCCAATAAGTCAGAATGATAGTAGATGATAGAAAACAAAGGGAAAAGGCAGAGTCAAAGAGAGTGACAGATTAGAGGAAGTTACAAGCACAGAACTTCCAGAAGGTGGGGGAACTATTATACAAAAGACCCCCCGGCATCCCCACGGGGGGGAACCTGATCTTTAAATCATGGTGTCACGGTGTAGCTAGACGCCATGCCTACCTTGGAAGAGCTCGATACAGCCATTGACTGCCTCATAACTTTTGGCAAGGGTATAGAAGAGATAGGATTCCTCTTGAAGTCCTGAAAAGAAAAGAGTCAGCCACACGACCATAAAAATCGCACGACTGTACGATACGATTCGATCACGTGGTCTCGAAGCGCGAATCATATTCGTTCTTCTTCTTTCTTATTGTCTGACACAAAAAGTGTATAATTAAAAGGGTCAGCTCCAACTGTAATTATAACAGCTGAGCATAGAGAGAGAGAGAGAAAATGAGGCGACCGTTAACTTTGACTAGCTTTGCATTCTGAATAGTTTATCATTTTTGAGATAATCAATCAAAACTAATTTCTAAAAAATGAGAGAAAAAAAGAAACCAAAGAAAATGAAGATTACCCATTATATTTCTTTAACAGATGTGGACTGAAGACCTGTATGACGCGTGTGACGCGTGACAATCTCTCCCTCAGCGTCAAACGGAACTTCTTCAGCACAGCCTCCATCACCACAGAGGGGGGTAACTGCATGGAGACCACTGGATCTGGAAGGAGCTTAGTCTGCAGCAGCCTCCCAAAACTGCCACCAAAATACAGAATGTCAGGTATATTGGTCGTTGCAACTAGGGTTATTAACACCTTTGATGGCAAGAGTTAAGCCCTTGTTGGTCAGTATCCAAAAGGGTATTCACTCTTCCGAAAAGGCAGCCATTCAGTGGCCTCAAATAGGGTTGTTGGCAAGATCAGAGAGTTATTCCCTTGTTATCTCCCCCCACCCACCAAGAAGAACACAGAATGTCAGGTATATTGGCCGTTGCAACTAGGGTTATTAACACCCTTGATGGCAAGAGTTAAGCCCTTGTTGGTCAGTATCCAAAAGGGCAGTCACTCTTACGAAAAGGCAGCCATTCAGTGGCCTCAAATAGGGTTATTGTCAAGATCAGAGAGTTTATACCCTTGTTTGGTCAGTACTCAAGCATCTTCACCCACCCACCAAGGGCATTCACTCTTGCAAAAGGTGGTCATTGCAGAGGCCAATAACACATAGGGAGGCAACAGCATGGAGACCACTGGGTCTGGAAGGAGGTTAGTCTGCAGCAGCCTCCCAAAACTGTAACCCAAATACAGAATGTCAGGTATATAACACATAGGGAGGCAACAGCATGGAGACCACTGGGTCTGGAAGGAGCTTAGTCTGCAGCTGCCTAACCAAACTGCAACCAAAACACAGAATGTCAAGTATAGACGTACAGTGGTACCTCCCTTAAAAGACCTTTAAAATCATCCAAAACGAGGTCTTATAAGGGTGGGGGTTTACAAGGGAGGTAATTTTAATACTTACAAAGAAGGGCAATTTATCAGAGAAGTAGGTCTTATGTGGGAGGGAGTCTTATAATGGGAGGTCTTATAATGGAGGTTCCACTGTACCCATAATAAATTAATACAGATGAACACACTTCTTTTTATTATTACTATTATTATTATTATCATTCTAAATATTCACAACTACCTGAACACAAAACCCGACAATTTAATAATTAACCCTTTCAACACCAATGTCGCATTTTAGCACCACAATGGTTTAGCACCCATGTCACTAAAAGGCATCCAATCCAGACCTGTTATCCAAATACTCTATTTTCTTAGTTGTGGGAGGTAAGGAGAGGCCTAATGTTATGTATGTCACCAAGGAATTTGCAATATTGCAGAAATATTGTTTTCTCTACCCAGTTAAGCTTAATGGTATTTTTGGGCTGAAAAATGGCTGGCGGTGAAAGGGTTAACACCCATGTCACTAAAAGCCATCGAATAGAATCAGTGCCTGTTATCCAAAGACCCTAATTCCTTAATTTTGGGAGGTAGGAATAGGCCTAATGTTATATATGTCACAGAGGAATTTGCAATATTGCAGATATTTATTTTTTTCTACCCAGTTAAGTTTAATGGTATGCTTCGGCTGAAAAATGGCTGGCGGTGAAAGGGTTAACAGTAACACCCATGTCACTGAAAGCTACCAAATGAAGAGTGATGGAGTGGAATCAACTGACCGACGAAGCCATCGCAGCAGGCCCCACCAGCACAGCACTATCAGCGCCAGGCGGTTCACCTTCGGGGCCTGCTCCAACTAAAGATTAAAATAGGGAATTAGGGACCATAGGTCAAAGTAGTGGCAAATGAAGGGCAGGAGCTGTGCCGGTCGGGGTTCGTCCCCGGTGAGCGCTACGCTAGCCGGATTGGTCCAGCCCGGATACTGCGAAAAGGCCTAAGTTCAACTCTTAAAAAGCTGTTAACACAATCAGACAGTAAAACAAAAACAGTTTTCTTTATTATAAAAAAAGAAGAAAGTATTTCAATTTTCAGTGCGCTCTCCCAGTTCTGTCGAGTACATAGCCTTTATAGGCTCCTTCGACGTATAGTACCGGATCCAGATCCAGTTGAGGGTCTGTTATCCAGTGACCTTATGTTCTTGATTTTGGGAGGTAAGGATAGGCCCTATTATATATATATGCATTTTTTGTGTGTAAAAAATGTATTTACAATTATTTTATAATTCGTATTTTGTATGTAGAATGTCTACGTTTTGCTAACTTTAAATGCTTGTAAATGAGGTAGAAGGGTATTTTTGTTTTTGCCAAAATTTGTCTATTATAATTAGTCATGTAATTGGTATGTCGATGGCAGTATGATTTTATTTCAAGTTGCAGTATTGTATTCAAACTTGATTGAGAATGTGAATGTGGTCTCTATGTTCCTTCTTAGAATGTTCATATTGTAACTATTTTACTCTTGTATAATTAATTGTGTGTGAGTGTGTGTGTGCGCATGCATGTGTGTGTATGTGTATGTGTGTGTGTGTGTGTGTGTGTGTGTGTGTGTGTGTGTGTGTGTGTGTGTGTGTGTGTGTTGTGTGTGTGTGTGGGGTGTGTGTTTGGGTGTGTGTGTTTGGGTGGGGGTGTGTGTAAGGAAGTAAGAGAACGTTGCGTGCAAGCATCGTGCTTATTTTACTTTCTAATGATTAATTATTTGTTTGCCTTTAACCCTTTCATGGCCAATGTCGCATTTTAGCACCACAAAATGATTTAACACCCATGTCACAAAAAGGCCTCAAACCAGGGCCTGTTATCCAAAGAGCTTATTTTCATCATTTTGGGAGGTAAGGATAGGCCTTACTTTATACATGTCACAGAAGAATCCCCACTATTGCAGACAATTTGTTTCCTCTACCCAGGTAAGTTTAATGAACATGTTTTGCTGAAAAATGGCTGGCGGTGAAAGGGTTAATGTTCTTGTTATCAATGTAAAGCGCACTGAGCTCATGTGAGAAAGAGCGCTATATAAATTCCCATTATTATTATTATTATTATGATAGAGAGGAATCCCCAATATTGCACACAGAATCTTTTCTCTGCCCAGGTAAGCTTAACGATACATTTTGGCTGGAAAAAAAGGCTATAGTTGAAAGGAATAAAGGGGGGAAAGAAAATGGATGCATTACACTGTAAATAGCTAAATGGAATCAAGGGCATGTCTGGGGAAGAGTTAGAGAGGGTTAACCCTTTCACTGCCAATGTCGCATTTTTGCACCACAATGGTTTAACGCCCATGTCACTAAAAGGCATCAAATCAGGGTCTGTTATCTGAATACCCTATTTTCTTAATCTTGGGAGGTAAGGATAGGCCTAATGTTATACTTGTCACAGAGGAATTCACAGTATTGCAGATCAAAAACATTCTATGCCCAGTTAAGCTTAATGGTATACTTGGGCGGAGAAATGGCTGGCGGTGAAAGGGTTAAACAGTGGTCTTCTCCACAGAAAGTTGAGCATCTCTGAGTCACTCCATACTGAAAAATCAGATTGCAAGGTAGCGTTTCTGAATATCACACACACACACACACACACACACACAGAGGTTCCTACCTTTCGATAAAGAAAACATCTTTGAAAGGCGTAAGGTGTAGGGTCACGACCTTGACCTCCCTTCTTCTTTCCACAGCATGACGCCAGCAGCTTTGAAAAAAACGAAGAAAAAACCAACATTGAACAGGTTATAGTGTTACTGTTAATGACGGCTAAATGCATGCATTACCTCATTCGCATCGCAACGATTTTGAATTATTAAGAAACCTCACAAATCACTCCAGCCATACACACAAACAGAACAAACATAAACAAATGGAGAAATGAAAGAAGATTACAGGTTTTTACTTCAGGTTTAGACATAGGGAAGTGGTAGATCAGACTTTTTTTACATATAGAATTTATATAGAAAAACTCTACACCAATTGGTTTCCCCACAACAAAAGCAAAATCAGAGGCAAAATTGTGGTCTAAGGGAGTGAAGCAAGTTTAGAAGTGACCACAGATTTACTTCCCTTGAAGCAAATGCATCAAATTGACAGGTATCTATTAATTCCGGACATATATGGCCAGAACAACTTGAATGAGTTAATGGCGGTTAACTGCATGCATTAAAAAAAAGTGAACCTGCCTGAAAAGAATGTCAAAGAAAGTTGTTTATGACATAATGAAAGCATGAATGGACATGTACGAACATAAACATTCACAAGCACATTAGAAGTAGAAGAAGAATACACAAATGCACACAGGAAGACACATATCACACACACACACACACACACACACACACACACACACACACACATATGCATACTGTCGTATGTCACACACACACACACAAACAAGCATATGCACAAGTGCGCACACACACACACACACACACACAAATAAATAACACTTTGACACCTGAAATTTGAACAAGTGCCTTAGTCTGATCAGGATTAACAACTTAGGTAACCCTTCACAAAATTCCCTTACATCTTCAACATACTTTTGTTGAGAGTGCTATAGCTTAAATACATACACACATACCGCATGACAAACCAACCAGCAAACTGTAAAGGGCAAAGACAGAAACTTTGCCTGGTGTAGAGTGGCACAGTGGTATCGCGTTCGCTTCGTGTCAAGTAAACCCGAGTTCGAACCTGGGTACAGGGGATTTTTTCCTCTCATTCTGCACTAGGCATTAACGGTCTGAACGTGAAGTCTTTCGGATGAGACGATAAACCGAGGTCCCGTGTGCCCATGCACTTAGCATACGTTAAACCCAGTGACAACGAAAAAGTTGTCATTTGGTCAAAATTTACCCCCCCCCCCCCCACCCCCCCTCCGTGACAAAAATCGCATGAATGTTTTGTTTTTTTAAATTGGGTGGTGCGCCTCTGGTTGCGATGCGCTCTCCAGGTGGGAGCAACCCGAAATTCACAGAGACGCCTCTGTGACTATAAAGTACCTAATACCTAATGAGTTGGCATCATATCACATGTATGTCCGTCATTCCCAACCATGACTGCCACATAGAAATGGGGTCAAACAATATTTTTTAGGCATTAGGTGTTAAATATTTTATTGCCACAGAGGCGTCTCTGTGAAATTCGGGTTGCTCCCACCTGGAGAGCGTGTCAAAGCCAGAGGTGCACCACCAAATTAAAAAAAACATTTTTGCATGCGATTTTTGTGTGACTGATGAGGAAGGAAAGGGAGGGGGGTACATTTTGACCAAATGACAACTTTTTCGTTGCCACTGGGTTTAACGTGTGCTAAGTGCATGGGCACACAGGAGCTCAATTTATCGTCTCATACAAAAGACTCCATGTTCAGACCGTAAGGCCTAGTGCAAAGTGAGAGGAAAAATCCCCCGTACCCAGGTTCAAACTCGGGTTTACTTGACATGAGGTGAACGCGCTACCACTGTGCCACTCTACACAGGATATTATGGCGGGCTGGGATAGAATTCATTTACACACAGTGGAGATGCCTTGCCCAGGGTACATCCTGATTATCTCAGCCAAACCTCCAAACGACTTGAAGAACAGCTGGCTTTGGCGAAGGTCCCCAAAGGCCAACCTGACCCTTCAGCTGCAGCACTAGAGCCAGTGCAAAGTCACCCTCATTTGAGAGTTATGGCCCTTCACAGACTGTAGGCTACCCATTGTTTTCTATTTTATTGCACTTTGTAGCAAATCCTTTAATGTACAGCTTTCATGTTACTGTTACTGTTAGCCCCAACTACAGGCAAATGTCAACCCCTGATTACATAAATTTTTAACCCTTTCACAAGCGATGAATAGTCGTATTTTTGTGAAAGATGGGACTTATGAAATCGCGAAGTGATGAGTAAGGAGTGTATTCTGACCTATTTCGGCAGCGAGCTTGTTTTTGTCCGATCGATGCAAATTTTTGAAGTCATGTTACTGACATCGGCATTTTCCCGACTTTTACATCATGGATGATGAATCGTTATTGCATCCTCTGAGTGATGACAGCGATGAAAATTCCTTTTTTTGTGAAAGATAGGAATTATAAGATCGTGAAGTGAAAGGGTAAGTGAATGATTTTGATCTACATTTCCATTTCAATCGTCTTAGGCTTCAACAGTCTGCATAAGTAGGCAGTGAATGACTAGTGAATGCAGTTTGCGAATACACTTTGGCATTTTGATTTTTTTTGTGGAGCCATTCATCCCCATAACATCTAGAAATTCATTTTGCAAATCAGACAGACATCTCGGCAACACATTCAAAACAAAAAAACCCACAAAATCTGCTAGGGTATATTTTATTTTATTATTTTTCCAACGCTACCCCCCCCCCCCTTTTGTATGGAGTGACGTCCCTTGGGCTAGGATTTCAGAGGTGATAGAGAGCACAGAGTGTCAGGCACAAGAGGGTTAATGTACAGCTTTCATGTTACTGTTACTGTTAGCCCCAACTACAGGCAAACGTCAACCCCTGATTAAAAGCTATTTGAGCAAAGGGCAGAACATACATTTTTAACCCTTTCACTTGACCACCAACGTCACATTTTTGCACCACAATGATTTAACACCCATGTCACTAAAAGGCATAAAATCAGGGTCTGTTATCCAAAGACCCTATTCGCTTAATTTGGGGAGGTAAGGATAGGCCTTGCTTTAAATATGTCACAGAGGAATCCCCAATATTACAGACAGAACCCCAATATTACAGACATATTTTTCTTTCTACCCAGGTAAGCTTAATGGATTTTTTTGTGCTGAAAAATGGCTGGCGGTGAAAGGGTTAATAGATAAAAAAAAAAAAAGAAACTGCACATAGTTCACACACACCAATAACACGACTCCAAGAGTAAAGATAATATAAATTATAAGTTCTTCTTCTTCTTCGCATTCACATCCTCCGTCAGCTTTTTGACGACTATGATGCATGGGGTTTCCGGTATTCTCTATAAACACACTTGTACTGTGGGAAAAGAACAGCTGCCCAGATGATCAGCTCAAGGGGGGGGGGGAGAGAGTAGGTAGGGTAGAGGGTGTAAAGAGAGATCCAGGGGGCCAGCGGGGGGTGGGGGGTGGGGGTGGGGGGGTTGTCGGCAGGAGCTCAGGGGATCAGGGGCAAGGGGGGGAGGGGGGGGGGGGGGGGGGTTCAGATCTGGGTTTCGAAGACCTCCACCGAGGCTGATGAAATTGCCTCAGGTGGAAGACTGTTCCATTCGCACACGGCTCTTGGAAAGAAAGAGAACTTCGTGTAGTTTGTCCTGGTAGCAGGAAGCAGGTACGCTGCCGAGTGCGACTGTCTCATCTGTCTGGTTGGTGGGTGAGGGACAGGCCTATGCTGAGTATTGATGGCCACCTCTCCATGGTGGTATTTGAAGAAGGTGGCCAGACTTGCCATTCTTCAGTTGGTATGTATGAGAGCGGATGAATGATTGGGTGTGGTTTGAGCGTTACATATTTGTTTTAATGTAAATTTATGTTTCATATTTTTATTTTGACATATATCTCATCTTATTTTACACGGTGGAAGACAAGTTTCCATGTGTGTTGCACAATGCCAACGGACAATAAAGAAACATATGACTTATGTCTACACTTTCATCTTATTTCTCTTCCTTGGACACATTTTTACATCCATGGGAATGAGCAAAATGACAGCACATCACATCACAACATACATTACAGTAACACAATGTGAACATAAGCATCAAAATACAATAAGTGATTCACAGACTGGACACGAGGTGGCGTAGTCTAATTTTCATTGACTCTCTTACCAAAAATGATAGCCACTGTCTGTCTTCAAGACCTTGACTTCCATCTTGAACATTGGTGCTTGAGAAGGGCCCACTCTGTAAACACACACACACCATGGATACAGTGACACACACACACACACACACACACACACACACACACACACACACACACAACAACAACAACATACAGTATTTATACGGCGCTGAATCTTGATAGAAATCAAATCAAAGCGCACACACACGTTAGCATTCAAAGCGCATTCAAACACAAACGAATACAAAGCGAACACACACACACACACACACACACACACACACACACACACACACACACACACACACACACACACACACTCTTTGCTAAGTAAGCCCATGTTATCTAATATTTCAGCAAAATCCCCCTTACCATTATAGTTTATACCAATGAATACAAGTGAATGATTGTGAACACACACACACACACACACACACACACACACACACACACACACACACACACACACACACACACACACACTCTTTGCTAAGTAAGCCCATGTTATCTAATATTTCAGCAAAATCCCCCTTACCATTATAGTTTATACCAATGAATACAAGTGAATGATTGTGAAGAAAAACAAACAATAGATACAACCACACAAACGATACCACCTGTCCATTTGCTCTCTGTGTGTGTGTGTGTGTGTGTGTGTGTGTGTGTGTGTGTGTGTGTGTGTGTGTGACTGTGTGTGTGTGTGTGTGTGTGTGTGTGTGTGTGTGTGTGTGTGTGTGTGTCACTTGTGTGTGTGTGTCACTTGTGTGTATGTGTGTGTGTGTGTGTGTGTGTGTGTGTGTGTGTGTGTGTGTGTGTGTGTGTGTGTGTGTGTGTGTGTGTGTGTGTGTGTGTCACTGTGTGTGTGTGCATGCACATGTGTTTTTTTGTTTTGTTTTTAATTTAGTCTGTATGAGTGTATCGTATATATATATTTTTTTGTATGACTATATTTCAAGAATAAAGTATCAACTAATCAAGATTCTTTTTCAAATAATGAACATGTATGGCAAATGAGATCAAACTACTACTATGTTTTTTTCAGACTATAACAGTATAAAATAAGGCAAACCTAAAAGTAATTTATAATTCGCACCCCGTGAATTTTAAGCAAAATTCAGAGCTTGGTAAATACTTTCATAATATTTTAATCATAATTATGATATCATATTTATAAGGCACATGGACTTTAACGTGGTAGAAAAATTAAAAGTGTCACTGTATATTTTATAAAATACGATACTTTGAAAATTTATGTTAGAACTGGATAACACTAACAGTGATGTCCCGAGGCCCCGGTCATAGGACATTGACAGATATTCCCGGGGGCTGTCAGGACAAATGTCTGATTACATTTTTATTATTTATTATTTGTAATTTTATACTGTTATACTTATACTAGTTATAGTCTGGAAAAAAAAAGGTATTGCACAGACAAAATTTAAAAATAAAAACGGAGAAAGACATGGACTCAAACAATCGCTAAAAACCCACCTCTAACAACATGTACTGTACCTGGTTCCATGATTCATCTTGAGCAGTTTCAAGGCAATTCGTTGTCTGTGCAAGACAGGTGCCCTTCCCTTAACCAACTCCTTTCTAAACCAGCAGCTTGATTTTTGCTCTTGAAGAGGTATTAGTGGCTTGTGCACATTTTCTCTTTTCGGTGCATGAGTACTCTCAGATTTGGGAGTTGACATTTTTACAAGGCGTGTCAAGCTTTGATCTGAAAACAAAAGTAACTATTTGATTAATTACCAGTTTGCTCTTTGGCTTCAACTTTGTTGTATCATTTACTTGTTGGACTGTAGAGCCTAGAGGGGAAGTATTGTTTTTATTTTGATCTTGATGGTTTTTTTGCTCCTTCTGTTGCCTGCTTTTTGCTCCTTTTGCTATATTTGATGTTTTCTTGTTTGTCTGTGTTGATAAAGGCGCATTCGCCAAAATATCCAGTAGTTTTGTTTTGTCTCTTGTGAATAAAATAACGTCACTTTGCACTTGTCGTGTAGTTGTTTGTTTGTTGTATGTTCCAGTGACGTTGCAGTCTGTTTCAGTTTTTTAATTACCAGTAAGTTAGTAACTAAGTAAGTCAAATCCATTTACACCTAGGTGGAGTAAGTAGTAGTAGTAGTAGTAGTAGTAGTAGAATAGGGACTAATCAAGCCGTTAAGCTTTTTAGCAGTCCCATCGATTTCCAATTTGATATTTTTTTTAGCGGTCAAGGTTTTACGGTTGAATTTTCCTATAATACAAAAATTAATAATCAATGCTCCTAAATACATTTACTAATTTTGGAGAATTATCAAGACGATTTTTGAATATATTAACATTAGGTGCACATTTTAAATCAAAAGTTAAATCATTCTAACAATTAGCAACTCTGTTAGTAAAACAATTTTTACTAGTGTTAGTTTTACATTGCTTTAATGCTTAATAAAAACTTTATAAAGTAAGGAAAATAGGAGTAAAGTGCCTTTCCCAAGGACACACCACTGTGAACCGAGCTGGGTTCAAACCTGCGCAATCGCAAACCTGACGGATTGACTCGGACTTAGGCTACCAACTGAGCTACAGCGGCTTGTCCGTTGTCGGACACGGCTCCTACCTCAGGTAGTACCTGATCTCAATCAATCAATGCCGCAATGCAGCGAAGGATATCGTTGATGTAAACAAAAATGACAGTAGGGCCGTTTTTACCCACTTTTCCTCAAATTTCGTTCGAAGATACTCCTAATCACACGTTCATGGATGCATCAACTTCCCAGAAAATATAGATCGGGGTCTTTGTTGGTGCCCAGTTGGTGAAAACAACCAAAACAACACCACGCTCCCACCGGAAAGTTAGTTACATGTGTTTTCCAACATCACGTGACTGTCATGTGATCGATCTGACCCAACTCACATAAAACTATCCATCTGTGACCTTTGTGACGTGTGATTCTCATTAAATTCTACTATTTAAATGAATCCGTCGAAATCTTACTGGTTTAGCTCACTTTATTTATAGATCAGCACGCACACTAGATAATAACAAACACAATGATGAACATTTTGTGATCCAAGTGTAATCTGGTTAGAGAACAAAGAAAGGCTCGTGCAGCGCGTGTGTGTCAAAAGCGCATGCGTGTGTACTCCAAAAACTGTCTAACTACCGAATCCTATCACATCTCCCCCCTTTTAATGGACAACAAAAGTGTGCATCGAGTTGCACTGATAATTATAATTTTAGAGTCTGAACAATAACCGAGGGAGAGATGTCACTTTCACTTTCACTATTAATTTTGAGTGTCTGGCTGATACGACAGACCACAGGGTGTAGATTTAGTCCCTGTATCGTGCTGGAGCGATAATGGCTCGTCCACAGCGGGTTGTCCTAACAGGAACGGGTGATGTAGAAGGGTTGGTCTGGCCGGACTGCTCTGGAAGGCAGGCTGCTGGTGTCCCGTAGGCGTTTGGCTGGTGGTATTGGATACCAGCCTGGGGTGGTCCTGGTGACTGAGGACTAGCCAAAGGACTTGGGACTGGCTGAGGGTCAGGACAGGGTGTCTTAGGTTTGGATGGAAGTTGTGGACAGGCAGCACTCTGAGTAAGGGTACTCTGGGAAATGGACTGGGACAGACGGAGATGTTTGCGATTCCGCCTATACTGGGTACCGTAGGAGTTCTCCACCAGGTAAGATCTGGGTGCGATCTGGTCGAGGACTCTGGCAGGGTTGGACCACTGGGACTCATGGTCCAGTTTCTGCAGGACGTAGTCTCCTGGGAGGAGCTCTGGTTGGGACTGAGCTCCATGATGCCTGTCGAAGTATTTCTTGTTGTTTTCTTTGGCTTTGGCATCTCTCTGAGCGATGGTCTCTCGATCATACTGCTTAGGTTCCAGGTTGACGGGAAGCGTTGGAACCGTGGTCCTTAACCTTCTCCCCATGGCTAGTTCAGCTGGGCTCACTCCTGTAGACGCTGTGGGAGTTGCTCTGTATGACAGTAGAGCAAGGAAAGGATCCTTCTGCTGCAAGATCCGCTTGGCGATTTGCACTCCTCTTTCTGCTTCCCCATTGCTCTGTGGGAAGTAAGGACTACTGGTAACGTGCATGAAGTGCCAGGTGTCAGAGAAGATCCTGAATTCTGATGAGGAAAACTGTCGTCCGTTGTCTGTGACAAGAATGTTTGGGATCCCATGATGGGCGAAGATGTTCTTCAGTTTTCCGATGACACAGGCAGACGTCATGGTTGGCAGATGAGCAATTTCCAAATATCTGGAGAAGTAGTCAATGACAACAAGGTACTGAGAACCTTTGACTTCACACAGGTCGGCACCAACCATTTGGAATGGACCTTCGGGTAAAGGTGTGGGCTTGAGAGGCTCTGATCTCTGCGATGGCTTCTTTTCTTCGCAAAGAGTGCAGGAACGTACCTTTTGAACAATTTCTTTGGAGATTCTGGGCCACCAGACTGCGTTGTGTGTGCGTTCGCGGCATTTGGTGATTCCCTGGTGTCCGGCATGGATGGCTTCTAGGATTTCTTCCCGCATGGAAGTTGGGATGACGATCCGGTTTCCTTTGATGAGCAAGCCTTCGTGAACACTGAGCTCGTTTCGGACTGCATAGAGCTCCTGGAGTTCTGGGCTGACGTCACTCTTGTAGATAGGCCATCCCTTTGCCGTATACTCTAGCGCTGCGCTGAGAGTGGTGTCACGCTGGGTTTCTTCAGCGATCTGTTGTAGTCGCTTATCAGATGCTGGCCAGGTTGACCGGACGAGGTCGATGTGAGCAACAACATCATCCGTCAATTGTCGTGTTTGCGGGCTTTCTGGTTCCGTCTGGGGGCTTCTCGACAGCGTGTCAGCGATGACGAGATTCTTGCCTGGAGTGAAAACAGCTGTCGGATTAAACCGCATCATGCGCATGAGAAGCCGTTGGCAGCGAAGAGGTGTGTCCTGAAGGTCCTTGGTGTTGATGAGGGGTATCAGAGGCTTGTGGTCTGTCTCCAATTGGAAGTCTTCTAGCCCCACAAGGTATCTGGAGAATTTCTCGCAGGACCACACTGCTGCTAGACATTCCTTTTCTATCTGAGCATAGGCGCGCTCAGCTGGTGTGAGAGTACGTGAACAATATGAGACAGGTTTCTTGATCCCATCATGTTCTTGGAGAAGAACACCACCAAGTCCGTAGCTGCTAGCGTCACTGCTCACTGTTGTGGGTTTGGTCAGGTCAAAGAAGGCTAGGGTAGGAGCGGTTGACAACATGGTTTTAACGGCACTGAAAGCTGCTCGCTGAGGCTCTCCCCACATCCACTCCTTGTCCTTTTCCAGCAGCTCTGTCATTGGACGAAGGGTGCTGGACAGATTTGGGATGAAGCGCCCAAGAAAGTTGACCATGCCCAGGATTCTCTTGAGGTCCGTGATATTCTGTGGTTCTGGCATGTTGATGACAGCTTCAACCTTCTCGTCACTGGGACGCATGCCTTCTCCACTGATGCGATGGCCCAAGAAGTCGATGCTGGATTTCCGGAATTCTGACTTCTCTTGGTTGAGTTTGAGACCGACCTCTGCAAGTCTCTGGATGACTGCTGCAAGGTGCCTCTCATGTTCCTCTGCATTCTTGCTGTGGATCAGGATGTCATCGAAGTAGCAAATGACATTGTCAATTCCATGAAGAATTTCTTCCATCTTCCTTTGGAATATCTCTGGTGCTGAGGTGATGCCAAATGGTAGTCTCTTGTAGTAAAACCTGCCGAAGGGTGTGATGAAGGTCGTAAGTTTCGCAGTTTGTAGGTCCAGAGGGATCTGCCAAAATCCTGATGTAGCATCCAATTTCGTGAAGATGGTGGAGCCTTTCAATTTGTGTAGGATGTCATCAATCGTCGGTATCATGTATCTTTCTCTTTTCACGGCAAGATTCAGCTTCTTGAGATCAGTACAGATTCTGACTGACCCTGACTTCTTCATGACAGCAACCATTGGGGCACACCAATCTGTTGGTTCTGTAATGGCTTCAATGATGTTCGCTTCTATCATTTTGTCCAGTTCGGCCTTGACCTTTTCGTGAAGTGGGATTGGTACCCTCCTGGCTGTGGGGATACTGTATGGGTGAGCATCCTCCTTCAGCTGGATTTTCACGGGTGTACAATCCACTGGTTTTTGGTCGAGCTCACCAAACACGGGAGAGGAAAGCTCATCGATTCGCTGGACAAGGTTCAGTTGACATGCAGCAGCTCGACTGAGAAGGTTGTCGGTGTTGGAATCAACGACGAAGATTTGCATACAGAGAGGGCCATTTTCTGTATGAACAGTCACGGTGAACTGTCCTCTGCATGTCAAGGGACCTGAAGGGCTACAGAGTGCTGCCTTCGTTTGCTGCAAGGGAGGAGGGCAAGGGAATTGGTTATATTGGGATGTAGAGACGACAGACACGTCAGCACCCGTGTCTATCTTGAAGCGGACTGGGGTGTTGCAAATGTCCAGGTATGTGAACCATGGAGGCTCACTGGCTGGAGTGGAGACAGAGCCCAGGAAGTGTGTCTCCACCTCGTTCACCTGGGATCGCTGCTGCTGTCTGCAGACATTTGCGAAGTGTCCGTAGATCCCGCACTTGCGACAAACTTTGCCGCGAGCAGGACACTCGTTCCTGCTATAATGTGGTTCTCGACCGCAGTTGCCGCACATTCCACCTCCTCGGCGATGTTGGCCCGTACCCCCTCGTTGTCCTCTGGGATGTTGGTCTCCGGCGTGTTGACCTCTGGCGTGTTGACCTCTGGCGTGTTGACCTCTGGTGTGTTGACCTCTGGCATGTTGACCTCTCTGCGAAGAGTTGGCGTGAAAGGAGGCACGCCCTCCGTGGCCACCACCACGGCGATGTCCCCATCGTGCACCCCCATCTCTGCTGGAGCGCACTGCATCGACGCTGGCACTGGAATCACGCTGCTCCCGCAGCTGCTGCTTAATTAATTCATGCTGGCGCGCAATCTGAATGGCGTCCTTCAGGGTGAGGTCTGGCTGGAGCTGCAACTTTTCCGACAGCTCTCTGTCACACAGTCCTACCACGAGCCGGTCTCGGATAGCTGAATCCTTACACGGAAAATCAGCATTTTCCGCCAGTTCATACAGAACACGAATATATGTTTCTACGTTTTCGCCTGGGGCCTGCTGCCGCTGATTAAACACTGCCCGTTCGTGAATGACGTTACACTTTGGTGTGAAGTGGTCATTGAACATCTTGATAATGTCTTCAAAGGTAGTATCAGGAGGGTCTGGAGGGTTTTGGCCTGCACGGTGACCTGTGTTGATGGTGAAAGTGGAGAAAATCCTTTCAGCATCGCAGCCCATGCTGTAGATGAGACTGGAAACCTGAATATCAAAGTCTTTCTTAGCTAACTCGCTGCATGTTCGGTATCGCATAAATCTTTGGCGCCATGTTGGCCACTGTTCCGGATGTGAAAAGTCAAAATTGTCTGGTGGTTTGAAGGCCATGATGGTAAGAAAAAGTCAAACAATGAAAAGGTTACTAAAAGTTCAATCAACTTTGAAAGAAAAAAACCGATCTAAAAGTAAAATATAAAGTTCTTGACAAAGTGGAAAGTAGCGGGCGGGTAGCTGCTAGTAACTTTGAAAAAAAAAGTACAAACAATAATAATGGACTAACTACGAAGTAATACAGGTCAGCATAGCGTCAATCGTTGAAATTGAACAAACGTAGAACTTATCTGGATAATATTAGCACAATACACTGTGTAAAATCGGCTTCTGGTATGCTGCTAGACGCAAACGTCACAGGAGGCGTAAGCACTAGAGTTGTGGAAGACACGAACGGAGCAAAACGTCACTAAGAGGCGTTAGCACTGGTTGAGTACGTGGCATTCATAGACCGCTGCCACCATATCGAGATCAGCACGCACACTAGATAATAACAAACACAATGATGAACATTTTGTGATCCAAGTGTAATCTGGTTAGAGAACAAAGAAAGGCTCGTGCAGCGCGTGTGTGTCAAAAGCGCATGCGTGTGTACTCCAAAACTGTCTAACTACCGAATCCTATCACAATTTGTTACGTATGTATGTATAATGCTAAGTTTATTGTGACGGTACAGAGGAGAGCAACCAAACTGATAAAATCCATGAAAAATTTGGATTATGAGGACAGGCTAAGTAAATTAGACTTGCCATCTTTAAAATACAGAAGACTGAGGGGAGATTTGATAAATGTTGACAAGATTCTTCAAGGCACTGACAATACTAACAAAGGCTTGTTTCACTTGTCTAACGAAATAAGACTGAACCCGTAATAGTGAACTTAAGATCCTAACCAGGTACAGCAGAACTAACATTAGAAAAAACTTTTTTTCTAACAGAGTCACCCAATATTGGAACAACCTCCCTGCACATACTAAACTGGCCTCAGTTACTAACAAATTCAAAAACCTCCTAGACAGTGATCCAAAAATTGCCCTGTTAAAGTACATCCATGATTAGTGCATCAATATAATATGGATGCTAAAAAACCGCCACAGCAATTTGCCAAACTCTAACTAAA
>CM065702.1:17003310-17008310 GCA_017654935.2 Phymorhynchus buccinoides | reverse complement strand
TAAGCTGGTCATGAGCATGGCCAGTGTACAAATCTTGCTCAATAATATAAGCTGGTCATGAGCATTGCCAGTGTACAAATCTTGCTCAATAAGCTGGTCATGAGCATTACCAGTGTACAAATCTTGCTCAATAAGCTGGTCATGAGCATTACCAGTGTACAAATCTTGCTCAATAAGCTGGTCATGAGCATGGCCAGTGTACAAATCTTGCTCAATAATATAAGCTGGCCATGAGCATTGCCAGTGTACAAATCTTGCTCAATAAGCTGGTCATGAGCATGGCCAGTGTACAAATCTTGCTCAATAATATAAGCTGGCCATGAGCATTACCAGTGTACAAATCTTGCTCAATAAGCTGGTCATGAGCATTACCAGTGTACAAATCTTGCTCAATAAGCTGGTCATGAGCATGGCCAGTGTACAAATCTTGCTCAATAATATAAGCTGGCCATGAGCATTGCCAGTGTACAAATCTTGCTCAATAAGCTGGTCATGAGCATTGCCAGTGTACAAATCTTGCTCAATAATATAAGCTGGTCATGAGCATTGCCAGTGTACAAATCTTGCTCAATAAGCTGGTCATGAGCATTACCAGTGTACAAATCTTGCTCAATAATATAAGCTGGCCATGAGCATTGCCAGTGTACAAATCTTGCTCAATAAGCTGGTCATGAGCATGGCCAGTGTACAAATCTTGCTCAATAATATAAGCTGGCCATGAGCATTGCCAGTGTACAAATCTTGCTCAATAAGCTGGTCATGAGCATTGCCAGTGTACAAATCTTGCTCAATAAGCTGGTCATGAGCATTGCCAGTGTACAAATCTTGCTCAATAAGCTGGTCATGAGCATTACCAGTGTACAAATCTTGCTCAATAAGCTGGTCATGAGCATTACCAGTGTACAAATCTTGCTCAATAAGCTGGTCATGAGCATTACCAGTGTACAAATCTTGCTCAATAAGCTGGTCATGAGCGCTACCAGTGTACAAATCTTGCTCAATAAGCTGGTCATGAGCATTACCAGTGTACAAATCTTGCTCAATAAGCTGGTCATGAGCGCTACCAGTGTACACATCTTGCTCAATAAGCTGGTCATGAGCATTGCCAGTGTATACATCTTGCTCAATAAGCTGGTCATGAGCGTTACCAGTGTACAAAATCTTGCCCAATAAGCTGGTCACGAGCGTTGAATTACCCCTGTAAATTATTTCTTGTTTGGTTTATCATGTATTGTGCGTTAACCATGCACTCACATCGCTAAATTGGTCTTCAGTGTTTTCCCTACAGAAATATGTATATTAGGCCCGACTCAATAAATTGGCAACACAAGCGTTGAAAGGGTACATTTGTATAGAAGAGTAGGGTTGAATTGATATAATGTGTGTGTGTGTATGTGTGTGTGTGTGCATGCGTGTGTGTGTGTGCGTGCGTGCATGCGTGTGCAGTGTGTGTCAGTGTGTGTGTATGTGTGTGTGTGTGGTGTCATTCCAAAACATCCAGATCTTAAAAGCGTCACCATCTCCACACCGCCTCTTTATACATTATTTCCCCATCCACTGACCCCCCACCCCTAAGCTTCCTCTCTTTGTGTGGTCGTTAGAATTTTCTTTGAGAATAACTGGCTCCTCCTTAAAACGCCAGCACTTAGCCTGAATTATTTTCCATTCATAGACGGTTTTATGAGACCTTAAACTTTTACGATCCGTACACTATCGCAAAGAGAGGCCAAGTCATAACAGCTAAATCCAGCTAGAGAAAGATCGGCCGGGTGTTAGTGTAAAACTGACCCTCTGAAAATAATAGTCTCTACGATTCGAAACTCTTTAAAAAAACACAAAAAACCGAACAAACCTAAACTGAATGAAAATCCGTTTAACGTCCTCCGGTCTGGAACAGACACATATGGGACATTAGTAGATATTATAAAGATGGTGGGAACGATCCTGGAGACAATGCCCGGAGGCAGTGCAACACCAGTAAAGACCTGAGTCAATGATCTATCAAAAAATGCCTTGCTCTGTAAATTGGCCTCCACACACGTGCAATTTCTGTCCAACTGCGATCCGACTGTGACGACGTCTGTGAGGCATGATTCAGGTGAAATACTTCCGTCTTAAAATAATCATACTATTTTCGCTCACTATGCTCATATATACCCAGTGCATGAATGAAAAAAAAAAAAAATCTGATACAAAAATACAGATATTTCATCAGATTCGTGAACGATCGAAGAACTGTAATTAATGTAGTGAATGAAACTATTAGGATTTCATTAGAAAAGTAATATTTCACGAGAATCATGCCTCACAAATGTTACAGTTGGATTGAGTCGAATGCAGTCCCTTAAAAGAGGGGAAAAGCAATGGACACAGTCCGTGATGATGACATTCTGTTTAACCTTTACCGGATCATGCTTGTGACTACACAGATACGATGGCGGGGGTCTTCCACGACCCCCTACTCAGCAAAGAGCGAATTCCTAGGTGTTTATCCCTGTCCGGATGGCGGGGGTCTACCACGACCCCTACTTGTCAAAGAGGCACCATGTGTTTATCCCTGTCCGGATGGCGGGGGTCTCCCACGACCCCTACTCAATGCACTGCAGTGCTCTTTAAAGTAGGGGTCGTGGGAGACCCCCGTCATCCGGACAGGTATATCAAAATTACGCGTCATATTACGTCATTTATATTTTATACACATTAATGATGAAATTTAACACACTTAAAGCCATTTACGTTTTTGACAAAGTCATGAAATTTCATGAAGATTGCTTAAATAGTTTTAGAGATATAACATGTTTTGTGTGTCAAGGGGTCGTGGGCGACCCCAGAAGTCCGGTAAAGGTTAACGTCCTCCGGTTTGGAACAGACACATTATGGGACATTAGTAGATGTAAAGATGGTGGGAACGATCCCGGAGAGAGTGCAAGACCAGGGGAAAGTCCCGATTTTTGTTTTTACAATACAGATGTGCATTGGACACAGTTCAATTTTCTCTGAAGAATGTTGTACCAGGGCGTCAATTATCTACGGGAGTCATTTTCATGATGTTCGGTGACACTGGCTGTTGGCTACAGGATGATATCACAAGGTAAATAAACCAAATAGCAGTGGATCGAAACTAAGCCGTTTTAAAGCGCATCTTATATGGACGAAATTTGGATGTTTTCTTTTAAGTTTTCTTTCTATTTGCATTCATCATATCTCTTTTAGTTCAGAAATGTTATCATCAGACGGATGACCTATCGTACTTATATAAACACAGTCTGCAGTTGTCATCTGATTAGATAAACCAATGATTAGTAACTCGTGTTTAGCCCCAAGCTGTGAAATTGCTCTTTCGCTTTGCGAAGATAAATTTAGTTTAACCCTTTCACGGCCAGACATATTTTAGCCAAACATTTCCATTAACTTTACCTGGATAGAGAACAAAATCCATCTGCACTATTGGGGATTCTTCTGCGACATATATATAAAATAAGGTCTATCCTTACTTCCCAAAGCTTAGACAACAGGGTCTTTGGATCATAGACCCCAATTTGATGCCTTTTAGTGACATAGGTGTTAAATCACTGTGGTGCTAAAATGCGACTTTGGCGGTGAAAGGGTTAAGTCTGTTCATAGTTATCTCCAGCACTGTTGTTGTGTACTAGTGTGGGTGATAGTCATAATAGACAAACCTGGCTCATGCTTATTTGAGGATGAAGCCATGTTTGATTCCCTGTGGCTGTTGCTTATACTTTGCTAGGCGATGGTGTCGTAAATAACTTTGGTCTTGGAGGCGGAACATAAGTATCGAGTTCATTGATGTTTTGATTGTAACCAGACAAAGTATGAACCGTTGTTTTCTTTTTCCAACGTCATCTTTTGAGCTGTCATAACTTTTTTGTTTGAACTGATTAAAAGATTGTCTTAATGGCTGGTACCCACGTGTCGTCATATCCGGCCACAAGGAGCGTGCCATATTATGGGAGACCGCCATCTTAGTCAGAAACTTTGTTTGAAAAATGCCAGATCGATGCTGTTTACACACAAATCTGACTAAGACGGCGACACTTCCGTTGGATGCGCACGCAGGGGGGGGGGGGGGGGGGGGGGCATAGTGCATTGCATTGACTTTTTGATTATTGTTGTTGTTTTCTGTTCCCGTTGCTAGCTATACTACTGTCTCTGTTTCTGGCCACTTCCATTTCTTTTTCAGTCACATCTTGGTGCGTCTCTGTCCCACTGTCTCTGAATCCGATTCCCTGATTGTGATGTTTGTCTGACTTCCACTGCAGTGTCTCTGTCCCACTGTCTCTGATTCCCTGATTGTGATGTCTGTCTGTCTTCCACTGCAGTGTCTCTGTCCCACTGTCTCTGATTCCCTGATTGTGATGTCTGTCTGTCTTCCATTGCACTGTCTCTGTCCCACTGTCTCTGATTGTGATGTCTGTCTGTCTTCCATTGCACTGTCTCTGTCTCACTGTCTCTGAATCACTGATTGTGATGTCTGTCTGTCTTCCATTGCACCGTCTCTGTCCCTTAGCCCCTCTGTCTCACCTCTCAGCTTCCAGCTGGTTCCATCGATCTCTCCCACTCTGGCTCTGACTCCATCTTCCGTCTTGGGGCAGGAACACATTAGACGCGGAAGCTATGCGCACGTAAACCCATAAATAAGTAAAAGAAAGAAGGGAAAAAATATGATTTAGGGGAAATACGGACACGCGCGTTTAATGTTTTTCCTTCTTTATTTTACTTATTTACGGATTGCGCGTGGGATACCCGCGTCTACTGTGTACACGGCCTAGTCTCTGCCTGGTTCTCTCTCTCCTCTAAGACTCTGGTACTGTCTGTTGTTTTTTCTGCGACTCTCTGTCTCTCCTTTTACTCTCCAGTTCCGTTTCTTCTGTAAGTCTCTGGTTCAGTGTATTTCTCCTCCATGTCTCTCACTCACTCACTCCACCCTTGACCGGCTTGGTCGTCGGGGTGCCATGCTGGATTGGGTGGTCAACCGCCGC
>CM065702.1:16980810-16998310 GCA_017654935.2 Phymorhynchus buccinoides | reverse complement strand
TAGCCGTAATTATTATAATTTGACTTTTGTTTCGTACAAATTACGGCAAAATCGTAAAGGTAAACAGGTCTGCAAATTAAAGGCTCACCAAAAATAAACAAATTTGCTTCAATGCTTTTTGTGGTACATGCCTCATTGCAAGTGGCCCTTAACCCAATGACTCCCAACCATTCGAACCGGGAATCGATCCCAGTTTCCGAGAGATGGGAATTAACTCCGAACGTCACACCAAATCTTTTCATTAAAAAAATCACCCAGAATAAAGTCTAACTCACATTTCATTTCTGAAAGATGCATATTGAATAGCTATGATGATATTATTATTCCAAAGCTAACACACTGTCACACAACAAACCATGAATTGGAATAAAAAATCCGTAATGGCACTCCGAGCATCGCGCCGAGTCAATACTGCGTCACGTCACGTGGAAAGAAGAAAAAAATTTGGGGTCACTTCGAAAAATCCGTTCAAAAAGACTAGTGGGTGCTTTCCCTTGCTGTAAGAACCAAAAACGGACCAGTAATGAAGAACTAACTTAGTATATTGCATTGTGGGTAGGGAGAAAGTGAAAGTGAACGTACTAGACCTGGCGTTCAGCGGGCGCAATCGGCATGAGTTGACAAAATTCGGGCACATTTGGCGTCTGTGTCCTAGAGAGGGTTAACTTATGTCAATGATTGTATCTTTGTGATCTCACTCTCTCTCTCTCACTCACACACGCGCGCACGAGCACACACACCCCTTTCCCATATTCTCCCGTTGATGGTTGATCATCCCAATTGGTTTGCTGTTGTCTTTTTTGTTTTTTACTCCATTCTATTCTTTTTTCTTTCCTCTCTTCCTTTTTTATTCCTCTATGTAACTGTCTTTCTTTTCTTTTTAACTTTCTTTCTTCCTTTCCTTCTTCTTTTCTTTTCTTTTTCTTCTTTTTCCTTTCTTTTCCACTACGTGCTACTGATTCCCGCACGTGCAACTTGTTGAAATACGAGCTTAAATCACTTATTTTATTTTTGTCTTTTGGATGACATGGGATGATTCGTTGCTTCAAACATTCAGTTGGCCAACGTTTTAGCTCGACAAAGATTTTATAATAAATCCAAATATCGCTCTTTTAACACGGTGTTGCTGATTTTATTTCGTCTTGTCTGAACTCATTCAAAAATGTGAAATATCATAGCAACAATGTTGCAAGAGTGTTTTGTGTTTTTCTTAAGAACACACTGGCCCACCACGATTAAGTCCCTTGGTTTTATCTGGGTAGCTGTGACCCACATACCAATGGCCCCAACTTCAAATTGAGGCTGCTCTCTAAATTGATGTTTCGGTTTCAATCTGGGTGCATTTGTGTGGGAATCAAACCTGGTCAAAACAATATTTCTTACCAGCAACAAGAGGGAACACACATGATTTTGACACGTGACCTGGTGGGTCTTTAACAACTTATTTGAAAGTATACTGGTCAAGAAGGCCCATGGACCTAAAACACCAACTCTTGCACATTGTTTTTGGAATGGCGTACCTCTAAGGAGAGTAACCCATGTGTGTCATGTGGTCTAAACAAACAAACAAACAAAAAACAAGTGACAACAACAACAAAAACGGTGACCATTCATCTTACCGCCCTGCCCCTATCTAAATAAAACAGCAAGACAAATAATGTTTAAACAGTTCTGAAATCACATACGGTGGAATTAATGAATCTTTAATTTAATGTCTTTTCACATAGATCGTGATTTTAGACAGCATGCAAACATAACAAAAAAAACAAAAAAAAGGTAAAATAACATGCATAAGAACGACATATTAAAAAAAGTAAAGAAAACCTCTACTGTAGTCTTCCAATAGTTGAGGACAGCATTGCTTTTGCAATTACAGTAATGTCAATTTCTGCGTCATTTAAAATATCCTTGGTATTATCATACTTACGAAAAAAAGTCCATATTGATCATTCGATATTTAGAGAGCAATACTGGACATTCTAATAGTAAGTGATGAATTGATAATTTATCACTACAAAGACATACGGTGGAAAAGGCGAGTGGCGTAATATTTTCTTGCCTTAGGGGTTTGCCACGCGGTTACGTCGCTCATACTCGACAATGTATTCTGGGTAGGCCTGACAGCTGTTGAATATTCCGTACTCATCCTCGTGAAGATCGTCTGCACCGTAGACACTGTGGGCAGAGAAAACAGTACAAGCATGACTTCTCTAATCGTCACTTTCTATCTTTCGAGATAAAGAACACAATAGGCATTGTTGATCATTGTAATCCTAGTTTCGTTTTGTAAGTCTATGTGTGTTCCGTTCCATCTTTTGTGTCGTCACTACCATGCTGCTTGGCTAGAAGCGCCATTTAATTAGTGTTGTTGAATCCTGAAGATTCGCTTGGATTAAAGGTCAGAACTTTCCACATTTGTGTTATTGAGCCTTTGATTATGTCATCTGCAAGACTTGTCAACAGGCATTTCATCGGGAAGCCTTGATCAAATCTGACATGAACACCTGACCGTTGGGTGCCCCATCAGCTTACTGAAGGTCGGAAGAGGGGTGGAGTTAAATGGTGCAGCCAAGGCTGCCAACCCTCTGTTGCAGTTTCCAGGGACAAACTACAGAAAAACCAGGGACACAGCCTTATTTCCAGGGACAAACATCGCAATGTCATGCATCAGGGTCAAAACGAGCATTAACTTCCAATTATTTCATGATCTAGCAACATTTCGGTGACTGTTTTTTCTGTATTCTTGATGTTTTTCGGTGCCAATGTGATTCAATATTCAAGGTCCCTTGCTGTTCAGTAACCTATGTGTTGTGTTGGGTGTTCCTGTGTTCAATAGCAAGGCCAGCAAACAAGACAAGTGATTGTTCTACATTTTGTTTGTTATTCTACTCAATTTCCAAGGACACCAGACAGAAAAGTGGATTCCAGGGACAGGGTGCCATTTTTGACTGTTTCCAGGGACAAATACCCCTTAGGGGGGACGGTAGGCAGCCCTGTGCACCCAAACACTACAACAATTTTAGTGGATGAACGTCAGCTGGCATCTGGGACATCGTGACTGATAATGAAATATCTGTATATCCGTTTGATCCAGAAACCAAGTAACCAACCATCGTTTGGATGTTTTAAGTTGAGACCCCTTCAGTAAAACTCTGCAGGAAACGGATGACTGAAAACCCCAACCAAACAAAAAGTCGCTGTGTTTCTTCTCTAACAACTGTCTAGAGAAAGGAGCCATCGCCGTAGATTAAAACATTAACACATGTTTACCCAAAGGTGCTTTGGACAGGCTGTCTGTGCACTGGTATAAGGTCACCTATTTCATCATTAGGTATTAGGTACTCTATAGTCACAGAGGCGTCTCTGTGAAATTCGGGCTGCTCCCACCTGGAGAGTGCGTCGCAGCCAGAGGCGCGCCACCCAATTTTTATTTTTTTTGCTTGCGATTTTTGTCACTGATGAGGGGGGTGGGGGGTGGGGGGGGGTAAATTTTGACCAAATGACAACTTTTTCGTTGCCACTGGGTTTAACGTATGCTAAGTGCATGGGCACACGGGACCTCGGTTTATCGTCTCATCCGAAAGACTCCACGTTCAGACCGTAAGGCCTAGTGCAGAATGAGAGGAAAAAATCCCCTGTACCCAGGTTCGAACTCGGGTTTACTTGACACGAAGCGAACGCGCTACCACTGTGCCACTCTACACTGTCTCATGACAACACAAGTCACCACACTGCTGCAACTCCGTTGGACATTCTACAAGAAAACAGAGTTCAGTTGGTCTCCCTCCCACTTATTTCTCTGATTTAACCCCTTGTGAATGTATCTTATTAACTTTTGCAAAGCGCCAGTTAAAGGGGACTCAATTCCAGAAGGTTGAAAATGCTTGAGGGTTCGCCGAGGGCTCTATTTTGACATGCCTCAGTCGACCTGGTCTGGCACCATAACTGTTTGCTTTGAAAGGATGAACAAGTGTATGTGTGCTAAGGAAGGATACCTCGAAAACGCAGACTAGCCAGAAGTGTACACCCTCTCAGTTATCCACATCCAGAAACGTATTGAGAGCCCCTCGTAGGAGATTGATCTCACCTGAACACAGTGTACAAACCTCCACCGAGGAAGTCGCTCATCTGAAAAGCATTTGCCACTGTCTAAACGATACCTTCAGAACACATCTATAACGGGGTTGGCCCTATATGTCCCAGGCCCGTTGTGTCCCAGGCCCGTTGTGTCCCAGGCCCATTGTGTCCCAGGCCCATTAGGTCCCAGGCCACTACTACTCAATCAAAACAAAATCACAAGGAATTCGCATCAGTCTATAAAATGCATGGGCTAAAATTGAGGGGAAAAGTGGTGACTTAAAGTCCACAGGTTACAGTATTTGTGTGTTCATGTATCCGTCTGCAAGTCTGTGTCTGTGTGGCTGTATGTTTGGACCCATTGTTTTGGTCAAACTTCTTTTTCATCTTCTGCGTTCCCAGGCCATATGGCCATAATGGGTAAGGTACGTATGTGTCGGAGTTTTCAGTTTCGACTGGTCTCCCGGCTGCGTACAGCCGACACATTCCGATTGCGGAGGAGCTCGAAGGAGAAAAATTATTTGGAGGATTCTTGTGAAAAAAAAGGGCAGGATAATGGGCCAATAAGTCAGAATGATAGTAGATGATAGAAAGCAAAGGGAAAAGGCAGAGTCAGAGTGTGGCAGATTAGAGGAAGTTACAAGCACATAACTTCCAGAAGGTGGGGGAACTATTTTTACGAAAGAACCCCCCTCCCCCGCCGGAGTATCCCCACGGAGAGAGAGATTCATGGAGGGGGCGGGTAGTCCAGCTCCCCGTACGGAGGCATGAGGCATCCACCCGCTGCCTCATTGGGGTCAAACAAAGCCAGACTTACCTGTCGTATTGTTCGCCCCCTAGTTCCTCTCTAAACGGAGCCACCCTGAACCATGATCTGGCCGGAGTGGAATCTCCGACAAGCACTCGGCACAGCAGCATGTAGTGACGGCAACCAGCAGGTGCCGATCGGCTCCTGTCAGGCTTGGTGGTCACGCTGCAGGTGGCACTGTGGTGGTGGGGGCCCAAACCTGGTCGGACGGCCTTGCTGAGGAGTCTGGGTTCTTTGCCTTCCTCCCTGATGGGCTTGTTTTCATGTTCGGAGCAATCTGTGTACAGATCAGCACAGGCGCTGTGCTGTGTGAAGCAGATGGCTTCAACAACAAGCAGCAACATGTAAAAAAAAAAGTTTAAAAAGAGAATCAAAAAGGGCATTGCTGAGTGGCAGATATGTCCTTTGCCGGTTACGCCCTGTACATGCCCCGCCCCGTACCTCCCTTCCCCCTTCACATCTTCGGTCCCCGTCCTCCTTGTGACCTTTGGGTGATGCACCTACACACCGTTGACTGGGTGCAAATCATTTTTCCCGGGTGTACACGCTTAACTCGGAGACATGTCTGCCGCTCGGCGACATTAAAATCCCACGTGGCATAACTTGTACTGCAATGTCTTCTACTCTTCTTTTTACACCCCCACACAACATTTGGAGTGATTCTATACAGTATTTCACGATATATAGGAGGGTGAAGAAAAACGGAAACATGTCTGCCGCTCGGCGACATTGTATATTCGAGGGATAATTTATGTACGAATGTGTTGTACAATTAGTGTCACATCCTGACACAAAATTGGAAGAGATTCTGTCTTCTAGTTCATGAGATACAGCTTGGACAAGACAGAAGAAAAAAAAACAAACAAACAAGGGCAACGCCGAGCGGCAGATATGTCCTTTGCCGGCAACGCCCTGTACCTGCCCCGCCCTGTACCTCCCTTGCCCCTCACATCTTAGGCCCCCGTCCTCCTTGTGTCCTTTGGGTGATACACCTAAACACTGTTGACTGGGTGCAAATCCTTTTCTAGGATGCACACCCTTAATTAGTGGGGTGTACACCCTTAATCAATGGGGTGTACACCCTTAACTCGGAGACATGTCTGCCGCTCGGCGACATTGAAATCCTACGTGGCTTAATTTGTACTGAAATGTCTTCTACTTACAAACAAACAAACAAAGAAACATACACAAGCGAAAACCTACTCCTTTGCGATCGTAGATCTGCAAAGGACAAAACGAGTTAAAGGTGGACCCTGACGGATGAATTTTTGCAAGGAGCACGTCGAGATCACCAGAAAGACAGCCTTTTCAAGGATCGGAACACTCACTTTGCTCTGGTTTCCTAGAAATCAAACTTTCAAAACGGCGATTCCTCCTTGGTGAAGATGCCGGAGAGAGAAGCCATTTTGGATGGGGTGGGTGGAGGCCAATCGCATTGTGGCTGAAGCTTTTTCTTTTTTGTAGTGCAGTAATACAAAAAATAAAGCTATTTCCTTTGTTGTGAGCGAAACTCCTTTAGATAAACTGTAATAAGAAAAAAAAACCCACAGCAAAGGAGAAAATCCAGTCCTGGGAGACCACGCGTTTGTTTGGGAATTATAATAGTAATAAGATAAAAATAGGTATGCGCGCGTAGATAATATTACGTGACTTGCTTCCACTCTGCCGACGTCGCCATCTTTAGACATGTGTGTTCACTATGCCTAGATATGATTATCTGCAATACTACAAGTATAAATAAAGTCAGCACAGGGACTGTATCCATTGTGTTAGTGTAGTATGCCAGTGAGAGCGTAGATAAACTGCGTTCACTACTTACATTTACCCAGGCAGTTGACATCAATGGGCAATCGAAATCCTTCAGTGCAGATGCTGTCGATTTTCCTCATCTTTGTGCCGTGAAAAAGCCACTCCTCCCTCACGTCTCCTCCTCTGCGATCCTGGCTCATTTCTTGCTTATGCCTGAAACATTATACAAAACATTATGTCGTCCTCTCCCACCATTGTTGATGCGCACCGCGTGAGCGAAGGGTCATGAAGGCGAATTTGACACATTCTTTTTGTTGTTGTTGAGAATGATGCTTTGTTTGTCTCACTTTGGCTCTGATCCACCCATTGCTAGATGATTGGCATCGTAATCAACTTTGGTGGAGGGGAGTTAATTATAAAGAGAGTTCTCCACCTTTGTTCAATCTCATTATGCAAAAGTACACAAAAGATGAGGTGAACTAGAACGGGATTTGAGATTACATTTTTAGCTTTTGCCTAAAGGCAAAGCACAACTATAATTGGACCTACTGTTCATTGCTGCTGGTTGAAGTGGTTCTCTACCCTTATCTTCTTCTTCTTCTTTTGCGTTCCCAGGCCATATGGCCATAATGGGTAAGGTGTGTATGTGTCCGGTTTTCAGTTTTCACTGGTCTCCCTGCTGCGTACAGCCAACACATTCCGATTTTGGAGGAGCTCAATGGAGAACAAATTATTTGTAAGATTTTTTTTTTTTAAGTCAGGAGAATGGGGCCAATAAGTCAGAATGATAGTAGATGATAGAAAACAAAGGGAAAAGGCAGAGTCAAAGAGAGTGACAGATTAGAGGAAGTTACAAGCACAGAACTTCCAGAAGGTGGGGGAACTATTATACAAAAGACCCCCCGGCATCCCCACGGGACCTGATCTTTAAATCATGGTGTCACGGTGTATCTAGACGCCATGCCTACCTTGGAAGACCTCGATACAGCCATTGACTGCCTCATAACTTTTGGCAAGGGTATAGAAGAGATAGGATTCCTCTTGAAGTCCTGAAAAGAAAAGAGTCAGCCACACGACCATAAAAATCGCACGACTGTACGATACGATTCGATCACGTGGTCTCGAAGCGCGAATCATATTCGTTCTTCTTCTTTCTTATTGTCTGACACAAAAAGTGTATAATTAAAAGGGTCAGCTCCAACTGTAATTATAATAGCTGAGCATAGAGAGAGAGAGAAAATGAGGTGACCGTTAACTTTGACTAGCTTTGCATTCTGAATAGTTTATCATTTTTGAGATAATCAATCAAAACTAATTTCTAAAAAAAAGAGAGAGAAAAAAAGAAACCAAAGAAAATGAAGATTACCCATTATATTTCTTTAACAGATGTGGACTGAAGACCTGTATGACGCGCGTGACGCGCGACAATCTCTCCCTCAGCGTCAAACGGAACTTCTTCAGCACAGCCTCCATCACCACAGAGGGGGGTAACTGCATGGAGACCACTGGATCTGGAAGGAGCTTAGTCTGCAGCAGCCTCCCAAAACTGCCACCAAAATACAGAATGTCAGGTCTATTGGTCGTTGCAACTAGGGTTATTAACACCCTTGATGGCAAGAGTTAAGCTCTTGTTGGTCAGTATCCAAAAGGGCATTCACTCTTCCGAAAAGGCAGCCATTCAGTGGCCTCAAATAGGGTTGTTGGCAAGATCAGAGAGTTATGCCATTGTTATCTCCCCCCACCCACCAAGAAGAACACAGAATGTCAGGTATATTGGCCGTTGCAACTAGGGTTATTAACATCTTTGACGGCAAGAGTTAAGCCTTTGTTGGTCAGTATCCAAAACTGCAAAAGGGCATTCACTCTTCCAAAAAGGCAGCCATTCAGTGGCCTCAAATAGGGTTGTTGGCAAGATCAGAGAGTTATTCCCTTGTTTGGTCAGTACTCAAGCATCTTCCCCCACCCACCAAGGGCATTCACTCTTGGTGGTCATTGCAGTGGCCAATAACACATAGGGAGGCAACAGCATGGAGACCACTGGGTCTGGAAGGAGCTTAGTCTGCAGCAGCCTAACGAAACTGTAACCCAAATACAGAATGTCAGGTATATAACACATAGGGAGGCAACAGCATGGAGACCACTGGGTCTGGAAGGAGCTTAGTCTGCAGCTGCCTAACCAAACTGCAACCAAAACACGGAATGTCAGGTATATAACACATAGGGAGGCAACAGCATGGCGACCACTGGGTCTGGAAGGAGGTTAGTCTGCAGCTGCCTAACGAAACTGCAACCAAAACACGGAATGTCAGGTATATAACACATAGGGAGGCAACAGCATGGAGACCACTGGGTCTGGAAGGAGGTTAGTCTGCAGCTGCCTAACGAAACTGCAACCAAAACACGGAATGTCAAGTATAGACGTACAGTGGTACCTCCCTTAAAAGACCTTTAAAATCATCCAAAACGAGGTCTTATAAGGGTGGGGTTTTACAAGGGAGGTAATTTTAATACTTACAAAGAAGGGCAATTTATCAGAGAAGTAGGTCTTATGTGGGAGGGAGTCTTATAATGGGAGGTCTTATAATGGAGGTTCCACTGTACCCATAATAAATTAATACAGATGAACACACTTCTTTTTATTATTACTATTATTATTATTATCATTCTAAATATTCACAACTACCTGAACACAAAACCCGACAATTTAATAATTAACCCTTTCAACACCAATGTCGCATTTTAGCACCACAATGGTTTAGCACCCATGTCACTAAAAGGCATCCAATCCAGACCTGTTATCCAAATACTCTATTTTCTTAGTTGTGGGAGGTAAGGAGAGGCCTAATGTTATGTATGTCACCAAGGAATTTGCAATATTGCAGAAATATTGTTTTTCTCTACCCAGTTAAGCTTAATGGTATTTTTGGGCTGAAAAATGGCTGGCGGTGAAAGGGTTAACACCCATGTCACTAAAAGCCATCGAATAGAATCAGTGCCTGTTATCCAAAGACCCTAATTCCTTAATTTGGGGAGGTAGGAATAGGCCTAATGTTATATATGTCACAGAGGAATTTGCAATATTGCAGATATTTATATTTTTCTACCCAGTTAAGTTTAATGGTTTGCTTCGGCTGAAAAATGGCTGGCGGTGAAAGGGTTAACACCCATGTCACTAAAAGCCATCGAATAGAATCAGTGCCTGTTATCCAAAGACCCTAATTCCTTAATTTGGGGAGGTAGGAATAGGCCTAATGTTATATATGTCACAGAGGAATTTGCAATATTGCAGATATTTATTTTTTTCTACCCAGTTAAGTTTAATGGTATGCTTCGGCTGAAAAATGGCTGGCGGTGAAAGGGTTAACAGTAACACCCATGTCACTGAAAGCTACCAAATGAAGAGTGATGGAGTGGAATCAACTGATCGACGAGGCCATCGCAGCAGGCCCCACCAGCACAGCACTATCAGCGCCAGGCGGTTCACCTTCGGGGCCTGCTCCAACTAAATATTAAAATAGGGAATTAGGGACCATAGGTCAAAGTAGTGGCAAATGAAGGGCAGGAGCTGTGCCGGTCGGGGTTCGTCCCCGGTGAGCGCTACGCTAGCCGGATTGGTCCAGCCCGGATACTGCGAAAAGGCCTAAGTTCAACTCTTAAAAAGCTGTCAACACAATCACTGAATCAGACAGTAAAACAAAAACAGTTTTCTTTATTTAAAAAAAAAAAAAAAAAAGTATTTCAATTCTCTGTGCGCTCTCCCAGTTCCGTTGAGTACATAGCCTGTATAGGCTCCTTCGACGTATAGTACCAGATCCAGATCCAGATGAGGGTCTGTTATCCAGTGACCTTATGTTCTTGATTTTGGGAGGTAAGGATAGGCCCTATTATGCATGATACAGAAGAATCCCCAATATTGCACACAAAATCTTTTCTCTGCCTAGGTAAGTTTAATGATAAATTTTGGCTGAAAAAAAAAGGCTATCGTTGAAAGGAATAAAGGGGGAAAGAAAATGGATGCATTACACTGCAAATAGCTAAATGGAATCAAGGGCATGTCTGGGGAAGAGTTAGAGATTGCTAAGCAGTGGTCTTCTCCACAGAAAGTTGAGCATCTCTGAGTCACTCCATACTGAAAAATCAGATTGCAAGGTAGCGTTTCTGAATATCACACACACACACACACACACACAAACACACAGAGGTTCCTACCTTTCGATAAAGAAAACATCTTTGAAAGGCGTAAGGTGTAGGGTCACAACCTTGACCTCCCTTCTTCTTTCCACAGCATGACGCCAGCAGCTTTGAAAAAAACCAGGGAAAAAACAACATTGAACAGGTTATAGTGCTACTGTTAATGACGACCAAATGCATGCATTAACTCATTCACATCACAACGATTTCGAATTATTAAAAAAACTCACCAATCACTCCAGCCATACACACAATCAAAACATACATAAACAAAAGGAGAAATGAAAGAAGATTACAGGTTTTTACTTCAGGTTTAGACATAGGAAAGTGGTAGATCGGACTTTTTTTACATATAGAATTTATATAGAAAAACTCTACACCGATTGGTTTCCCCACAACAAAAGCAAAATCAGAGGCAAAATTGTGGTCTAAGGGAGCGAAGCAAGTTTAGAAGTGACCACAGATTTACTTCCCTTGAAGCAAATGCATCAAATTGACAGGTATTTATTAATTCCGGACATATATGGCCGGAACAACTTGAATGAGTTAATGAGTTAACTGCATGCATTAAAAAAAAGTGAACCTGCCTGAAAAGAATTTCAAAGAAAGTTGTTTATGACATAATGAAAGCATGAATGGACATGTACGAACATAGAGAAAATGGAGTTTTACGTCCTCTTGGTCTGAATCAGACACATATGGGATATTTGTAAATACAAATATGGTTGGAACAATACTGGAGGCAATGCCCGGAGGCAGTGCAACTCCAGTAAAGTCCCGATTTTTAAATTAATACAGATAGCTGTAGCGGTGACCACGCCTCGGTTAAACCTCATCGACTATGGCACCGCCACAAGTAGTAGTAAAAGAGTACGAACATAAACATTCACAAGCACATTAGAAGTAGAAGAAGAATACACAAATGCACACATTTCACACACACACATATGCATGTGCATACTGTCGTATGTCACACACACACACACACACACACACATATGCATGTGCATACTGTCGTATGTCACACACACACACACACACATATGCATGTGCATACTGTCGTATGTCACACACACACACACACACACACACACACACAAACAAGCATATACACAAGTGCACACACACACACACACACACACACAAATAAATAACACTTTGACACTTGAAATTTGAACAAGTGCCTTAGTCTGATCAGGATTAACAACTTAGGTAACCCTTCACAAAATTCCCTTACAATATCTTCAACATACTTTTGTTGAGAGTGCTATTGCTTAAATACATACACACAGACCGCATGACAAACCAACCAGCAAACTGTAAAGGGCAAAGACAGAAACTTTGCCTGGTGTAGAGTGGCACAGTGGTATCGCGTTCGCTTCGTGTCAAGTAAACCCGAGTTCGAACCTGGGTACAGGGGATTTTTTCCTCTCACTCTGCACTAGGCCTTACGGTCTGAACGTGGAGTCTTTCGGATGAGACGATAAACCGAGGTCCCGTGTGCCCATGCACTTAGCATACGTTAAACCCAGTGACAACGAAAAAGTTGTCATTTGGTCAAAATTTACCCCCACCGTGACAAAAATCGCATGAATGTTTTTTAAAAAAAATTGGGTGGTGCGCCTCTGGTTGCGATGCGCTCTCCAGGTGGGAGCAACCCGAAATTCACAGAGACGCCTCTGTGACTATAAAGTACCTAATACCTAATGAGTTGGCATCATATCACATGTATGTCCGTCATTCCCAACCATGACTGCCACATAGAAATGGGGTCAAACAATATTTTTTAGGCATTAGGTGTTAAATATTTTATTGCCACAGAGGCGTCTCTGTGAAATTCGGGTTGCTCCCACCTGGAGAGCGTGTCAAAGCCAGAGGGGCACCACCAAATTAAAAAAAAAAATTTTGCATTTGATTTTTGTGTGACTGATGAGGAAGGAAAGGGAGGGGGGTACATTTTGACCAAATGACAACTTTTTCGTTGCCACTGAGTTTAACGTGTGCTAAGTGCATGGGCACACGGGACCTCGGTTTATCGTCTCATCCGAAAGACTCCATGTTCAGACCGTAAGGCCTAGTGCAATGTGAGAGGAAAAATCCCCCGTACCCAGGTTCAAACTCGGGTTTACTTGACATGAGGTGAACGCGCTACCACTGTGCTACTCTACACAGGATATTATGGCGGCCTGGGCTAGAATTCATTTACACACAGTGGAGATGCCTTGCCCAGGGTACATCCTGATTATCTCAGCCAAACCTCCAAATGACTTGAAGAACAGCTGGCTTTGGCGAAGGTCCCCAAAGGCCAACCTGACCCTTCAGCTGCAGCACTAGAGCCAGTGCAAAGTCACCCTCATTTGAGAGTCATGGCCCTTCACAGACTGTAGGCTACCCATTATTTTCTATTTTATTGCACTTTGTAGCAAATCATTTAATGTACAGCTTTCATGTTACTGTTACTGTTAGCCCCAACTACAGGCAAATGTCAACCCCTGATTACATACATTTTTAACCCTTTCACAAGCGATGAATAGTCCTATTTTTGTGAAAGATGGGACTTATGAGATCGCGAAGTGATGAGTAAGGAGTGTATTCTGACCTATTTCGGCAGCGAGCTTGTTTTTGTCCGATCAATGTGAATTTTTGAAGTCATGTTACTGACATCGGCATTTTCCCGACTTTTACATCATGGATGATGAGTCGTTATTGCATCCTCTGAGTGATGACAGCGATGAAAATTCCTTTTTTTGTGAAAGATAGGAATTATAAGATCGTGAAGTGAAAGGGTAAGTGAATGATTTTGATCTACATTTCCATTTCAATCGTCTTAGGCTTCAACAGTCCGCAAAAGTGGGCAGTGAATGACTAGTGAATGCAGTTTGCGAATACACTTTGGCATTTTGATTTTTTTTGTGGAGCCATTCATCCCCATAACATCTAGAAATTCATTTTGCAAATCAGACAGACATCTCGGCAACACATTCAAAACAAAAAAACCCACAAAATCTGCTAGGGTATATTTTATTTTATTATTTTTCCAACGCTACCCCCCCCCCCCTTTTGTACGGAGTGACGTCCCTTGGGCTAGGATTTCAGAGGTGATAGAGAGCACAGAGTGTCAGGCACAAGAGGGTTAATGTACAGCTTTCATGTTACTGTTACTGTTAGCCCCAACTACAGGCAAACGTCAACCCCTGATTAAAAGCTATTTGAGCAAAGGGCAGAACATACATTTTTAACCCTTTCACTTGACCACCAACGTCACATTTTTGCACCACAATGATTTAACACCCATGTCACTAAAAGGCATCAAATCAGGGTCTGTTATCCAAAGACCCTATTCGCTTAATTTTGGGAGGTAAGGATAGGCCTTGCTTTAAATATGTCACAGAGGAATCCCCAATATTACAGACAGAACCCCAATATTACAGACATATTTTTCTTTCTACCCAGGTAAGCTTAATGGATTTTTTTGTGCTGAAAAATGGCTGGCAGTGAAAGGGTTAATAGAAAAAAAAAAGAAACTGCACATAGTTCACACACACCAAGAGCAAAGATAATATAAATTATAAGTTCTTCTTCTTCTTCGCATTCACATCCTCCGTCAGCTTTTTGACGACTATGATGCATGGGGTTTCCGGTATTCTCTATAAACACACTTGTACTGTGGGAAAAGAACAGCTGCCCAGATGATCAGCTCAAGGGGGGGGGGGAGAGAGTAGGTAGGGTAGAGGGTGTAAAGAGAGGTCCAGGGGGCCAGCGGGGGTGGGGGGTGGGGGGGTTGTCGGCAGGAGCTCAGGGGATCAGGGGCAAGGGGGGGGGGGGGGGGGGGGGAGGGGGGGGAGGGGGAGGGTGGGGGGGTTTTCAGATCTGGGTTTCGAAGACCTCCACCGAGGCTGATGAAATTGCCTCAGGTGGAAGACTGTTCCATTCGCACACGGCTCTTGGGAAGAAAGAGAACTTCCTGTAGTTTGTCTTGGTAGCAGGAAGCAGGTACGCTGCCGAGTGCGACTGTCTCATCTGTCTGGTTGGTGGGTGAGGGACAGGCCTATGCTGAGTATTGATGGCCACCTCTCCATGGTGGTATTTGAAGAAGGTGGCCAGACTTGCCATTCTTCAGTTGGTATGTATGAGAGCGGATGAATGATTGGGTGTGGTTTGAGCGTTACATATTTGTTTTAATGTAAATTTATGTTTCATATTTTTATTTAATATTTTTATTTTGATATATCTCATCTTATTTTACACGGTGGAAGACAAGTTTCCATGTGTGTTGTACAATGCCAATGGACAATAAAGAAACATATGACTTATGTCTACACTTTCATCTTATTTCTCTTCCATGGACACATTTTTGCATCCATGGGAATGAGCAAAATGACAGCACATCACATCACAACATACATTACAGTAACACAATGTGAACATAAGCATCAAAATACAATAAGTGATTCACAGACTGGACACGAGGCGGCGTAGTCCATTTTTCCATGACTCTCTTACCAAAAATGATAGCCACCGTCTGTCTTCAAGACCTTGACTTCCATCTTGAACTTTGGTGCTTGAGAAGAGCCCACTCTGTAAACACACACACACCATGCACAGTGACACACACACACACACACACACACACACACACACACACACACACACACACACACACACTCTTTGCTAAGTAAGCCCATGTTATCTAATATTTCAGCAAAATCCCCCTTACCATTATACCATACCAAGTGAATGATTGTGAAGAAAAACAAACAATAGATACAACCACACAAACGATACCCCCTGTCCATTTGCTGTGTGTGTGTGTGTGTGTGTGTGTGTGTGTGTGTGTGTGTGTGTGTGTGTGTGTGTGTGTATGTGACGTGTGTGTGTGTCACTGTGTGTGTGTGTGTGTGTGTGTCACTTGTGTGTGTGTGTGTGTCACTTGTGTGTGTGTGTCACTTGTGTGTGTGTGTGTCACTTGTGTGTGTGTGTGTGTGTGTGTCACTTGTGTGTGTGTGTGTGTGACTTGTGTGTGTGTGTGTGTGTGTGTGTGTGTGTGTGTCACTTTGTGTGTGTGTGTGTGTCACTTGTGTGTGTGTGTGTGTGTGTGTGTGTGTGTGTGTGTGTGTGTGGTGCGTGTGCGTGTCACTGTGTGTGTGTGTATGCACATGTGTTTTTTTGTTTTGTTTTTAATTTAGTCTGTATCATATGTATTTTTTTGTATGACTATATTTCAAGAATAAAGTATCAACTAATCAAGATTCTTTTTCAAATAATGAACATGTATGGCAAATGAGATCAAACTACTACTATGTTTTTTTCAGACTATAACAGTATAAAATAAGGCAAACCTAAAAGTAATTTATAATTCGCACCCCGTGAATTTTAAGCAAAATTCAGAGCTTGGTAAATACTTTCATAATATTTTAATCATAATTATGATATCATATTTATAAGGCACATGGACTTTAACGTGGTAGAAAAATTAAAAGTGTCACTGTATATTTTATAAAATACGATACTTTGAAAATTTATGTTAGAACTGGATAACACTAACAGTGATGTCCCGAGGCCCCGGTCATAGGACATTGACAGATATTCCCGGGGGCTGTCAGGACAAATGTCTGATTACATTTTTATTATTTATTATTTGTAATTTTATACTGTTATACTTATACTAGTTATAGTCTGGAAAAAAAAAGGTATTGCACAGACAAAATTTAAAAATAAAAACGGAGAAAGACATGGACTCAAACAATCGCTAAAAACCCACCTCTAACAACATGTACTGTACCTGGTTCCATGATTCATCTTGAGCAGTTTCAAGGCAATTCGTTGTCTGTGCAAGACAGGTGCCCTTCCCTTAACCAACTCCTTTCTAAACCAGCAGCTTGATTTTTGCTCTTGAAGAGGTATTAGTGGCTTGTGCACATTTTCTCTTTTCGGTGCATGAGTACTCTCAGATTTGGGAGTTGACATTTTTACAAGGCGTGTCAAGCTTTGATCTGAAAACAAAAGTAACAATTTGATTAATTACCAGTTTGCTCTTTGGCTTCAACTTTGTTGTATCATTTACTTGTTGGACTGTAGAGCCTAGAGGGGAAGTATTGTTTTTATTTTGATCTTGATGGTTTTTTGCTCCTTCTGTTGCCTGCTTTTTGCTCCTTTTGCTATATTTGATGTTTTCTTGTTTGTCTGTGTTGATAAAGGCGCATTCGCCGAAATATCCAGTAGTTTTGTTTTGTCTCTTGTGAATAAAATAACGTCACTTTGCACTTGTCGTGTAGTTGTTTGTTTGTTGTATGTTCCAGTGACGTTGCAGTCTGTTTCAGTTTTTTAATTACCAGTAAGTTAGTAACTAAGTAAGTCAAATCCATTTACACCTAGGTGGAGTAAGTAGTAGTAGTAGTAGTAGTAGTAGTAGTAGAATAGGGACTAATCAAGCCGTTAAGCTTTTTAGCAGTCCCATCGATTTCCAATTTGATATTTTTTTTAGCGGTCAAGGTTTTACGGTTGAATTTTCCTATAATACAAAAATTAATAATCAATGCTCCTAAATACATTTACTAATTTTGGAGAATTATCAAGACGATTTTTGAATATATTAACATTAGGTGCACATTTTAAATCAAAAGTTAAATCATTCTAACAATTAGCAACTCTGTTAGTAAAACAATTTTTACTAGT
>CM065702.1:16945810-16975810 GCA_017654935.2 Phymorhynchus buccinoides | reverse complement strand
TACTCGTTGTAAGCATTGCTCGTTCAAACCATTTTATCGATTTTGGCAACCCTGACGAACCTATCAATCGGTCCTCACATCTACTGCGATGTGCGTGTTGGTAAAGTGTGAAAAAGACAGAAAAACGGAAACAACACACTTACCCAACAAAGCATGGTTGTAAGCCCAGTATCCTGTATCCATAGGGTTTTTAATGCCGATTACATACACTTTAAAACAGTTTATTAACACACGATAACATCAAAAACATAAAATACACACACGCGCTTTAAGAGAAAGTTAAAATTTCCCGGAAGTCACAAGATCAGTGCGCAAAGAGTGAGTCCAGTGTCGTCTGCTTGCGCTGCAGACACCCAAGTTGTTATATCGGCCAATCAGAATGCCGCTTACATATCGAGGGGTCAGTCAAGATGGCGATGTTGTTGTCAGTGTGTACTCGTTCTAGCCAGGTAGTTGTGCAAGAAAGCTTGACTTTGGGATGGCGGTGTGGTTGTAAGTGCGTTCTCGTTCTAACCGCGTAGTTTTTGCATAAAAGCTTGACTTTGGGAGTCAATAAATTGTACGTTATATGCAAGTTGCTCGTTGTAGCGAGCTCGTTGTATGCAGAATTATTTAACAAGGAAAAAGAAGGCTTGTGGTCGGGGATTTTGAAACCACTCGTTAAACACGGGCTCTCGTTTAAACCGTACTCGTACTAAATGGGTTTCACTGTAAATCTTATTCAACTTGAATCTTGATATTCCTTTTTCTTCTGGAAGACTCTCCCAGAAATTGACGCTGATCTGGAACGCTTCGGTCATCGAGTGGGCTCGGACATTTACGATCTTCACCTTCGCTGCGAGCGGGAAAAGCCGACCGTGGAGCAGACGGACGCCTGGGGCCATCGCGCGGATGTCCTGAGAACCAGCACCGCCTGGCGAGCCATGCACAACATTTCCGCAGAGGAGGGGCTCATCGCTCTGGCCTACGAACGCAACTTTGGTGCTAGCAGGTAAAGCTGGGTGCTTACAACTTAGATAGGTCCGGGAATTTTTTTTAAATCACACTAGCCAAAGAACAAATGTATTTTTAAAGACTTCTGCAACAGAAACACGCTGTATGCAAAATTTGAGTTTGATATGTTTAATAGTTTTTGAGATGTTCAACATTAAAAATGCTCTCGCTTGGGCTTTTTTTGATAAAACGCAAAATATTCCAAGTTTGAGACCCCATATTTAACAAATGAAAGCATTCTCAAGTCTGAAATTTGGTTTACTTACAGTCTGCAACATGTATAATATGCCTATTGTTTTTCAAGCCTTGGAATAAACTAGTTTTACATATATATTGTAGTGCAAAAATGGCAAAAAATGCAAATTTCACCTCCGTCCGATCAACATTTTTCCATACGAGTGACACTAAATTGACCATATCTTGAAAACTATTAGACCTACAGCAATAATTTACATTTTTAATTTGTAGCTCAGATCACCGCCCGAAAATTAAACTATCGTATCTCAAAATCGGTCAACTGCGATGTGTTGGATTAACCAGTTGATCAAGGTAAGGCGCATCAGGTGAGACTGAGAGGGAGAAAGGTGGCAGAGTGGTTAAGACGTTCCCCTGCCAAATGTAATGCGTGACTGCAACGTGAGTGACCCCGGGTTCGAATCCCGGCCTCGCCCTTTCTTTCTAGTTCGATAGGAAAATTGAACTGAAAGTCGAGTCCTTCACTGCTTCAGATGGGGACTTAAAGCTAGTCTGACCTGTGCGCTTTACGCACATGAAAATCCCCACGGCAGTTGAAATTCGGTAAGAGCAGGGAGAAATCCTGCTGCCTGGTATGGCCAAATTGATAGCTATGTTTCCCAAGTTTGCCTCCCCCCCTCCTCACCCCCCAAAAAAACAACAACAACAAAACAAATTGGGTAGGCGCTGCTCTTGCGGTGACGCGCTCTCTGGGGGAGAGCAGCCCGAATGTCACAGAGATAAATCTGTGACTTGAATATACCAAATACCAATCATCTGACAAAGCTGTACAAAAACAGTTTGCAAAGATAAAACACTGACGGTGACGCTGTATGAACAAAAATGATGTAAATTGACCTCAAAATATTGAGGTTTTTTCTTCTCATCAGAAATCACGTCTTACAAGATATTACATGTTGTTTTCTTTATGGTTGTATACTTTTTGTTTAATTGAAAATTTTGCACGAAAATTGGGGGACAAGGATAAATATGATCAATAGCTTTTAGTAAAAAGAATTAAAAAATGTTGGACGGGGGAAGAAGGGGAACTGGGCTCCCAACCGTCCCGTAAATCAAGGGATCCCAGGGACTCCTTCACTTACAGTATAGAGGGTCCTAGAGGTGGGATAAAGGGTCCCAGTGGCATTGTGAATGCTAAAAATACTTTTTCTAGTGCATCCCTGGGACCCCTGCACATTCTTTTAGAGGGTCCTTTAGAATGTTAGTACTTCATAGACCCCCAAATGGGGGTCCCTGGGAGCCCCAAGGGGCAAGGGAGGGAACAGGTAAAGAGAGAGAGGATGGATGGGGGATAAAGAGAGAGATCAGTCATGGAACACCGGTTGTTATATTGATATCGTGCATCATCAGCTTAACTTTGCAAAGTTATAAAAAGAGATTGACAAAGGATGCTAGTAGTTGTAGAACTCTCCCTATATTTTAAAAAACAAAGGTTTGGTTATTTGCTGTACACATAAGTCCAATGGTGCCATTGTTAAAATGTTTCATTGTAAAACATGTTTTCCGGTATTGAGCTTGTGAGACAAGTGCATGATTTGAACAACATTTCATTGTATAAAAACTTGTTTTGCTGTCCCATCTTACGGGCCATACAGTGGCGTTGCTCCCACACCGCTTATTCCGAGTCCCCATGCATTTTAAAATTGTTCCAAGATTTTTAAACCTGATTGTTACTTACGTGGTTGTTACAGCCGGCTGTACCAGATGAGCAAGATGTATCTGTTCAACCCGTCCTCTGGCCTCTACAGTTGTCCTCTGGCCATGGCAGATGGGGCGGCTAAAATCGTTGAGGTGACTCTGCAGAAAAGAGAGAGAGAGAGAGAGAGAGAGAGAGAGAGAGAGAGAGAGAGAGAGAGTTTTAAAAACTCCAAACTTCAAACTTCAAATACTTTATTTTACAAGGATAAGAATTTAGGCTGGGGCTAGTCTTCCATTCTGTCCTTGAGAATGAGAGAGATACAGTGAGAGAGAGAGAGAGAGAGAGAGAGAGAGAGAGAGAGAGAGAGAGAGAGAGAGAGAGAGAGAGAGAGAGAGAGAGAGAGAGAGAGAGTGTTTTCAAAACTTCAAACTTCAAATACTTTATTTTGCAAGGATAAGAATTTAGGCTGGGCCTAGTCTTCCATTCTGTCCTTTGTTCTAAGCATGCAATACACAACTAATACTATAATGAGAGAGAGAGACTTCAGACTTCAGACACTTTATTGTACAAGGATAAGAATTTAGGCTGGGCCTATTGAGAGAGAGAGAGAGAGAGAGAGAGAGAGAGAGAGAGAGAGAGAGAGAGAGAGAGAGAGAGAGAGAGAGAGAAGAGATATATATATATATATATATATATGTGTGTGTTACGTATGTGTGTGTGTGTCACTCTGTGTGTGTGTGTGTGTGTGTGTATGCGTGCGTGCACGCTTATGTGTCTGAGTGTATGTTCAGAGAAAGAGAGAGAAAGAGGAAGACTGTGTATGTGCTTTCGTAGACAGAGATAATGCATGTATGTGTGTGTGCAATGTATTGTTTTGTCTCTGTGTGTGTAGGGATGTGTGTGTGTGTTTGTTTTCATGACCAGTAGTCTATGAGTGTGCATGTGTGCATATTTGTTTTTTTCAATTCAAAGGTAGCCTGCAAAGAACTACTTACCTACCCTCTTCTCCTTCTTCTGTGGTCTGCTTCTTTTTATAGAAGTAAATGCACACACTTAGTATTAGTATTAGGTACTTTATAGTCACAGAGGCATCTCTGTGAAATTCGGGTTGCTCCCTTTTTTCTTCTTTTTTTTTTCCATGCGATTTTTGTCACTGATGAGGGTGTGTGTGTGTGTGTTACATTTTGACCAAATGACAACTTTTTAGTTGCCACTGGGTTTAACGTATGCTAAGTGCATGGGCACACGTGACCTCGGTTTATCGTCTCATCCGAAAGACTCCACGTTCAGACCGTTAAGGCCTAGTGCAGAATGAGAGGAAAAAATCCCCTGTACCCAGGTTCGAACTCAGGTTTACTTGACACGAAGCGAATGCGATACCACTGTGCCACTCTACATCAGGGCTCTACACCAAAGAAAAGAAGCAGAAGAGAGAAGAAAAGCAAAGACAGAAATCAGCTATCACACATAGTCTACTTGAATTTACTTGGGTCCAGTAGAACAAAATATCAGATGCAGCAAACAAAATAAAAATTCCTAATTCTGGACTGGGATGGGGATATTTACAGGGAGCTGCCAGCAGCTACTAGTTTCAGGCATCAGAATTGTCAGAGGATCAGCTAATTTCAGAGGATTGAGAATTTCTGACAGAGGTTTTGACTTTAAATTGAGTGTTATCTTTTCTGTTAAATAACATTTTATAGTGATTCCTCACTGCATAAAGCCTTTTTGTTGATGTTGGGGATTGATTTCAGTGTTGTCCCACTATAATCTGGGGCCTTGATGACCCTTGGACCGCAGTTTTCAGAGGATTGGACTTCAGACTATTCTGATGCCTGTAGTTTTCACATTCGCCCCCAGGAAGCTGGGAACTAGCCGACCCTAGACACTCCATAAGGCAGTGCCCAGGCCCCAACCAAAAGGACAAATAAAGACAAACAAACAGATAACCTAACTACTGGGGTACCTCTTTTGAGGTAGCCAGTTCTTGCAGCTAAGGTTCCCTCCATAATATGTTGTTTAGACTGGTTTATATTGGTATTGGTATACCATATTTTTCGGACTATAAGTTAATAGGCTGAGTATAAGGCGATACTTTTTGTCTCCCAAACTAAGACTCCTGTGCCTTGCCCTTATGATGTGACTAATAATATAGTAAGAAAATAGAATAACAAAATCTGAATTTTGTGTCAAAATTAGGGTTCGCCTTATGAAAAGAGAGTCTGTGTCAAAATTAGGGTTCGCCTTATGAAAAGAGAGTCTGTGTCAAAATTAGGGTTCACCTTATGAAAAGAGAGTCTGTGTCAAAATTAGGGTTCGCCTTATGAAAAGAGTCTGTGTCAAAATTAGGGTTCGCCTTATGAAAAGAGAGTGTGTCAAAATTAGGGTTCGCCTTATGAAAAGAGAGTCTGTGTCAAAATTAGGGTTCGCCTCATGAAAAGAGAGTCTGTCAAAATTAGGGTTCGCCTTATGAAAAGAGAGTCTGTGTCAAAATTAGGGTTCGCCTTATGAAAAGAGAGTCTGTGTCAAAATTAGGGTTCGCCTTATGAAAAGAGAGTCTGTGTCAAAATTAGGGTTCACCTTATGAAAAGAGAGTCTGTGTCAAAATTAGGGTCCGCCTTATGAAAAGAGAGTCTGTGTCATAATTAGGGTTCGCCTTATGAAAAGAGTCTGTGTCAAAATTAGGGTTCGCCTTATATATGAAAAGAGAATCTGTGTCAAAATAAGGGTTCGCCTTATAAAAAGAGACTATGTGTGTGTGTGTGTGTGTGTGTGCATGCTTGCGTGCGTGCGCTTACGCGTGTCAGTGTGTGTTCAGAGAAAGAGAGAGAAAGAGGAAGACTATGTGCTTTCGTAGACAGAGAGACTAGAGTATTCCTTATAGTAAAAGAAATACTATGGTGCATTGTTTTCATGACAGACTATCCAGTCTTCTTATCCCTGGCTGGTGGACAGGGCATTCTCTCGTCTGACGTCACGTGACCCGGCGCGATTCTGGACCTCCGGCCAGTGGATGACGGAGAAACGGGGCGGCTCAGATGTCGGTCAGTTTGTTGCCTATGTTGTGAAAGCATTGTTTTAAAGAAGATAAAAAAAAAGAGAAACAGGTCTATGAACCCTTTCGCCGCCAGCCATTTTTCAGCCAAAAAATAGCATTTAATTTAACTGAGAAAAAAAAAAAATCTGCCATATTGGGAATTCCTCTGTGATATATATATATTTTTTTTTTCTTTTTTTTTTTCTCTGTGACATATTTAACATCAGGCCTATCCTTACCTCCCAAAATAAAGAATATAGGGACTTTGGATAACAGGCCCTTGGTTTGATGCCTTTTATTGACATGGGTGTTAAACCTTTGTGGTGTATAAATGCGACATTGGCGGTGAAAGGGTTAACTCTTTTATTTCTTGATTTACACTAACTGTTACTTCCCCTTATTCCTATGTTTCTATTATCTGTCTATTCCCTTCATCCCTGGATTTATAGAGGGTTAAAAATGTGATAATGGGGTACTTATTTTAGAGAGTTACGGCAGTAACCCACATTACACGAACCTAAGAATGTCATATACCGTTGTGTAGGGATTTGATGTGAGAAGCTGTTTGTGGCCATGTTGTCGACCGCCATTTTGTTGGTTTTTACGACCGTTGCTGTCGTCTGCATAGACTTCGAGCAAAGGGAAACAACCACAGTCAAGGGCCTGAAAGCGGAGTCGCTTCCCTTGTTGTAGAAAAGATGGCGGAGAGCGTAGGAAAAGCACGAAAACCACTGACTTTGAAAAAGCCCCAAACCCACTGACTTTGGACGAGAGTGGAGGTGATTAAAAGAAGTCGGCAAAGTGAAACTGTAATATCGATTGCACAATCCTATGGAGTTGGAAAGACCCAAATCCAGTTTTAATATGTCATTGTATGTGTGCATGAAGCAGAGAGTATGAACTGTGCTGAACTTTTTCTTTCTACGGCTGCCAGTGAAAACCTCCGTCATACGACCCGTCCAATTTACGACCGATTTTTCCGGACATTTTGGAAGTCTTAAAATAGAGGTTTGTCTGTACTTTACTTTTGCAGTCATTGTGAATGTGTAACACTGTTTACGTTAATTGAATTTTTTTAATTTTATATAATCTGATTGTAAAGTGTTATTTTATGATGTACATGTATTTTATTGATATTTAGTTAAATATGTACATATTTGTTTTTGTGTGTGCGCATGCGTGTGTGTGTGTGTGTGTGAGTGAGAGAGAGAGTTTGTGTGTGTGCGTGTGCATGCACATGTGTGTGTGTAAGAATGTGGTGGTGGTGGTGGGGGGGGGGGGGGGGGGCTATAGATATGTAAGGGGTTGTTTTTAATATGAATCATTTTAGTGTAATCGTAAAGCGCTTAGAGCTTAACCCCTTGACTGCCAGAGAAAATGAAAGAAAAAATCATGACATGAAACAGACAACTGATAGAGCCAATCTGAGAAAATGGTCTGGGGATATAACTCTTTGATTATGTTAGAGCAGATGCCATCAGTTCAGTTGGTAATACATTGGTTGCAGTCAAGGGGTTAAAGGTGAAGTGCTATATACATTTTCTTAAATAAATAAATACCGTATTTTTCGGACTATAAGGCGATATTTTTTTTCTCAAATTTCGATCTATGCGCCTAATAAATGAGGGCGCCCTATTAGTGAACAAAATCGTGAGAAGAGAGGCAATGATTGCCGTACTCGGTACAGTCTACTGTGAGTCACAACATCGAAAGTGGTAACGAGTCGCTGATATGATGAATACTCACGTTAAAATGCTTCAAAATCCCTACATAATTCTACCAGTTTTATTGAAGAAAAGTCCAAACACAACAACTGGAAGTCGCAAAAATGGAAGTTTCGATTATTTGAGAAGGGGGCCAACTCTCGCTTATGACAGCAGTAAAGGCGGTCGGTAAGCGTTTACAGGACGTGTACGGGCTTCAAACTTCGACTTTCTTTTGCAAGGTGTGTATCGCCTTATAAACGAGGGTGCCTTTTACTTGAATTTTTTCAGACTTTTCTAGAAAAATGCCCTATTCGCCTTATACACAGCAGCGCCTAATGATCCGAAAAATACGGTAAATAAATAAATAAACTGTCCTTGGTGTGTGGCAGCCAGAGGCACAGACGCGCTGGCGGTGGAGCAATGTGACGGCTCCTACCGTCTCTACGGTTACAAGTGGTTCTCGTCGGCAACCGACGCCGACATGACCTTCACCTTGGCCCGTGTGGTGGATCGCTATGGCAACACGGTGGAGGTGAAGTGGGAGCAAAGTGGTCCGAGGGAGTGGGTGGTGGTGGAGGGGGGTGGGGGGTAATGGGGGGGGGGGGGGGGGGGGGGGGGTAGGGGTAGGGGGGGAGGGTTGTGTGTGTGTGTGTGTGTCACTGTTTTATTTGTGTAATTTTCTTATTCATGAAAGCATTCGTTTAAGACAAGTTTGTGTGTTTGTGTTTGACCTTGTTTGCATAAGTGTGTGCATGTATGTCAAAAAAGGCTTGTATTGTGGACATTTCTTGCAAACCCTTTGGTCTAAGCGACTCAGGCAGCCATTAGATGACACATGTCTTCTCTTTCACTGAAAGAATCTGACTTCCAGCACCTCCGCCGAGGAGGAATTGGCGATTTGACAGTTTGAAACCAGAGCAAAGTGAGTGTTGTGATCTCTGTAAAGGGTGTTTTCCTGGTGATCTCGACATGTTTCTTGCAAAAACTCATCCGTCAGGGTGTCCCTTTAACATGCATAAAGCGCGCTGGTCAGACTTGCTAAAAGTCCCGATCCAAAGGGCTGGACGTTCAGTTTCATCATCCCGTTAAAACTAGACTGGGATTCGATCCTGAGAGATTTGTGATATATACGTGGTATGTATGTGTGTGTGTGTGTGTGGTTGGTTTTCTTTGCTGTCTCATCTTCTGGGCCGCACAGTGGCCTTGCTTCCATGCCGCTCATCCCAAGTCCCAACTCGAAGCCATACCCCGGCTTTTTCAGGTCGTAGAATCTGAAGCCAGCAGTTCAAGGGGAGCGAATCTATGTTCAGGCATTCAGGAGGCAGCCAACTGAGGAGACACTGCACTGCTGCCGAGTCACTACGGTGGAGTTCAGTGGAACCTGTACGCAGGACACCCCCTACTGATGACAATAATGTCTTAATCGTGGAGCTAGCCTGAGTGAGGTCCTCCTCCGAGGGCACCACGACGACCATCCACTGACAGATCCCCAGAACATCGTCGGTGATAGTCAGAAACCGCATAACTCAACTTTGGTAGTTTTGAGAAAAATGAACAAAACTTAAAAAAATTAACTGCATTTACCACAATTTATTAACTATGATGAATGTGTTGTTCAAGACATTGCGAGTTCAGTCCTGCATTTTGTTAAAATTACTTTTTTTAAAAAAAATACTTCAAAAGAATGAAGATACGAGGTTTCTGTCCTTAACTCTTTCAATCCTGCAGACCGGTTTTCCGGTTTCAAGGCTTAATTCCTTTCAATCCTGGAGAACGGAAAACCGTTCTGTAAGAAATAACTCCTTTCAATCCGAGAGACCGGTATTCCGGGATCATACTTTGTACTTCCCGCAATTCGCGTCATCAAAGTGCGCACGGCTTTACAAAACTGGCATTTGCAGACTCTTTAGTTGCTGCCGGCTAGGCTTCCAGAGGCGGGAAATGCGAATGACTCAACCTCTTGGAAGCGCCAGAAACAAGTGGGAAAACAGAGTGGAATTTGTGCTCCGTATGTTTTCGTCCACTGCTTCTAAACAGACTTTCGATTTGCCAAACATTTTGGTGTGAGCATACATAGGTGTGTGGTGAACAGCATTGTGTGAACAGTGATTCGAACCAAAAGCTAGTTGTGGTGTAATTAGTGTTAATTAATAAACCACGCTTTGTGTACATTATAGCAGTCAGGGTTGGAATAGAACAGCAGTGCGCGCTATTTTAAAGGCCTAGGTTTTTCCCTCAGTACCACAGATTTATGTGGCATTTTCCTCGGCGTGTTCTGTCTAAAGTAGCCAGTGTTGATAAGTGTGCTTTTACATATAAGTTCTAGAGTCATCTTGTGTTTAAAGTGTGTAGTTAGTTAGGTGCTCAGTCGAACGGTAGCTGAGCAATTTAAATTGAAAGACAACTAGTGTCAGTGTGTAGTTTCTCCACAGCACAAAGCAAAGAGGAACACTCTTTACTAGGCTATACTCTTCAAGCCACCAAGCCTTGCTGCACTGCTGCGCGCGTGTGTAGTAAGCAAGCTGCCAGCGACCAAATAGAACTTTGGCTGTAGCAGCCCACTTGTGAAATCCTGCCTGCGTGCTACCTTTGCTGCCGCGTGAAGTCTTGCTACGGTCAAGGAATGGGAGGGAGGGATGGATGGGGAAGGAAGGAGATGCAAAAGAGGAGGTGAGTGGGTTTCACGATAGCGCATATGTGGGAACTAAACGATCCAAATTGAACGGCCGTGTGCGTCATTTACCCTTGACCCAGCCGCTAACGGGACTGTTTATGAATGGAATGTGATGCCAGACCCCCCAGCCGTTTACCCGTCCCTTCCCCCCACCCCCTCCTCCTTCCAGCTCCGTGGGAAAGGGGTCGTTTTGAGTGAAAGCGTGTAGCAGGTGTGTGTAGTGTGCACGTGGCAGTGAAAATGGAAGGTGGAGAAAATTCGGATTCTGACCAATTTTCTGATGACGAGTTTTACAAAAATTTGCCAGATAATGAGTTTGATATTTTGCAACTGACGGAGGAGGAGAGAGCGGAGTTAGCAGCAGCGATTGAAGCGCAGATTGATGGTGATGATGATAGTGGTGAGGAGTTGGATGATGAAAACTTACCTTTGTTTTACACTCGTGGATTTGAGTGGGTGAGAGGAAATTACATGCCACCTAAGCCAGAAAATAAAACAAAATTCAATCGTCGCTCAGGGCCTGTGCGTGTGTTGGACACTTCGATGAAAGCGTTGGAGTACTTCCAGCTTTACTATTCAGATGAAGTGTTTGGCTCCTTGGTCGCGTTTACAAACGACAATGCTACAAAAAAGCGCACGGAGCAGCCTGACACAAACAAAGGTGAGTGGAGAGATGTGACAGTGAATGAAATGAAAGCCTTTTACGGGCTTCTCATGATGAAAGACCTCATGAGATTGGATAGAGACGCCCATTATTGGAGTACCAGTGCCACACATTTCCTCCTGAGGACACAGTTTGGGGGTGTGATGAGTAGGGATAGGTTTTTTCAGATTAGGAGATATGTTTACTACGTAGACCCTATCACACCTGTGAATAGAAATGACAAACTGCACAAAGTTAGGTACATTCTGGACACGGTAAGGGATAGCTTTAGGGATGAGTTTGTGCCATTTGAAAACGTCACTGTGGATGAGGCAATGGTGCCATTCAAGGGGCGACTTGGTTTCAAACAGTTCATGAAGGACAAGCCTTGCAAGTTTGGAATCAAACTGTGGGTGGGTGCCGACTCAAAGACTGCCTACTGCTTCAACATGGAAGTCTACACCGGCAAACATGGGGAACAGTTGAACAAGCTGATGGGGCTCAGTGCTAGGGTGGTGATCGGCCTGACCAAACCCATCCATAACTTTGGCCACATTGTCTTCACAGACAACTTTTATACATTACCTGTACTAGCCAAGTACCTGTCAAGCAAGGGCACTTACCTGTGTGGCACAATGCGACCCAACCGCCTGGGCTACCCCAAAGACCTCATCAAGACAAAGGCAGAGGTGCGTCCGCTTCCCCGTGGGGCCAGTGAGTGGCAACAATGCGACGACATGATAGCCACATCATGGAAAGACAACCGCATGGTGTACTACCTGTCATCAGCACACCCACCTTTCTCTGACACACCTGCCACTGCCAAGCGACGACAGAAGGACGGCACCAGGGCCGAGTTTCCCTGCCCCCCAGCAGTGGCTGCCTACGCTGTCAACATGAATGGGGTGGACAAACTGGACCAAAACACCCGCCATAATAAATCAAAGAAGACCATGAAATGGTATCGGCGAGTGGAGACCAAACTGATGGAGACAGCCATCTACAATGCCTATGTCCTTGAAGGGCAGGTGACAGACCACAACCCACCAGGACAAGCCAAGCGAGACCTACTGTCCTTCAAACTGGACCTGGTCCACCAACTCATAGGCAGTCATTACGTTGAAAAAACCCACCCTGGCCGACCCAGAACGGAAGCCAACGCAGCTGATCCCTGCCTTGACCGTACAGATCACTGGCCCATGAAAGGTGAGGGGGACAACCACACCTGTGTGGTGTGCACAGCGCGACACCACAAGTACAACAAAGCACTTCCGGGGGTCACCTATGCCGACAACCCATTCAAAAAGTGCAAATCGACCATGAAATGTGAAAAGTGTGACGTGTACCTGTGCTGTAACCAGCGTGACTGCTTCAAGGTCTATCACACACGTGTGTCACCTATGTGTGACATGTGACACAACGACTGTGACAGGGGTGCATGCGTGTGTAAATAAGGAACGTGTAAATATTATCTGTACAAAAATTTTATTTCCAAAAATAGTGTAGTGCTTAATATCTTCTGACTTGTGTAGTATCCATATAAAATCTTCAAACAGACCATAAACTGTGTGGTAGGGACAATAAAGGTGACAATGGTGACATTTTTCCATGGAGTAATGACAAGTACAGCACATGGGGATGTACTGGACACAGAGCGCGGTGAGTCCCTGCATGATATAGATATATTTTGTGCAAAAAATACTGGCCTGCATGGACTGCATGATAGCATGCCCCGTCTAAAATTGTAAAATCACCTGTTTTACACCTGTGTGTCACATGTCATGTCACCAAATTGTGTCAACACTGTCACAAATGACTTCTCACTTCAATTCCCTACACAATGGTATGTGACATTCATAGGTCCGTGCCATGTGGGCTATTGCCGTATGGCCCTAAAGTATGTACCCGGTTTTCACATTATTTTCTCTTTCTAAACCCAGGAATGAAGGGAATAAACAGGAGAAAGAAACACAGGAATGAAGGGAAGTAACAGACAGTGTAAAAGCAGGGATGAAAGAGTTAAGTAGATCTGAATTTGGGACTTACGAGTTTTTTTCTCCAATTTACGCAACCTCATTTACAGCAGATAGAAAGTCGTTAAAGATAGGAGCTTTTGATGGAATGTGGCGATAAAAATTAGAGAGCTGACTATGTATCTAACTCAAACCCCTCAAAAATCAAGTTACGAGGTTTCTGACCTTCACCAACGACATACACATAGTGAATGCATAGGTGTCAACCCAATTTTCCTTTTTTCATAACTTCCCTTATTGAAAAATAATTCCCCCCTCATTTGAAGCCTGAAAACCGTATAAATTTCAGAACACACAAATCCATGAAAAAGTTGCAGTGAATACATTATATTCAGACATGGTTTTCATGCAGTTTTGTTATATATATATACTGAAAAATGGGCAGGGGAGCGTACCTTCCTTTCTCAAAGGACAGGTTTTCCCATTCTTTCAAGTGTCTCCCACTCCCAACTCGTGCCTTTTTGGCCACAGGGGGGTTCATAGAACTGGAAGAATTAGCGTTCGCCATTTTTTTATTCAAACAACGCTCACACGGAAGTTCTGAAGAAGCCATGCATGCGCAGATTACCAGAACAAATCGAACAAATCGCTCTCTGCGCATGACCGATCATCTAGCCTACTGCTTTCGTTTTCCTGTTCGGCTGCTTGGCGTCCGCGTTTTGTCATCTGCTATCACAAAAATTCTATCATTTCGCGTTTTGTCTCTGATTTCTGATCTGCCCGTATAAATCAGTTTTACCTGTTTTGAAACTGTTATACGGCTGTACAGACCCAAAATCATGGTTTTCCCATACAGCACAGCAATACGGGAAAACCGTATAGGTTGACACCTATGTGAATGTTGAGTGTCTGTGTCCAGGGCACCAAGGGCCTGTCCCTGTTCTACCTGGAGCTGAAGGATGAGGAGGGCCGGCTGAACTGGATCCAGATCCACAAGCTGAAGAACAAGCTGAATGTTGAGTGTCTGTGTTCAGGGCACCAAGGGCCTGTCCCTGTTCTACCTGGAGCTGAAGGATGAGGAGGGCCGGCTGAACGGGATCCAGATCCACAACTTGAAGAACAAGCTGAATGTTGAGTGTCTGTGTCCAGGGCACCAAGGGCCTGTCCCTGTTCTACCTGGAGCTGAAGGATGAGGAGGGCCGGCTGAACGGGATCCAGATCCACAACTTGAAGAACAAGCTGAATGTTGAGTGTCTGTGTTCAGGGCACCAAGGGCCTGTCCCTGTTCTACCTGGAGCTGAAGGATGAGGAGGGCCGGCTGAACGGGATCCAGATCCACAACTTGAAGAACAAGCTGAATGTTGAGTGTCTGTGTCCAGAGCACCAAGGGCCTGTCCCTGTTCTACCTGGAGCTGAAGGATGAGGAGGGCCGGCTGAACGGGATCCAGATCCACAACTTGAAGAACAAGCTGAATGTTGAGTGTCTGTGTCTAGGGCACCAAGGGCCTGTCCCTGTTCTACCTGGAGCTGAAGGATGAGGAGGGCCGGCTGAATGAGATCCAGATCCACAAGCTGAAGAACAAGCTGAATGTTGAGTGTCTGTGTCCAGGGCACCAAGGGCCTGTCCCTGTTCTACCTGGAGCTGAAGGATGAGGAGGGCCGGCTGAATGAGATCCAGATCCACAAGCTGAAGAACAAGCTGGGCACCAGGCAGCTGCCGACCGCTGAGCTGCTCCTGGAAGGAACTCAGGCCTTCAGGGTACGGCCGCCATATGTGTGTGTGTGTCAAAGTCAAAGTCAAAAGTCAACATTTTTATTTTCAGATGGAACATTGAATAAGCAATAATGGTTTGCTTTTTCACATCAAGCCATCTATAACACAAAAATTAAAGAAGGAAATAAACATAAAAAAACACACACACAAAACCCCCCAAACAAAACAAACAAAAAAGCATTAAGTCTTCTTCTTCATCGATCACATCAGATGGAGATGCCAGTAGCCTGCCGAATGCAGCAGTCGCCTGGAGATTAGTCAGGTTTAATAAGTAATGTGTGTGTGTGTGAGTGTGTGCGCGTGCATGAGTGCGTGTGTGTGAGTGGGGTGGGGTGTGTGTGTGTTTGTACATGTGTGTATGTGTGTGGGATGGGATTGCTGAGTGCGTGTTTGTGTGTACGTGTGTGTGAGAGAGGGGTGGGGTGGCTGAGTGTGTGTGTGTGTGTGTGTGCATGTGACCTTCTTTGACAACTATTGAATGAAAACTATTTTATTTTACCGAAAGAAAAGTGAAAGTTTATCATTTAAAAAACGAAAACAGCATATCATGACATCGCACTGAAGCCTCTGATACTTGATGAAGTCTTGTCCGTGCGTTTGCTTACAGGTGTCGGACGAGGGGCGGGGGGTGGCCGGCATATCATGACATCGCACTGAAGCCTCTGATACTAGATGAAGTCTTGTCCGTGCGTTTGCTTACAGGTGTCGGACGAGGGGCGGGGGGTGGCCGGCATATCATGACATCGCACTGAAGCCTCTGATACTAGATGAAGTCTTGTCCGTGCGTCTGCTTACAGGTGTCGGACGAGGGGCGGGGGGTGGCCGGCATTTCCAACATGTTGACCTTGACCCGACTGCACAACACAATTTCCGCTAGCTCTGCCATGCGAAGGTGAATTAATATTACACACATATTCCATTTTTTTTAGTGGTTAACCCTTTCGCCATCAGCCATTTTTCAGCCCCAAAATACCATTAAACTTAACTGGGTATAAAAGATCTGTAATATTGCAAATTCCTCTGTGACAAACTGACATATCTAACATTAAGCCTATCCTTACATCCCAAAATTAAGAAAATAGGGTCTTTGGATAACAGGTCCTGATTTGATGCCTTTTAGTGACATGGGTGTTAAACCATTGTGGTGCTAAAATGCGACGTTGGCGGTGAAAGGGTTAACAGTGGACGATTTTCGGAAAAAAACTAGGGCAGAGCACTTCGTGAAAATTAGAGTTAATTACCTCGACTTACTCGGTCAAAACCATAGTAACAATGGCGGCGAAGCTTGAAACCGCAGGATGCCAGTCAGCGACTTGCAAACATTTTTTATTAGAAAATTAAGGGGTGGCCAGTTGCTACAAAGTGATAGAACTTGCAAACTGTGACGTAAGAATATAAATGACATCAAATTTAGAATGATGCACTGCGTTCTACATGCTGTGCGTCTCAAACACAAGAGGCGACAGCTGAAGGTAGAGTAACTTCCCCTGTTTGACCGATTGAATTAGGCGAGATCACTCCCACACACCATGAAATTACTCTCCTTAATTATTTCCAAACAATTCCTATTAACCCCTTCCTTGCTTGCCTTCTGTCTGCTAGGAGCATTATGATGTCATTGATGATGTCATAACTATTGATGTCACCATTCTGGAATGCTGTTGTTTTTTTGCTTTAAAATAGCCGGGTAGGATATATATTTAGACGTTATTGTGAGATTGAGCTTAACAGGTCACTTGAATTTTATGATTAAGAAAGAAGATAATCTCTCGATTTTTATATGGCAGCGAAGGGGCTAAGCCATTGCGTGTATTATCCATTTCACACACTTGCAGACACACACACACACACACACACACACACACACACACACACACACACACATATGCACATACAAACACACACAAACACACACACACACACACACACACACACACACAAACACTATAACATTTTAATGGATTTCATTGTACATTTACAAAATAGTGAATCTGAACACACACACACACTCACACACTTACACACACACACACACACACACACACACACACACACACACACACACACACACACACACACACACATACACACACACACACTCATAGACACACACACACACACACACACACACACACACACACACACTTGCACACACACACACACACACACATGCACATACACACACACACACACACACACACACACACAGACTATGACATTTGCATGAATTCCATTGCACATTGATTGTACAGAATGGTGAACCTGGCCAGAGACTACAGCACTCGACGTCAGGCCTTTGGCTCCGTCCTCAAAGACTACCCACTTCACACACAGACCTTAGCTCGCATGGAGGTAGGACTGTAATGAGAACTTAGGACAATGATTTGACCACCAGGGGGCAATCAAACCAGTAGGGGCTTAGCGCGTGATATCCGGTGAAAGAGAGAGAGGGAGATGAGTCCCTCCCTCTCTCTCTCTCACTACGCCCGACTAAGAATATCACGCGCTAAGCCCCTGCTGGTTTGATTGCCCTCTGGTGGTCAAATCATCGTCCTAAGTTGACCATTTATGGGTGGGTTTTATTTTAGGCATACTCCAGAAATCTGGTGTGGCTTTCTTTTGTGTGTGTGCTGAAAATGTGGTTTCTGGTTTGAGGATTGCCGTCGAATGTGGCTTCCACATTTTGGAGTTAATAGTGGTAAAGAAAAATCCGGAAAATAATCGGGGATGAGAAACTTGAAGGAAAACATTGATTGCATATTTTGTAAGCAATGACGTCATTTTTGTGCCGAAACATGGGTAGTTTTGATGTCAAAAGTGTCCTCCCTCTCATATAGCCAGTTTGGCAAAATATTCTGAAGATAGAACCCTCTTGACTGCCAACCAAATTTTGAGTAAAAAAACCCACTGAGTGTTAAAAAGTTTGCAATTGAAAAAGAAGTCATATAGCCAGTTTGGCAAAATATTCTGAAGATAGAACCCTCTCAACCCTTTTAAAGCAAAAAAAATCCCACCTGCATCCCAGAGATTTTGCTCTTCATCTTATGACATTAAGTTAACTCAATCGATTCATGTCATAGACGGCTCTCCAACACTGTTCCACTACGTTAGAGTCACATCGGATCCGCATATCGTGGTTTTGGGATAGTTCAGACTCTTCTCTTGCAGTTGCTTCCCTTAGACCGTTGTCAGGCGTAGCGTAGCGTCTTTATGACGGTTACAGTGAACCTAGTCGAACTTCCAAGAATTAGACTAGTTTCACCATGGCGGCGCTTAGGCAAAACCGCTTCACCCGCAACATTGGAGTGAATAAAGCGATAGAATTACTGCATGAATCAGGTTCTGAGGAGGAGGGGGGTGTTGTGATGAACGATGAAGGGGATGAAGTTTCTGATTCTGATGAGTTTGATCTAGAGAATGTGGACCACAACTCGGTTGACAGTGATCTAAAAAGTGGAGTGTGGAGTGGGGAACAAGTTTTTGATTTTCCTGTGAAGTGCACTATATTGGATGACCTGTATTTTCTGAACAGTGTGGATTTCACATTTAAGGTGAGCATGTTCAATGAATATAATGCTTGACCTATTATCCATTGATGTACTTTTATGTCTGCGCAATGTGTGGTTGATGTTTTGTGAATTTGTAAAAAGTGCCAAAAATAGTGCGATCTGAGAGGGAAGCTGCGTCACTTTGGTTGTGACTCCATTGAGTTAAGGGATTAAAGCTTTCATAATGTGAGAAACCTGTAAGGCGCGTGCTGACGTTTCAGGTGGAGACTCGTGGCGCCAGCTTGCTGTGGATGGAAGCGGCGCGTCTGCTGGGGCGACAGGAGGTGGGCGAGGGCACGGGCAGCGAGGCCCTGCTGCTGCGTCTGATGGTGCCAGTCATGAAGCTGTACACCGCAAAGCAGGTCACAGTGTGCCGCGTCATTTCCAACCTGTTGCGGATAATCTGAGTTTAACCCTTTCACCGCTAAAGTCGCATTTTAGCACCACAGTGATTTAACCCTTTCACCGCCAATGTCGCATTTATGCACCACAATGGCTTAACACCCATGTCACTAAAAGGCATCAATCAGATCAGGGCCTGTTATTTGAAGATCCTATTTTCTTAATTTTGGGAGGTAAGGATAGGCCTAATGTTATACATGTCACAGAGGAATTCACAATATTGCAGATATGTTTTTCTCTACCCACTTAAATTTAATGGTATCTTTTGGCCTAAAAATGGCTGGCGGCGAAAGGGTTAACATGTCCTGTGTTACAAAAACCGATATTGACAAAACTCGCAGAAATAATTGTATGTTCTACATTATTTGGACATTTTGTATACAGTGGAAATCTGGTTTACAAGTAAAAAATGAAAGGACTGAAATGTTATTTAGAGATAGCCGATATTAAGTTTGATTAATTTGGGACAAAAGAATCAGTGAATTATCTGGTTGTGTTCAAACACCATCTCTGAAATGTCTTTTTTTAATTGCATGCTATCTATTTATGTCTTTCAGGTTTTTTTCATAGCATAGTGGCAGCATCACATACATTAATGACACTGGAAGACGACACACTTGAAAATTTACGTAGCGAAACTAGGTAGGTGTAGGGCTATTTATAGGCCTCTCAGCCCTTTTACGCCCCTTCTCAATGAGTTTGATTTATATATATATATATATATAGCTTGACTTAAAATTTGTTTCCTCAGATTCAGTCTCTAAAGGTGAATGTATTTAATGACAGATTCGTTTACTCATGAATCTGTTCAGGCTGTGTCAGTGTCGTCAGAGGGTCTGGAGTGTTTTGGAGGGCAGGGTTACATCGAAGACACGGGATTCCCCTCCATCTTGAGAGACGCTCAGGTGAGGGCACTGCTGGTAGATCCAGCTGAATCGAAATATTTGGAGAAAAAAAAAAGAAGTTTTATGTCCAGCAACTAAGTTCTTTGATAGAAGATTAGAAAACAGAATTTTGACAATTTGATTTGTTTTGATTTATTGATTATTTTAGATTTGTGTTTAAGTTAAGTAAGTTTACATTTGTTGACCCAGCACCACAAAAGGGACATGAAGTCTCAAAATGACCATTCTGAAAAAATGGTACAGTTGGAAACTTCAGGCAATTCTCTATCTAATGATCATATAAAAAAACATCCTTGTGTCCTTTTTTGTTGCAGAGTTATGAGCATTTGAAGTTGGTAAGGTGACTGTCAGCCATTTTGAGAAATCACAGTCTAAAGTCTATCCTGTCCTAAGAACATGCATCAACCAAGTAATTTTAAAATACTTTTTGGAATATTTAGAGATCATGTTAAAGGTTATCCTTTATGCATACCTGCCAACCCTCCCGGTAAATCCAGGAGCTTCCCGGATTTTGTCACCTTTCCCGGAATTCACATGAACTCCTGGATTTCGAAATTTCCAGCTTAGATGACCTCAGAAAGTGAGTGTTATGAAACCTTCGAAAACCGCTAAACTGGGTTTCAGGAAGCTTCACGGAGCAGAGTTTGTACTGCGCATGTCAAGAAGCGGGGTGCTACTTCCTCCTGCAATCCTTTGTTTGGCGGTCTTTAGGCCTGTCTCACGCCGTCCATTGAAGTAACCTCGCCACGATGCCGAAGTTTCGCAAAGGAGAAGACGAAATGAAATGGAAGACCGTCTTTTCAGACGAATACAAAAAGCGATTTGACTCCCCTCCAGGATTTTGTTTTGGGAAAGTTGGCAGCTATGCTTTATGGATATGAAAGATAAATGTTGGAAAGCACAAAAAATACCCACAGTTCAAACTTAATTTAAAAAAAAAGAGATTTTGACTTTGCAAGCCTGTTATGAGAAACTAACCTTTCGTGGTGCCGGGTCACATGTGTGTTAAGGTAAACTTTATACATTCTTTTTCTGTTCAAAGTGCAGGATTGTAGCAGTGTCAGGTTAGAGCAGAAGTGAGAAGAAATCATTGTGAAGTGTGACTAGCATGGTAGAGTTAAAAAAACCACACCCAACAACAAACCGAAGCATGTGCCCTAAATCAATTGCAGTTCTAGTACGATGTGTGTGTGTGTGTGTGTGTGTGTGAGAGAGAGAGAGAGAGAGAGAGATTAATTAACCCCTTCACTGCCAGAGGAAAACTGAGAAATTATCAATTTTCTCATAATCATAATATTTAAAAGAGACCTGTTAGACTCAATCTGAGAATATGGTCTAGAAATATATCTTTCCTGACTTGTTTAAGCAAAAAAAACCCATAATTCCAGGGCTATGACATCAAATGTTATGATGTCATCAGTGACATCACACAGCCCGTAGTAGTACACACGGGGCAGGCAGTGAAGGGGTTAAAGAAAAAATGTCTGAAAAATGTCTTATTTAATACAGGGTTCGTGGGGTCCTTTCAGGTGCTTTAAAGTGCTGTGAAATTGATCTGTCTTCAAAAGGCCTGTTAAGTCCTTTATATCAGCAAGGAGGTCCTTTCAAATCAGTCAAAGGTCCTTTTAAAATTGGTGTGGTCAGTTTAAATCCTTTAATCGGGCCAAAAAAACTAAGTACCTTGTCATAAGAAATGAACTCAAAACAATATATATATGAAATAAAATTTGCCAAAAATCGATCGCCTTCGTATCTTTCGAGCAGACGATCTAATTTTAATAGTCACTGTAAATCCAGTCACGTGCGCGAGATTCGGCAAGATATCTTATGCGCCATGTTGAAATTTTTCGCACATGCGGCTGCTTCAGTGCTTGTTTTCAAGTAAAAAGTGTAAAAATGCCTGGAAAGTGTTCGTTTTCAGGATCGTTGGATGGAAGTTCAGTTTAACGTCGCGTATCGGCTTTCGCCATGTACGACGGGCTGAACAAACCAACCAGGTTATAAACAAAAATTTATGTTCCTGAATCACTGTCTTAGCCAAAAGGCCGAGAAGCGATCAGAATTTGAACATGATAATCAGGATCGTTGGCTGAGAGAAGACATTTATAAGGACTGGGTCCGAAAAGTGATGGACAACAAACATGCAGTTCGTTGTGCATATTGTGAAAAAAACATCAACATCTTGTCAATGGGAGAGTCGGTGCTGAAACAACACGCAAAGACTGAAAATCACAAGAAAGCTGAAAGAAGGCACAAGGTGGAATCGAGGTGCAATGTGACCGACTTTTTTTGCAAGCAGCAAATGAATCTGCTCAGCCCCCCCAAAAAAAAAAAAAAAAAAAAAAAAATCTGCTCAGCCACAATCGTCGGCGTCTGGCTCTGCGCCCACCACGTCTGCAAGCACAACTACAAACAAGGTTTAAATAGGTCCTTTAAAAAAATTTGCTGGTCCTTTAAAGGTCCTTTTAAGGTCCTTTTTTGGCACTCTTCCAAGTCCCCACGAACCATGTAATAGAAGGGGGTGGTTTGTGCTGTGTTAAAAACTTACAGTTTAGCGTTTTGTCTTTCCATGGAGCGAATGTGTATGGTGATCATTTATGTCTGTTTGGTCAGTTGGTTCTTTACTTTTTGTCTGACCCCCGGCGGGCTTCCACCTATCATGGTGGGGGGGGGGGGGCTTACGGAGAGGAGCCCAGCAGCCTCCTAAAGTCCAACCGCACGTCCTCGTCGTAGGAGGCGGGCAACGGCTTAGGCTGGCTTATGTGGTTAGGGCCCTCCCGTGGGGATACCGGGGGGTCTTTCAGCAGAAATAGTTCCCCCTTCTTCTGGAAGTTCTATGCTGGTAGCTTCCCCTACTCTATCACTCTCTTTGACTCTGCCTTTTCTCTTCTTTTTGCTTTCTGGCGTCTACTTTTTTCTGCCTTGTTGGTCCATTCACCTGCATTTTTTCTAGAAAACCCTTCCACGTTTTTCCTTTTTTACAATCTATGACATGCCAGGTTTTTTTTTTTATTGTACACTGGCGTCCATGTGTGAGATGTTACGCACTTGAGTGGGCACCTGTTGTCCATTCTGCAGTGCATATTTGCTTATATGGCATTTTTTATGTATTTTAGCTTACTAGTATGTATTTGTTATCCTTTTTTACTGTTTTTTTTAACCTGGATCCGATAAATGAGAGTAGCGTGGCTCCACGTTTCCAGCACTGTGTGGACTTATGTGCTATAGGGTATAATGATGGAAGTGTCATGTTATGAATTGTACTACATTTTTGTTTTCAGGTTTTGTATGTTGTTCAGATTTATGGATTTGTGTTTTGCTATGCGTGGTAGAACTTTACGCGGTGACAGTCCTGAGATAACCATAGCTGTTGACGGGACTATAACAGACTAACTAACTAACTAACTTTTTGTCTGTCCACGCAATGTCTTGTGAACTGCTGCACAGAATCACACCAAATTTTATATATTGGTAAATTACTTAACCCCTTGACTGCCAAAGAAAATTAAAGAAAAAAGCATTGGGCAAATCATGCCATAAAAAAAGCCAATCTGAGAGAATGGTCTGGGGATATTACTCTCTTGATTATGTTAGGGCAAAAGCCAGCGTATCAGGGTTATTCCTCTTCATCTGATGACATCATCAGGTCAGTATGTAATACGTTGGTGGCACTCAAGGGGTTAAAACTCCCTATTGAGCAGAAGGCTACCTTGTTGTCCTACACGGCTATGCCCTCATATATCTGTTGTTTTTGTTTTGTGATAGGCAGCATTTGTAGTAGTACAGAACATACATGTCTTTGTTTATTGAGAGAGAGAGAGAGAGAGAGAGAGAGAGAGAGAGAGAGAGAGAGAGAGAGAGAGGGCCGTGTGTACGCATGTATTGGTGCATTCCTTCCTGCTGCTTGTTGACATTTTCATTAGTTTCTGTGAGGGTGAGGTGTTTATCAGAGAGTGACAGTGCTGGTGAATGAGGGTGGATGTCTTTGTGAGTGAGAATCATGTTATTTTTGTTACTTTGTTTCTTTGCTCTGGAATGTTGGTAGTATGACTATCTTGCTGATTTTAATGCATGTTTTTAATGTTGATTTTAGTGTTGCTACTGTAAAGCGCATCGAGCATACTACTGTATGGATTTTAGCGCGATATGAAATAAAATAATAATTATTATTATTATTATTATTGTGCAGGTTCTACCAATCTGGGAAGGCACGACCAACGTCCTGTCTTTGGACGTTCTTCGTGCCCTCGTCAAAACGAAAGGCGCAGCACTCGAGGCTTTCCACGCAGAGGTACTCAGCCGGCTGCAGGCAGCTCAGAACAGCAGCAGCTGCAGCGTGGAACTGCAGCAGGCTTGCAGCAAAGTCGGTGCCGGTGCCGGGAGCATCCTGCGATTTGCCGCCCAGAATTCTGACTTGCTGGAGGTGGCTGCCCGCGATTTCGCCTTCAGTATCGCTCGTGTGCTCGTAGGTGAGGTGATGGGTTGTTTTTTTCCCCTCTGGGTTTGATTGAAAAGGTTATCTGTGTATGTGTGTGTGTGTGTGTGTGCGTGCGTGTGTGTGTGTGCGTGTGCGTGTGCGTGTGCGTGTGTGTGTGTGTGTGTGTGCTTGTTTCTCTTTTTGTTGTGTTTTGTCATTCTCCATTTCTCTTGCTCTCTTTGTTTCTGTGAAATCTCAAAATGTTGGATTATTTGTCGTCTCTCTCTCTCTCTCTCTGTCTGTCTCTCTCTCTCTCTCTCTCTCTCTCTCTCTCTCTCTCTCTCTCTCTCTCTCTCTCTCTCTCTCTCTCCATCTCTCTCTCTCTCGCTCTCTCTCTCCCTCAACATTTTCACTTTTTACATGTTATTGGTTGTTGTTTATTTTTTTCTTTCATTGCATGTTTTGTTATTGTTGTTTATTCAATATTTTCATTTGCCACAGGGCTGGGTGTAAAAAAAGTATGTATGCTTATCTCATTACCCTGTATAAATAAAATTTTGTTCTTTCGTTCGTTTCTGTCTTTCTCTCTCTCTAATAATTCTGTGTCTCTCTTTCTGACGCTTTTCTCTTTCTTTCTGTCTTTCTGTCAGTACCGACTTTTTCAATTCTTATTCTGCCTTCATATCGTGTTTCCTTTTCTTCAATTACTTTCTCTCTCCATCCTCCGCCTCCTCTTTCCCTCAAGAGGTTTTCTTTTCTTTTCCGTACATACCTCCTCTTTCTTTGCCCCTTTTTGTTGCCGTCGTTATAATCAACATTGCCACTATTGCATTGTGGTCAGGTGCTCTGATGATCGACCATGCGGCCAGCGGCGTCGGAACCTCTCAGGATCTGTACGCTGCTCTGAGGTCTGTAGGAATGCTTCGAAAGGCCAACTTTTTTTTTTTCTCCACTCATTCAAGTCAATCGTTCCAGCCATGTGATGTGCAGAGTTAATCAGGCATTGTCAGTCTTTTGGCTGATTTCAGCTTTTTTGATGGTCCTCTTCAGTCTTTTTTTGCAAGTTTCAGCTTTTTTGATGGTCCAAGAGGACATTTATGAGATAAAAAAAAAAGAAGCCCAATGAGTAAAACTTAAGTTATTGGTTATAAATGAATGCAAAATGAACTAAATATATCAGTCTTATCTCTAATACTGTTTTTAAGGCTTAGATAACGGAAGAAGCTTCATTTTCTGGGGGCTGTATCCCAACACACACGGTTTTTTATTCCTTGTTCCTATGCCTGCTTCCAGACCCCAATTTTCAGTCTTTTTTGTCTTCTCTAATTCCCATGCCTGGTTAATAGATGGCTGTCAATTTGATGCATTTTCTTCAAGGGAAGTAAATAATAATAATAATAATAATAATGAATATTTAGGGCGCTTAATCTTAACAAAAGCCCTAAGCGCTTACAATCATGATAAAAACAATACTAACAAAATGAAAAGCTGGACAACACACAAAACACTCACACGAACTTAAGGTCAAACACACACACACACACACACACCACACACACACACACCACACACACACACACACCAAGAAAAACACACACACACACGCACGCACACGCACACACACACATGGTCACACACATGACTCAACGGATAACCTTTGCAGGAGGAGGATGAGAAAGATTATGTTTTGAAGAGAGTTGTTTTGAGGGAGGACTTGAAAGAAGAGAGGCTGTTTGAGGTTCGGAGTGCAGAAGGGAGGCCAAATCATCAATGCATGCAGACAATAAAGAGGAGGGGAGGGGATCAAGAACGCATGTATGCATACCGTACTACATCACACTGGACTCCCACCAAATGCAAAGACATTCACTGCTAAGGGGTCTGCTGTGTGTTTGTCTATTTTCATATTTTAAGTCAGTGGTTTTTGTGGGGGAATTCCGTACGAATTCCGAGTATACTCGGAACAGGAGAACGCCAGTCAGGGACTAATTCCGAGTGTTCTCTGAATAGCGATTTCTGAGTCTAAGACTTGTCTCAATCCATGTTTTGTCAATCCAAACCACGTTTTTCAAGTTACTTCTCTTTGTCACTCTTCCAGCCTTCTTTTCACCTGTGTTTGGCGCATCTATTTGATTTGTTGGATGTTAAAAATGTAAAAAAAAAAAAAAAAATCGGCCCAATGTGAGCCCCACAAATTGCTCCAATAACTTTTCGTTAACAGTGATAAGGAGATTAATAATTCTGATTCTAATAATGCAAGTAATCACAATTTCAAAGTGAAAATTAAACTCAGGTCAACCAGTAATGTTGTTGAAATGGAATCGCAGACAAAGGCGAGTTTTGTTGCAGTTTTTATTATTTTATGTATTTTTTTTATCTAGGCAACCCCAGGCCAGTACTGATGTTTGCACTGAGGCAGTGACTTCTTGAAGGGATTAACCTTTACCGGACTTCTGGGGTCGTGGGAGACCCCCGCCATCCGGACAGGGATAAACACCTCAGAATTTGCTCTTTGCTGAGTAGGGGGTCGTGGAAGACCCCCGCCATCGTGTCCGTGTAGTCAAAAGCATGATCCGGTAAATGTTAAAGCAAGGCATGCGCACTCGAAAAAATAGTTATCCCCCCTCTGGTCGGTTGAGATGCAACGGACAACCAAGAATGTAAAAAAAAAACATGGTGATGAAGTTGGCTGCCGAAGAAGAAGAAGAAGTGTTTATGTGTATGTGTGCGCAGTAGAGAGTGTGTTCGGCTAGAGAGAGGGGGGGGGGGGGGGGGCAGTGAGTGTGTGCAAGTGTGTGAGTGTGACACGTGTGTGTTTTTTGTGTGTGTGTTTGTGTGTGTGCGCGCGCGTGTGTTTGTACAAGTGTATGTTTGTGTGCGTTTCAGTGAGCATGTATTTTCTGTGTATTTGATGAAATGTGTGCGGGTCTGCGTGTGTATGTCTGTGTGCCAAGAACGTGTTCACTCACTCACTCACGCACACACACACACAAACACACATGCGCACTCACATACACAAAACACTCATGTGTACTCACTCTCACAGACACATACTCGCACACACTCACTGCCCCCCCCCCCCCCCTCTCTAGCCGAACACAATCTCTCCTGTGCACACATACACTCATACACATATACCCACGCATAATACACACAACACCTCACACACACAACACACACCTGCTCGGAAGCGCACACTCACACTCACGCACACGCTCACAAATTACATGTAAGTGTCCGTTTATTATTATTATTATTTTATTATTATTGGGGGGTGGGGGTGGGGTTGAAGGGAGGTAGGTGTTAGTGTGTTGTGTTATGATTATATGCAATGCATTCTCTAATGTATTCATTTTCATAGAGATGTATGGTGAGGATACGTGAACCAGTCTGTTAGAAATGTTTGTACGAATGGTGAGTGAAAAGCGCATTGAGTTGCTTAGCAAGATTATGCGCTATATAAGCATTATTAATTATTACTATTATTATTAAACCAACAGTGACCCATTGTTTTTTCCCCCCTGCAATGTCCAGATGGTGTCACCAAGACCTGACCCCTGTACTGACCGCCTCGGCTGACGGAACCTACTCCCATGATGCTGTGAAAGCAGACCGAGAGCTAGTCTTTGACGGCTATCTGCGCCCTGAGCGACTGTGAGCTGCATCTTGACAGTGAACTGTCATGCACAAACATTAAGATTATGTTCAAGGGGCTAGAGTAGCGTACAAGCCGACTTGCAGCTTTTCCCCAAGAGAGCTACTACCACCTCTGAAGTGTTTGTGCTATTCCGGTACCGAGGGGTGCTTGAGTTAGGGCCTTTTTTTTCTTTTAAAGAATGGCTGGATGTTGGTTTGTTTTTGTTATTTGGTTTATTCTTCGGGCTGCTCTCCCCCAAGTGCAGCGCCTACCTTTTTTTTTGGGGGGGGGGGGGGGGGGGGGGGGGGGGGGGGGGGGGCAGGGTGAGGAGGGTGTGTGGGCACACTTGGAAAACCTGGCTATCAATTTGGCCATACCAGGCAGCGGGATTTCTCCCTGTTCTTGCCGACTTTCAACTGCCGTGGGATTTTTACGTGCGTAAAGTGCACGGGTCAGGCTAGCTTTAAGTCCACATCCGAAGGACTCGACGTTTAGTTCGATTTTCCTGTCAAACTAGAAAGAAAGGGCGAGGCCGGGACTCGAACCCGGGTCACTCACGCTGCTGCAGTCACGCATTACATTTGGCAGGCGAATGTCTTAACCCCTTGACTGCCAGAGAATATTAAAGAAAAACTCATTGGGTAAATCATGCCATGAAAAGTACAAGTGATAGAGCCAATCTGGCAAAATGGTCTGGGGATATAACTCTCTTGGCTGTGTTAGAGCAAAAGCCAGCATATCAGGGTTATTCCTCTTCATTTAATGACATCATCAGTGATGTTATCAGGTCAGTACGTGATACATCAGTGGCAGTCAAGGGGTTAGCTAATGTGCCACCTTTCTCTGTTGCTAAGGTGTCGCTTTCAGCATTGAAATTTAGTTGGAAGTGGTGGTGACCTTGTCTCCATGGTTACGCTCGGCCGCCATTCTGTTCGCCACTTCCTTCTGAATGTCAGTGCTGGAAGAGATGCGCCTTAGCAACCAGGGCCCGTATTCACGTTGAGATAGTATGAGCCTTGTCATCGTGCTATCTTAGAAGTTCTTCTAAAGTAGCGGGATTTAATAGGCCTTTAGAAGGACTTCTAAGGTTATCGTAATGAGAAGTCTCGTACTATCTCAACGTGAATACAGGCCCAGGTTTTGATGTTCATAGCGGTGGTGCCCAGGCTGTAAGTTTCAAAAAGCGAAAAGGCTCTCATTGTAAAGCTGTAGAATACAGTGGAACCTCCATTATAAGACTCCCTCCCACATAAGACCTACTTCTCGGAGACATTGCCCTTTTAAGTATTAAACTTTCCTCCCTTATAAGACTCCTCCCTTATAAGACTCCTCCCTTATAAGACCTCATTTTGAATGATTTTTGAAGGTCTTATAAGGGAGGTTCCACTGTATGTCGATTGGGAACTATTGATCATAGTTGCCTATGATGCCTGTACAGCTATTTCTTTGAAGCAATCGCATGTATGTATGCAGTCAGGTCTGTGAATTCAATTTATACAGAAAAGGACAATATCATTTTACAGTTTAGTCGTTTGTGAATGACTCTAACGAGGAGCTTTTGAGCAGGTTCTTAGTACTGTAGCCTTGGGGATTTTTTTTTTGGCCTTTGGGGACCTTCCCAAATGCCAGCTGTCTTAAAAGCCCTCGTGTTTAAAATGAAAAGGATATTCCATGGGTAAAGCGTGACCAGCTTTCCAAAAGAACACACAAGCACGCATGCATGCTCACAGATACACACACACACGAGATACACAGACAGACAGACAGACACCCACACGCACACACAGACACAGACAGACACACACACACACACACAGCTTTCACACAGACACAAGCTTTCTCAGAATTTACCCTCAGAAATTCCAGTGCCCATCTAAGTGGCAGCAATATAGGGCCATCTTTTTCCGTTTATCAGTATAAATTTTCCGTTCATCTTTTTCCGTTTATCAGTATAAATTTTCCGTTTGTCTAGTTTTCCGTTTATCTGTATAAATGTTCCGTTTATCTGTATAAAGTAATTCTATGTGCATTATCTGTGTGCGTAACAAGACTTGTACAAAACATCTTGTGTCATTGTCATCTCATTATATTTATCATAATCTTTGTTTACTATTATTTATTTGTTGTGATACACAATTACAAGTGATTATTGTTGGTTGTTTTTTTACACACTTGCAAGGTGCATCTTATTAAAAGGCGCACCGCCCAAATTTAACACAAAATTATGATTTTTGGTATAATTGTTTCAGATGGTTGTAGCATGAATATGTTCCATATCACGATTTTGAGATTTTATTGTCTTAATAATTGTTTCAAGTTTTTATGAGTGATCGAAAGTTGTCGGTCTCTATTTTCTCATCATCACTCTCAGAATCTGGAAGTTTAAAATCTGAAGCT
>CM065702.1:16923310-16940810 GCA_017654935.2 Phymorhynchus buccinoides | reverse complement strand
CATTACGATGATAACATTATCATCCATACAAAAACGTTTTTACACCATGGCATTTCATCTGGATAAACCAACGCAAAGAGCACATAAGATGGGATTTGTCATAAGCTGTCAAGGCCATGCCGAAACAACCAAAAAGAACCCAGTGAAAATTTGCCAGACTTATGGATTTACATCAACGTTACACGAGGTAGGGGTAGAGGGTGGAAACTGTGGGTGGGTGGGTGGGTGGGTGTAGGAGCTCAGGATAGGAAGGAGGGTGTGGCGTCAAAGACACTGAAAAGAAAAGACTAACATCCGGTCCCTTTTCCCTATAGGAGTAGTGAGGACAGAAACACTGGCTATGTCCCTTTTAAACATGACACATTTAGGTTAAAAACACGTCGATAGGCCAGTTGAATTCTCCGTTCAAATTCCAGTCTGAGTTTTTGGATAGCCCGCCACTGTGAATGATGTAACTACCCCACTAACGATAACTCTATCAGCCCGGCTCGCCGTAACTCTTAAGTAGTCCATCTTACCCTTTTAGAATCTTTGGTGGCGTTCTCAAAATGGTTTGGTTCTCAACATGTCTGCGCATGTGCAGATTCAAATACACAAAAGATAAAATTTGATGGTATGTCACGATCGATTTCGCACCTGCGCAGACATGTTGAGAAGAAATCTATTTTGAGAACGCCACAGCGGAAGGAGATGGGAAGAAGAGAAGGCACAAGTGAACATTGGGGGATACAGTTGGGAAGAAGATCGGTTGGCCACACAACGCGTTTACAAATAATTGATGGTAAAATTTAATTTGCTCAGTCTAACACTTTTCACGCAACTTGAGTGTAACCTTTAAAAGTAATCAATTTGATTTCAGTCAAACATCTACAACTTGCTGACGGTCAAAAGCTTTTAAAACAACAACAAAGCTTTTGATAATGAATTCGTACCTATAAAATAATAAAAAAATTACCAAGAGTCAAATCCAGAAATAAAAGATCAATGAATACGACTGAAAAAATAAACTGGCACATCATTATTCCAATGGCTCCCCCCCCACCTGCGTGCGCATCTCAACCATTCCAGAGGAAGTGTCGCCATCTTAGTCCTTATTTGTGTGTAAACAAAGTGAAAATGTTATCTAAATGTGTAAAGAAAACATCCAGATGTTATAAATACAATTTAAATAAGTTTCGAATTGGAACAGCCAAATACGCAGCATCGATCTGGCATTTTACAAACAAAGTTAGTGACTAAGATGGCGGTCTCCCATAATATGGCGCTCCTTGTGGCCGGATATGACGACACGTGGGTACCAGCCATATTTTTGTTTTGTGATAAAGAAAATATTCAAATGAAGTAATGAATGTGCTTGGGATGTGCTATGTCTAGTACTAAATCTCTATCCTTAAATAAGGATAAAGTTAAAGCGCCTATGACATGACTCGGAAACCACCCGGAAGTCTACCGGCCTTATAAGGTATACCCCTATTTGCCGTGGAGGGATTCCGGAATAACTGGACACACCCAGGCGCACAATTGCCAAGACTGCCGCTATGACAGGATGCCAGACCTAGGCCTAACAATTCCTTCTCTCTCTACCATTACTGTAGTCATGAAAGTCCACAAATTATAAACACTGCAATATCTACACTAAACGAATGAAACATTAAGACGGGTTTCTCTGATTATGTGAAAGCATGTTATAACTACAAAACATAACAGGATGAAACGTGAAAAATGGCAGAAATGAACTTGCAAACACACACATGTACATAACTGCCAATGAATAGGAGTGTTGTTTGCGGGCACTCAGCTGAAAGAAACATTCAACTTAATTATTGCCTGAATATACCATGCAGTGACGATGATAAAGTTTCTCTTCGTTTTTCGTTTTTCTTCTTCTTCAACTCCAAAAGGCAGAAGGCAGGAACAAAAAAAGAGAGAAGCTGAAGGGGGGACTGGGGGGGGGGGGGGGGGGGGGGGAAGCCAAAGTGGAAAGTAGTTCATGGGGGAGGATGGAGGTGGGGGGATGGAGGGGGGGAGGGGGGGGGGGGTAATTAAGGTGAGAGGTGCAATCGAATGCTGAACGGAAGGCAAGAGGTGAGTGTATGCACAACCACATCACAACCATTCTATCATTTTGTACAACTATTCCACACATCACCATTGTTCAATTCACCACCCTTCTCCTCTTAAAGGTGGACCCTGACTGATGAGCTTTTGTAAGAAACACGTTGAGATCACCAGGAAAACTCCCTTTACAGAGATTGCAACACTCACTTTGCTCTGGTTTCCTAGAAATCAAATGGTCAAATCGGCGATTCCTCCTTGGCGGAGGTGTTGGAAGTCAAATTCTTTCACCCAAAGAGAAGGCGTGTGTCGTTTCTTTTCTAATGGCCGCCTGCGTTTAGACCAAATTGTTTGCATGAAATTTTCGCAATACAAGCCTTTTTTTTTTTTTAATTTGTTTTTTATACAGATCTAAAGAAGTTCCGCTCACAACAAAGGAAACAGCTCCAATTTTGTTTTGCTGCACTACAAAAAAAGAAAACGCTTCAACCACTCTGAGTGACCTTCACCCACCCCATCCAAAATAGCTTCTCTCTCCGTCATATCCGCCAAGGAGGAATCGACGTTTTGGCGGTTTAATTTCTAGGAAACCAGAGCGAAGTGAGTGTTCCGATCCTTGAAAAGGCTGTCTTTCTGGTGATCTCGACGTGTTTCTTGCAAAAACTCATCCGTCAGGGTGCACCTTTAAGCTTCTGATCTCTTTATACACACACAGAATGAGACACAGGCGCGGTGTTCATGAGTGCGTCTTAAACAGTTAACACGGGTAGTGGCCTGTAAATGAGAAGAAACTGACAAAACGTTCCGCAGTTTCTTTCTTCTAATTCACGTTTTGCTACCTATGTTAACTGTCTTTAAGACGCCTTTATGATTACGCTACCTGATCTCTTGACACACGCAGAATGAGCTGCAAAACACAGCTTTTTAATTTAGCTTCCTCCCAATATATACAAACGGTAAGGCCGTGTACACACATAAGCGGGAATTCCATGCGGAAACCTGTGCGCAATCCATAAATAAGTGAAACGAAGAAGGGAAAAGATTTGCGCACATTTCCCCTATATCATACGTAAACTTTTATCCTTCTTTCTTCCACTTATTTAGGGTTTTCCGTACAGAACTTACGTGTCTAATGTGAACCCCGGCCTTAGTATATCAACATATACGCTTTTCTTCATGTTAACACAGCTACCGGACACTACAATGTTATTCTAGTTCTAACAGGACCACTACTCTCAGTTTGCTGTCACAATACTTTATACATCAGAACGTCTGTCCACGTTTTTGTTTTGGTCCCTTGCACCACACATGCAACGGTCAGTCAAAAATGACCACGGCTTAAACAGACCCCACACTGCATGTCCCACCAGCCCCACCCCCACCCCCAGCCCAAATCCATCCACAGCCTTCCTCTCCTCCTCCACACACATGCATGCGCCCACACACACACTCACTCACGCGCGCACCCACACATGTGCACAGAAGAAAAATGATACCTTGGAGGCAGGAAAGGGCATATATACATACACACACAGGTAGGAACAAGTGAAATAACCAATTTTTACAGGAGAATGCGAGTACAAAAATGAAAAAGTATTATTAGGCACTGGGGTTAGTTAATTACAGTAGTTCAAAAGTTAGCAATGGCTGCCGAGAAAGTGTAGACATAAAAAAATGAAAACAAACATATTATACCCTGGGTCTTCATCAGTGACTAAAAATAGAGCACTGACCCGCGTTTGCGGAGTGCACACATTAAAGTGAGGTGGGACACATGCACGGTGAGAGGGAGAAAGAGAAAGAGAGAGAAACGGTGTGAGAATCAACAACAATAATGCTTTTTGGGGGTTAACTCCCTTCATAATCATCATTATTTACAAACCACATAGCCATGTATGTAACAACCAACAAGTGTCAACAAACAGCAACAAGGCATGCTGCGCACAACAACCAGGCATTAGACCGCTTTCCTAGAAAACGTAGCAACAACAAAAGTTTATAAAAAAAAGAAAAATTCAGATCATAAGCAAAACAAAAGGGAAGAATTGATCACAGAATCAAGCTTCACAAAAATCCGTAATACAAGGCTGGCTTGTATAAAAGTCAAACTCAAACCATGAAAGGAATCGTTGACAAGAGTGTGGCATATACAGACCACAAAATAAAACATACAATTCTGATTATAAATAAAGCAAAGCCCAAAGAAACCCCCCCCCCCCTCCCCAACAACAAAAAAGCAAGCCCCCCCCAAAAAAAAACCCCACCAAACCACCAAAATAAAACAAACAAAAAACACCAAAGAAAAAAAATGAAAATCTAATTTTATCAAAAAGTAATGATCATTCATGTGCTCCCTTTAGGCCTACATCTTCTTCAAAATAAGGTTATATTTTGCACAAAAAGGTTATACTTTGCACAAAAAGGTTATGCTTTGCACAAAAGTTTATACTTTGCACAAAAAGGTTATACTTTGCACAAAAAGGTTATACTTTGCAGAGTAGGATGCTGAACTATGCTTTCTGTAAAAAAAACCAATGACCCAAAACAAGGTGAAAAACAATCCTGTGGAAAGAATTGGGGAGCAATTATTCAGGCATGGGAAAAGGAAAAGGAAAAAAAAAGCTGAAAAGCGGGGGTCTAGGGGTCACAGAAGGCCCCTAGGAGGGGTCCAGGGGGTGAATGCTAAAGCTTTTTTGGTAATTGAAGCCCTAAAACAGCATTAGAATGGCGAAATTTAGTGAGTGTTTTTTTTTCGGCGGACAGACTTTTTTTGGGCGGAAAAGCAATGTCATTTTGGCGGAAATTTGCTTTTGGGTGGACAATTCCCATCCCTGAAATTTATTACTGCATCTAGTGAGTCTTTCTATGATGCATTTGTGATGAGCGGGTGGTATAATCAAGTGCACGTCTAAAAATAAATCGTATCCTTTAATAACAAATACCAAATACTTGGACTAAAATAATGTCAATATAGTTCTTACTATTTCGCTACACTGTCCACCTTACTATACTGATGTCACAGCAAGGCCACGCACAGGGAGAATGATTATAATATTGTTACGTCGGCAGCACAAACACCTTAACAATCTCCCCACTTTTTATGTTTTGGTTTTGTGGGTTGTGTGTGCACGCATGTGTGTGTGTGTGTCTATGTTTGTGTGCGTGTCTGTGTGTCTGTCTGCGTGCATACGTTTTTGTGCGAGGGTGTTTGTGTATGTGTGTTGGTGTATGTGGTCAGTCCATGCGGCTCGGTTGCTGTGGCTTACCGAATGGGGTATGAACGAGTTGGCGTCGATAAATATGTGTGCTTATGTGTGTGTGTGTGTGTGTGTGTGTGTGTGCGTGCGCGCACGCGCGTGTGTGTGTGTGTGTGTGTGTGTGTGTTAGAGAGAGAGAGAGAGTTACTTTGTATATGCGCTGTTGCTGGTTAATGCTGTTTTTGTTGTCTGTTGATGAATCATTGATTGTAAAGCGCTTTGGGCTCATCTGAGGTAAAGCGCTATATAAATGTACAATTATTATTATTATTATTATTATTATTATGTATTATACCTCTCCCCCGTGGGGATACCAGGGGGTCTTTTGTACAAATAGTTCCTCCACATTCTGGAAGTTCTGTGCTTCCTTTAATTCGCCACTCTCTTTGACTCTGCCTTTTCCCTTTGCTTAGTGCCATATACCGTCTTTCTGCCTTACTGGTCCCTCCTCCTCCTGCAAACTCTTGCAAAGATTTTCTCCAGCCGAAGACGGACATGCTTGGCCTAACTTTTGCGCATAACGGCAGCATGACGCATCTGCACTCGTATGACAGGAGACTAAGTGATCGAAGAAGAAGATTATTACCCCCCCCCCATATCCACCTCCTCTGTAAAGCTTCATCTCTTTTTTTTTTAGCTTGAATTCATTTAACATGTTCTATACAATTACATGGCGTCTTTTGCAATGTGATTCATAAGTAAAAATTTGCAACAATTATGTGGAGAATGAAATGTATATGGAAACAACAACAACAACAACAGTACAGATAACAAAATAAAAACAACACAAACGAAAGGGGGAAAAAGGAGAACAACCACGACCACCACCACCACCCAAAAAACCCTGTAAAACAACTGAACCAACCGCACATAAACACACAACAACATAAGAAAATAACAACAAAAATATAGAACAAAACCTCCAAAATGTAAAAAAACACCCACTGACAGCACACAAAACGAAGATTTGAAAGGAATAATAGATGCATATTATGTGTTATCATCGAAGCATGCGTCTCTTACACAGTTTGAGGATTATACGATTAAATATACTTCACAAAGTGTTCAGCATGCACATAATATTTGTGCGGTATAAAACAACGCGGCTTTTAAATCTGCTGTGATTATATGTCCGTCAGTAATTAAAATACTAATAAGTCATGCACATACATGAAAATGAACTGGGAAAAAAGGCGTGTGCATCTTAATTCACATCACAGAATAGAACAGTTGAAAAATATGTCTTGAATTCCGGCCAGAAGACGAATACACTAAGAGGTTGTGTTTGTTACATGCGGGAGGAAATACTTGAATTCCAGCACAAAAAAATGAGAATACACCGTGTATGAAATGGTTGGTATGAGCGTACGGGTCAACATTTATTTCTTGAAAAATAAAAAAAAGGAATGCATTCTGTAAGAAGCGCATTGTATGGAATAAATACTCTTAGCGCGCACACACATTAGACGCGCAAACCTCATGTGCTTATCTATAAATAAGTAAAAGAACACAGCTGTTTCGGGAGGAACATTTAGTTCATCTATATTTTCACAAGTGTTTTCAAGCCAACTTTAGTTTACCATAACTAACTTTTCATAAGTAATAGTCAAAGAATAGGTTGTAATATGTGCGTAAAATTAGCCTTATTCAGTTAAAATTGCTAGATTTTCTCTCATGGGCAATTTTATTTATGTTTGCGAATTATCTAAGAACATTTTCTACTCAACGTGTTTCATGATACTGCCGAATAAAACAAGTTTTTACAATTAATGTGATGAAAGAAATATATTTGAAATACTATGTTGAACATACAGCCAAGCTATTTAAAGGACGTGCTTGGTGCTTCTTTTTTTTCATCTAATATTTCTAGATTCAGGCCTTTAACTAAGTAGCTCGACTTTGTGTGTGACGGAACAGCTGTGAGAAAGAAGAAAATAACAAGCGCACAGATTTCTGTGCAGAAACGCATGCGTTTATTGTTTTCCTTCTTTCTTTTACTTATTTACGGATAAGCGTATGAGGTTTTTACGTGTAATGTGTGTGTGTGTGCGCTCTTAGAATTCAAGATAAAATAAATTCAAAATAGTGGTAGGGAGTGGCTCAGAGGTAAAGCGTTTGCCTCGTAAGCAACAAACCCGGGATCATTCCTGTCCGCAGCGGAGTTTTTCCCGCTCAATTTCCACTAGACCTTATGGTCTGAACGCGAAGTCTTTCGGATGAGACGACAAAAACCGAGGTCCCATGTTCCCATGCACTTTGCGCACGCTAAAAGAACCCAGTGGCAACGAAAAATTTGTCATTTGGTAAAAATGTACCCCTCCTCCCTTCCCCAATCAGTCACACAAAAAATGCATTAACGCACTAGCTGCGATGTTCTCTCCAGATCCAGGGAGCAACCCGAATTTCACGGAGATGAGACTCTGTGAGTGTAAAAGTAACACTAATACCAATACAAAAGAAGACCACCAGTAAGTGTGCCAGTAAATTGTATGAGGTCCAGATGAAGCAGATAGCGCAGACTTCAGACTGTGGGTATTTTCAATCAAAAAGTTTTCTTTCCTTTTTGAGAGAGACGAAGAGTTGACGATGTCGAAGGGAACTGGACACAAATGCTTGATACGGGACTATTCTTAGAATTCAATGAAGAAACACTAATAAGTGTGCATTGTATGAGGTCCAGACGCAGTGTGCACAGCGCGGGGCTCGTACTGTTGTTATTTCAGTGAAAGCTTTGGATCTAAATTCTTTCTTGAGCGAGATGTACAGACGACATGGGAAGTTCCTGTTATGCCACAGGTCCGCTAATGCCACAGCCTGGCCTCTTTGTTGTAAACATGTTCTTTGGCATGTGTGTGTGTGTGTGTGTGTGTGTGTGTGTGTGTGTGTGTGTGTGTGTGTGTGTGTGACTGTGTGTGTGTGAGTGTAGGTGGGTGGGTTTGTGTGTAGACACAAACTAGCGTTAGGGTTAGAGAGAGTGAGAGAGAAAGAAAGAGCAAAAACCCACAACACACAAAACAGTTTTTTCTATTATTTTGTGCAACAAAACGACCAGGCCGTGGCACAGTGGACCTGTGGCACAGCAGACCTGTGACATTGTGGACCTGTGGCATAGCAGTATATAGTGGACCTCTTGCACAGCAGTATAATGGGCTCGTGGACACTGCAGATGGGAAGTGCTTGGTCCTCCATCCTGTATGTTGCATGTGCGTGCTGCTGATGTTGCTGAAGTGGCATGTCTAGCGGTACTGCATGAAGATTCTGATGGGTTTTTTTCAGAGCTGCTCTTCAGCTGTCCTCTATCAAGGGTTCGTCTATGTTGGCGTCTGATGACACTTTTCTGAAAGGGAAGCAAATAATATGCATATTTTTTAATTTTTTTATTTCTTAAACTCCAAAAAGGCATCTGTACAAAAGAATCTGTACATGCCCAGTTTGTAACTGAAAGAAGTTTTGCCAAAAACAAAAAGGGAAGTTTTAATTTCATGAATTAAAAAAAAAGTCTTACAAAGAACAAAATCACATACTTTAAAGTCAATTCTTTCCCAAAAGGACACATGTTTTATAGTTTACTACCTGAAAATATCAAATGTGCAACAAATACAATGAAATAAAACACTGGGAGCATTGATTTGAAGCGGATGCAAGCCATCTTCATTTCTATGCTGTTTTAGAGGCCTTCTTTGCTGGTCTAGCTGAAGGCAAGAAAGAATTAGAGTCATTAATAATTCGCCGATTCATTACAAACAAAAAAATTGACTTTCATTCCTGACCTTTGAAAAAGTCCTATCTATGACAAACAATTAGGTTTGTTTTTTAAACTTCGTTTCTTCCCCATATTCATCTCTTTGTGTTGACGTGTAGCTTGGTGATGGCTATAGCCAAAGACTGTATAGGGGAAGATAAGCATCCGGTCTCTTTTCCCTATATGAGTAGTGAGGACAGAAACACTGGTTATGTCTCTTTTAAACAGGACACATTTTACACGGCAATATAGGCCAGTTGAATTCTCAGTTCAAGTTCCAGTCTGAGTTTTTGGATAGCCTGCACTGTGAATAGTGTACTGTCCCCACTAACGATAACTCTATCAGCCCGGTTCGCCGAGCTCTTAAGTAATCCATCTTACCCTTTTAGAATATCTTTGCTATAGCTCAATTACACATTCTTTAATAGTTGTTTTTTTACAAATTGAAGAAGAAGAAGAAGACAAAGAAGAAGACAAAGAAGAAAGAAAGAGGAAAACAAATTAGAAAGAAGATGAACGAGCAATTGGAAGAAAGGTTAAGCACTGTATTTTTCTGACTACAAGGCAATTGGAAAGAAAATTTTACCCAAATTTCAGATTTTGGTAAAGGTCAAGATGTGCACTGTATTTATTCTGACTACATAAAGGCATTTTTAGCTACCTTTTTCGAATACTAAGGCGCACCCCCTAACCCTAAATATAAGACGGAAAAACGCAACGAACCACAACTGTGACAAATCGCGGTGTACTGCCAAAGGGTTTCAGATTTTAGTATTCCAAAAAGGTTATTAGCTCAAAATGTTCCTAAAATTTTATGTATGGTAAGAAAGGCTTACTATTTTTATTTGCCCAGTCAATTTTCACTATTTTATTAGTCACATTATACGGCGCAGGGTCTCAGTCTTGGAAAAAAGTATCAGAAAAATATGGTAGATGTCTTAAATTAACAAAGTAGAACATAGGAAAAAGAAGCAGAAAGATGTGAACGAAAGTGAGAAGAAGAAGAAAAAATACCGGGTAACAACAATAAAAATGATAAAAAGAAAAGGTAAAAATCAGCTAGCAGTAAATTAGTTTGCAGTCAGTACAATATGCAAAATAATTTAAAAAAAACTAAGAGGTAAAAACAAGCATTGAAAGAATACAAATATAGAACATTTCGGTAATCCTTTCGAAAAATGGTGTTGTTTTTGCAACAGATCAATTGCATTAAAAATGAAATAATATTTTAGAATTAGTGAACTGAAGCTGTGGAAAAGCTTATTTTTAACTTTAAATTACAATCGAATTAAGTATATACATGCATACATCTGTACTGTTACTAATTCGGGACTTTCCTGATGTTGCACTGCCTCGGGCATTGCCTCCAGGATCGTTCCCACCATCTTTATATATCTACTAATGTCCCATATGTGTCTGTTTCAGACTGGAGGACGTTAAGTAGATTTTCCTTCCCCTTTTAACTTTAAATTTTTAAACTTTAAATTATCGATTCTCTTATTATTAAATTTAAAAAAAGAGACCTGGTATAGACTTACTCTGAGATAATGGTCTAGAGATATATATCTTTAAATTCGTGACTTAGTGTAAACCAAAACCAATAACATCATGCAGCCCGCAGTAGACACGGGGCAGGCAATGAAGGGGTTAAAATCATTAACTCATTCAAGCTGTTCCAGCCATATATGTGCGGAATTAATAGATAGCTGTCAATTTGATGCATTTGCTTCGAGGGAAGCGAATCTGTGTGCACACCATACCTTGGTCACTTCTAAACTCGCTTCACTCCCTTAGACCACAATTTTGCCTCTGACTTTGCTTTTGTAGTGGGATAAACCAATTGGTGTAGAGAGTTTTTTCTATATAAAGTCTATATATAAAAAAAAGTCCGATCTACCACTTCCCAATGTCTAAACCTAAAATAAAAACCCCGTAATCTTTCATTTCTCTTTTTGTTTATGTCTGTTTATGTCGCACTTTACGTTCAGTTTCTGACCGTCTTTCTCTCCAGATCCCTAGGTATAGGCCTCTGCAACTAGGGTTATTAACGCCCTTGACAGTGAGAGTGATGCCCTTGCTGGTCAGTACTGACAAGGGCATTCACTCTTGCAAAAGGCAGCCATTAAATTTTAGTGGCATAAAATAGGGTTATTGGCGAGAGTTATCCCCCTGTTTGGTCAGTACTGAACCATCTTCCCCTACCCACCAAGGGCATTCACTCTTGCAAAAGGTGTTCGTTGCAGACCCCAATAAGCTTTCAACTGTTGGTCGGCACTCTTTTGCTGTCTCAGGACCGACATCTTGGAACAAACTTCCTCTTTCCCTCCGTCAGCGACCGACCCTCTCTGCTTTCAAATCTAACCTCAAAACCCACCTGTTCCCCCGTCATTGAGGCTCCACTCTCTTTCTCTTCTCTCTTTTGCCTTTAGGTCTGTTTCTGCTGTATATCATTTATGTCATACGTGTGTGTTCGCTTTGTATTGCATTTTTGTTTGAATGCGTTATGAATGCTAACGTGTGTGTGCGCTTTGATTTGATTTTTATCAAGATTCAGCGCCGTATAAATACTGTATGTTGTTGTTGTTGTTGTTTTTGTGTGTATGGCTGGAGTGATTTGTGAGGTTTTTTTTTAATAACTCAAAATCGTTGCAATGGGAATGAGTTAAACGTTGTTCTGCTAGCCACTCATACACACGGCCCACCTCTTCATGACATGGGAAAAGGACTCCGGAGCGGAATGGGACCTCCCGGCACGCTGGAACTCATCCTTGACGCTGCTGCTGAGGCGGATGAAGGGGTTGCGAAAAGAGCGCTGCTTCAGAATGGCCTTCACCAGAATCTGTAGAGTCAAGTCCAAATCCATCAAATTCAAATCAAATGCTTTATTGTCTTTACAAGGATAAAGAAATTCTTTGTCTGGCATGCAGATAAAACATAAACACAAACATAAGAATAATAGCTAGGAGTAGAATAGACGTCGTTCACAGATTTTCATCCATATCAAACCAAACATTCTGCACAATTTTCTTTACATAATTAAAATGGAAAAAAACGAAGAAAAAAACAGATATATGTATATAAAAAAAAACAATTATAGTTTGCTTTGAGAAAACTTTTCTGTGTCCAATGTCTTTATTTGTGAACCTCAGAAACAAAACCAGTTAAAGATAACTTTGAGTAATGTTCGTGTTCCCAAAAAAATAAAAAATAAAATATATTATATAAATTATGCTGATTTAGCACATTATATAAAATCAGCACAATTTATATAATATATATATATATATTTTTTTTTTTTGAACATGAACATTACTCAAAGTTAACTTTAACTGGTTTTGTTTCTGAGGTTCACAAATAAAGACACTGGACACAGAAAAGTTTTCTCAAATCAAACTATTCTGCATTTCAAATGCACTAACTTTTCAGTCCTTCAGAGTAGGGGTACGGAGCTGGCTATTCACTGAGATTTTTCTTTCATACGATATATATATATATATATATATCAAACACATACTCCCCTTAATTATTTCCGAACAATTCCTATTGGTCTGACACAGCCTTAAAGGTGGACCCTGACGGATGAGTTTTTGCAAGAAACACGTCAAGATCACCAGAAAGACAGCCTTTTCAAGGATCGGAACACTCACTTTGCTCTGGTTTCCTATAAATTAAACCGTCAAAACGGCGATTCCTGCTTGGCAGAGATGCCGGAGAGAGTAGCCATTTTGAATGGTGTGGGTGGAGGCCAATCCCCTTGTGGTTGAAGCTTTTTCTTTTTTGTAGTGCAGTAAAAACAAAAGTTGGAGCTATTTCCTTTGTTGTGAGCGAAACTCCTTTAGATAAACTGTATAAAAAAAAAATTAGAAATAAAAAAAAGGCTTGTATTGCGAAAATTTCATGCAAACGATTTGGTCTACACTCAGGCGGCCATTAGAAAAGAGATGGCACACGCCTTCTCTTTGGGTGAAATAATTTGATTTCCAGCACCTCAGAGGAATCGCCGATTTGACGGTTTGATTTCAAGGAAACTAGAGCAAAGTGAGTGTTGCAATCTCTGTAAAGGGTATTTTCCTGGTGATCTCGACATATTTCTTACAAAACATTCATCCGTCAGGGTGCCCCTTTAAAATCCTTTCAACGCCAGCCATTCCTCAGCCAAAATTGACCATTAAGCTTACCCGGGTAGAGAAAAGATTGTGTCTGCAATATTGGGGCCAGGGGACTTCTCTGTGACATGCCTAAAATAGGGCCTATCCTTACCTCCCAAAATTAACAACGTATTAAGGTCACTCATGTGATGCTTTCAGTGACATGGGTGTTCAATCATTGTGGTGCCAAGAGGCGACAGTGGCGATGAAAGGGTTAAAAATTAAGCCAAGGCGAATTGGAGAGAAACTTGAACTGAACTGACCAGTGTGTCCAGCTTGGGCACATGCTTCACCAGATTCTCCACCTCCTCCTCGGTCACTTCGATGAACGTGCAGTCCTTGGTGTGGGTCAGCAACGCCCAGCTGCCTCTCTGCGTCACCCAGGGGTCCTCCTGTGTGTGTGTGAAATCAATCAGCAATAATATTTTACAATAGGCAGAGGATGGGGTTACGGGTCTGTAACCCGTATTCTCCAGGCTAAGGTTACGGGGCTCAATCACGGGACGCAAAAACTGTGAGCAAATGCAGGGCTCCCAGTCGTCCCACAAAACAAGGGGTCCCAGGGACTCCTTCACTTAAGAGGGTCCTAGAGGCGAGATAGAGGGTCCCAGTGGCATTGCGAAAGCTAAAAATAATTTTTCTAGTGTATCCCTGGGACCCCCTGCACATTCTTTTAGAGGGTCCTTTGGAATTTTTGTGCTTCATAGACCCCCAAATGGGGGTCCCTGGGAGCCCTGAAGTGTCTTGAAAAAACTACTAACATTGACTCAAATATGTTCCTAACCCTATCGATCCTAACCCTTTTCCTTCTTTTAATGAAACCTTGATGTGTTAATTAATATATGAAACATGAAAACTAGTTACTATCCCTGAACATGGTCCGAGTGTTGCAACAATCCTGTATACTGTAGCCACTTGTGTAATCAATGATTAACTGTTTTGTTTGTTTGCTTGTTGGCTTACCCTGGCTAAAGGACTCCAGGGATCATCCCAACAACAGAAGCACTTGAACACTGTGGTACATGTACACGTTCATCAGCTACAGATGAGAACATTACGTGTGTGACCGTTCTTGACTACCCCTGCCACATGGGCAGCCACACTCCGACTTCGGGGGATTTGGGAGACTGATGATGTCACGCTAGGAGCTTGTCATGGCTAAAGACAACCCGCGCATAACTCTGCTTAGCATAATAACATTTTGATGTAGCCTTGGTGTTCTAGCCTAAGTTAATTAGTCTGACACAGCCTATATTAAGCCAAGGCCGGATTAACCGTTTTAATACCAGACAATTTTGATCATTAATCGATGGCTTGGAGTCAAAACGGACTATCTTTAGATTGTCCATTGACGTATTATTGAACCTATTACAAAAATTAATAACTTGTATCAAACAATGACTGCAGAAATATATAATGGGGGTTTTGCTTTTTATATTTCTGCAGTCTTTTTTTTATACAAGTTATTATTTTTCGTACTAAGTTCAATAATATGTCAATGGGCTATCTAAAGATAGTCCGTTTTGACTCCAAGCCATCGAATTTTGTTCAGTTCACCCTGCAACCCAAAAAATCATTTAATGTACCGTTTTTTACGGACTACCAGGCGCACCTGATTATAAGGCGCACCCCCCCAAATGTTACACACAATTCAGATTTTGTTAGTATAGTTCCTTACTATATCATCAGCCACATTATAAGGCGCAGGGGTCTCAGTCTAGGAAGAAAAGTATCGCCTTATAGACCATAAAATAGGGTATGTTTCTATTTCTTTTTAGTGCAAGGTAGGTGCAAAATGAACAAACACTGGATAAAGGGGTGATGGCTTTATATATTGTAATGTTATGTCAGACTGTTTTAGCATTTCACATTTCGTCGTTCAATGAACGAACACACACTGACACTGTTGCAGAGACAGAAGATGGAAACGAATATAAAGAAAAAGAAGAAGAAGAAGAATCAGGAGCAAGAAGTGAAGGAGAAGGAAAAGAAAAAGGAAAAAAGGAACAAGAATTAAAGAAGGAAAAACATAATGAGGAAAACGAATAAAAGGATGAGAATAAAAGAACAAAATGAATGAGGAATAAGAATAAGAATGAAAGAAGAACAAAAAGAATAAGGAAGACGAATAAAAGGATAAGAATAAAAGAATAACAAAAAAAAGAATAAAAGGATAAGAATGAAAGAAGAACAATAAGAAAGAGGAAGAAGAATAAAAGGACAAGGCCGGGTTCACATTTGACGTGTAAGTTCCGTACAGAAAACCCTAAATAAGTGGAAGAAAGAACGATAAAAGTTTACGCATATAGGGGAAATTGGGACACGTGCGCTAATCTTTTCCCTTCTTTGTTTCACTTATTTATGGATTGCGCACGGGTTTCCGCATGGAATATCCGCTTATGTGTGTACACGGCCTAAGACTAAAAGAAGGACAAAAGAAAAGACCAACACAAAAAAACAACTTAAAGCCAAGCCAACAACAGAAAACGAAGAATAAATAGAATAAAGCGGAAGAGTTTATCTTGCCTTGATTTCGTTCAGCGTGATGCGTGTGTTGGGGTTCTTGTCTAACATGCGTAATATCAACCTCTGCAAGTCTGTGGAGATGGTGGGGCTGGAAACAAGAAGATGTATGAGATTGTTACACCATTGCCATGCTTTAGTAAGTGTAGAATGTAGAACAGATAGAAACACCCTCACACATTCACCCCTCGCCCCCCCACACACACACACATGTGCCCAAGCGCACACATACACAAACTCCCTCTCCCTCTCTCCCTCTCTCTCTCTCTCTCACACACACACACACACACACACACACACACACACACACACACACACACACACTCAAACACACACACACATGCTGACATACAGACACACACATGCTGACATACAGACAGACACACACACACACACACTCTCACACATACACACGCACACACGCACACACACACACACACACACACGCACACACACAGACACACACGCGCATGCACACACACACATACACACTTTTCTCTCAGTCGTTTTCTCCGTTTATCGACTTTCTTTTTCTCTCTTTTATATTTTTTTAGATCATAATAAATGAGAAAACTCACTCTCTATGTCTCACACTCACACACACACACACACACACACACACACACACACACACATGCACACTGACATACAGATACACAAACACACACAATCACGCACGCACACATACACATACACAACCCCCTTCAAACACACACACACACACACACACACACACACACACACACACACAGCACCCCATCACCCCCTCTCTCTCTCTCCTTATATACCTGTCAGGGAAGGCAACTCTTTCTGTTAAGATTTTCTTGTGAAGACCAAGGATGTATTCCTCTTCAAACGGGACCTGTTACAAATAAGACATAATATAATCAACGCACACCATCTTTCACGTAATATGTGCACTATCCATACTCTAAGGCACCGATTCACTGCTAAGTCCTGCCAAGGGAGAATACCCAGATTGACTGTTGTAAAGGCATACAAACTTTTTTATTTTTATTTGATCAAACACTGGATACTTCAGCGTTTTGTTAAAAGGTTTAGGGATAAAATAAATCATTTTTTAACCCTTTCAATGTCACCACGTTTACAGGTAAAACTTTCGATTAAACTTACCTCATGGGTAGAGATAAAGATTCTGTCTGCAATATTGGGGATTCCTCTGTGACGTGCATAAAATAGGGCCTATCCTTACCTCCCAAAATTAAGAACATATTGGTCACTGGATACCAAACCCTCATTTGATGACTTTCAGTGACATGGGTGTTAAATCATTGTGGTGCCAAGAGACAGGGGTGGGGTTGGGGGGGGGGGGGGGGGTGTTGAAGGGGAAAGAGGGAGGAAGGGTAGAGTTGACAGACATACCATTTATTTTCAAATTACGTTTCAGGGGAGAGATGATCGATATACTGTTTCTTTTCAAAATAATACATTTCAAAGTACAACTCATTCTTATAATACAAGAAAAAACCCGATGGAAAATGTCAACTTAAAATGTGTAGATATATAGCACAGTGCTGATATCTGATTTTTGTTCCACACTGCATGAAAGCCAATACAGTACTGATCAAACTGATGTATAACATCGAGCACTATAGCTGTTAGGGTTAGTATTTATTGCATCCGCAATGGGCAAGTTCCTTACCGAAACCCCGTACACTGATATAAGAAATGAGTGGACGGGATTGCGCATGACTTTCCGTGTGTAATGTAGGCTACACGCTTCTTCATATTTCTTACTTCCAGATTTTTGCATG
>CM065702.1:16893310-16900810 GCA_017654935.2 Phymorhynchus buccinoides | reverse complement strand
CTTCTGTTCTTCCTGCATGCCACAAGACGCCTCTGAATGTATTTAGGGGCGAATCTTTCCTAAACAGCAAACCATTCGAATGAGGGGAAAGAGTATTTATTTCATGGGTTAGGTATTTTATGCAACACCGGCGCCACACTATGGCTCCCCCCCCACCTGCGTGCGCATCTCGACCCTTCCAACGGAAGTGTCGCCATCTTAGTCCTTATTTGTGTGTAAACAAAGTGAAAATGTTATCTAAATGTGTAAAGAAAACATCCAGATGTTATAAATACAGTTTAGATAAGTTTCGAATTGGAACAGCCAAATACGCAGCATCGATCTGGCATTTTTCAAAAAAAGTTAATGACTAAGATGGCGGTCTCCCATAATATGGCACGCTCCTTGTGGCCGAATATGACGACACATGGGTACAAGCCATACACGATTTGACCTCAATACGATACGATAGTGAACACATGTTTGTGAGCACTTCCGTTTAAAAATAACTCTACTATTTTCTGTTCACTATAGGCTACTCACGCAGACCGCAATACACGAATCAAGTAAAATGTCCGACACAAAAAATAAGAAGATATTTTGATCAGATTCGTGTAGGACGGACTACAAATATAGTGAGACATAACTAGTAGGATTTCATCAGAGTTATGTTGTGCGCTTTGCCCATCCATTTCTGCCAACTTAAATGAAATTCGAATCAGACAAGAAAATTGGAGAACATCTGATTAACGTCCTCTGGTCTGAAACAGACACATATATGGGACATTAGTAGAGACAACGATCCTGGAGGCAGTGCAACACCAGGAAAGTCCCGAATTAATAACAATACAGATGTGATAGAAATAAAACAATCCTTACGTTCATCTTGTATTTATGAATTTTAAGCAAACGCACATTGCTACAGTTAAGTTCCAAGGTTGTAAAGCTTCACTGTAATATTTATTCATCTAACCTTACTGTATCTTTGTTTTCTCATAGTTAATGGTTTTTGTTTCACATTCAGAAACACACACAGTACATAAGGCCTTATAACAACAATACATAATATAATCAAGATAGTTAGTTACATTCCAAGGTTGTAAAGCTTCACTGTAATATTTATTCATCTAACCTTACTGTATCTTTGTTTTCTCATAGTTAATGGTTTTTGTTTCACATTCAGAAACACACACAGTACATAAGGCCTTAAAACAACAATACAGAATATAATCAAGATAGTTACAGTTACATTCCAAGGTTGTAAAGCTTCACAGTAATATTTATTCATCTAACCTTACTGTATCTTTGTTTTCTCATAGTTAATGGTTTGTGTTTCACATTCAGAAACACACACAGTACATAAGGCCTTATAACAACAATACAGAATATAATCAAGATAGTTACAGTTACATTCCAAGGTTGTAAAAATTCCCTGTAATTTAACCCTTTCGCCGCCAGCAGTTTTTAAGCCAACATTTTAGTATTAAACTGACATGGGTAGAGAAAAGATTTTCTCTGAAATATTGGGGGTTCCTCTGTGACATGTTTAAAATAAGGCCTGTCCTTACCTCTAAAACTTAAGAACCCCAGATCACTGAATAGCAGATCCTGATTTCAAGGCTTGTAATGACGTGGGTGTTAAATCATTGTGGTGCAAAAATGCGACATTGGCGGTGAAAGGGTTAATCTAACCTTACTGTATCTTTGCTTCCTCATTTTGTGTTTCACATTGAACGAAAATGAACGAAAATTTAGCTTTACGTCCTCCCGGCCGCAGCTATATGGGACATCACTTTTTACTTAGTTGGGGGAAAAGGGGGGCGGGGATTTAAAAAAAAGAAGTCTTTCTTGAAATAAAGTTCTTATAAATTTCTTTTAAATACAGTTTTTGTTTCACATTCAGAAACACACACAGTACATATTAAGGCCTTATAACAACAATACAGAATATAATCAAGATAATTATACAAAACGTATTCAATAATCAAGGTCAGTAATGCAGCGAACTTGAAGGCAAGTCTCTGCCGTACAAGCATTGATGAAGAACAAAACAAAGTGTTTAAAACCCTTTCAACGTTAGCCATTCCTCAGCCAAAATTTACCATTAAACTTAACCCGGGTAGAGAAAAGATTTCGTCCGCAATATTGGGGATTCCTCTGTGACGTGCATAAAATAGGGCCTGTCCTTACCTCCCAAAATTAAGAAAAAATAGGGTCTTTGGATAACAGGTCCTGATTTGATGCCTTTTAGTGACATGGGTATTAAATCATTGTGGTGCATAAATGCGACATTGGCGGTGAAAGGGTTAAAACCCTTTCAATACCAGCCATTCCTAAGCCAAAATTTACCATTAAATTTACCCGGGTAGAGAAAAGATTTCGTCTGCAATATTGGGGATTCCTCTGTGACATGCATAAAATAGAGCCTGTCTTTCTTTCCCTCCCAAAATTAAGAACATATTAAGGTCATTGGTCAGCAGACCCTCATTTGATGCCTTTTAGTGACGTGGGTGTTAAATCATTGTGGTGCCAAGAAGCGACAGTGGCGATGAAAGGATTAAATTAAGACTTGACTAAATAACAAAACCAAAAAAACACCGTAGTTGTGACAGCACATTTTCGGTTTATTTAAAAAGAACCCATTGATTAGCTAAAACAGTTGGCCAACAAATAAAACGAATTGGTTATAATTCTATGTTGAAAATATTGCTACCAGTTAAAAGCAAGTTCTTTAAGTAATTAGTACGACAACCTCCATCATACCCCCCCCCCCCCCCCCCCCTCAACATTTTATCGTTAGACAATGTGGCGGTACCATAGCCGATGAGGTTTAACCGAGGCGTGGTTACCGCTACACCTATCTATATTGTTAAAAACTCGGGACTTTACTGGTGTTGCACTGCCTCCAGGCATTGCATCCAGCATTGCTCCCACCATCTTTGTATTTACAAATGTCCCATATGTGTCTGTGACCGAGAGGACGTAAAACATCATTTTCATCATAACCCCCCAAACATTATTTTCTCCCACACACTTACATAATGCACGTCATCTTCTTCGTTGTAGGCGAGTTTGACGATTCCATAGGAACCCTGCAAATAAACAAAGCATTAGACAAATGAAAAGAGTGTTACAATTTGTACATGAACAACAAGATAATGTCAAAACTTTTTATTATTTTTTTTAATTTTTTTTTGGCTGTCCCATCTTCTGGGCCGTACAGTGGCGTTGCTGACCCCACGCCGCCGTTCGCCAAATCTCGAAGTTCCCCCCCCCCAATCCCCCCATCGCAGCTACACCCGGGTTTGTTCAAGTCGCAGAAACCGAGACCAGCAGTCCAAGGGGAGAGAATTTATGTTAGGCCGTCAGGAGGCAACCAACCGAGGAGATACTGCACTTCTGCTGAGTCACTTCGGTGGAGTTCAGTGGAGCCTGTTCAGGACACCACCTACTAAGCCCCCTACTGACGACACTAGTCAAAACTTTGTTTAACCCTTTCACCGCCAGCCATATTTCAGCCAAAAATGTCCATTAAATTTACCTGGATAGAGAACAAACTCCATCTGCAGTATTGGGGATTCTTCTGTGACAGATATAAAATAAGATTTATCCATACTTCCCAAAACTATGACAATAGGGTCTTTGCATAATAGACCCCAATTTGATGCCTTTTAATGACATAGGTCTTAAATCACTGTGGTGCTAAAATGCGACTTTGGCGGTGAAAGGGTTAACAACATGCAAGTGGTTTGAATTTGTATACGTTTTTGATATCATCTGTACAATATGAAATCTTCACATCAACTGACCCATTTTAAGAAACAAAAGTAACTATTTAATCCATTTACATATTGGATTCTTCTTCTTCTTCTTCTTCTTCTTCTTCTTCTTCTTCTTCTTCTTCTTCTTCTTCTTCTTCTTTTTCTTCTTCTTCTATCGCTCAGACAGTTTCCTGTCAATTATGAGCGCAGATGCGTCATGCTGCCGTTATGCGCCTAACTAAGAAATAGTTAGGCCCAGCAAGTCCGACTTCGGCTGGAGGAAATCTTTTTTGAAAGTGTTTCGTGAAAAAAAGGCAGGAGAATGGACCGGTAAGGCTAGAAAGATAGTAGATGACAGTAAGCCAAGGGAAAAGGCAGAGTCAAAGAGAGTGACAGATTAGAGGAAGTTACAAGCATAGAACTTCCAGAAGGTGGGGGAACTATCTATACAAAAGACCCCCGGTATCCTCACGGGGGATATTGGATGATTCAAGAATTAATCAAGAGAAAAACTACCGGTATTGTTGCACTTCTCGTTCAACCAAATTCGTTATGTATTTGTCCTCATTGGTTTGTTTAATGCCACCAGTGCAAAGTTAACGCAATAGTATATTATGTGGGCAGTTAAGGTATCACAATAAAGAAAATCCAGGCCACATAGAACTTACGTATAATGTAATATAATTCGTTAGTTGAACACAGGACGAATATGTTTTTGGCAACTCTTTCCAAGTATGAATGCAAGGGTAACTTTAAAATTTGCTTTGAAGAAAACATCCTTTTTTTGTGAATTAACTAACTGTCTCGGGGAAACTAAATTCAAGAGCATATTAATCACTTTTTACTTTTCAGGCAGATTTTTTTATAGCCATTATAACTAAAAAAATTATAACATCGCAAAGTACAGTAGTTTATGGAATATAAAGCGATATTTCTTTTGCAGACTGAGACCCCTGCCTACAACTTACAACATAACAAACGATGCATTAAATTAAGGAACTCGTAAAAACAGAACCAGAACTTTGTGTAAAATTCGGGGGGGGGGGGGGGTCTATTGATATCATCGAACATCCGGATCCCAGATTCGGACTCTGCGACATGCATGCAAACCCGGGCCGGTGTCTGTGAGTCGGGACTCGGAATGAGTGGCTTGAGTATTTTTTGTTTTGATTTGTTTTGTATTTGGTACTTGGTATATTCTAGTCACAGAGAGGGGGGGGGGGGGGGGGGGGGGCAGGCCAACGGCATCTCTGTGAAATTCGGGCTGCTCTACCCCGGAGAGAGCGTCGCCGCAAATGCAGCGCACACTACCACCACTTTTTTTTTTTTTTTTTTTTGGGACGGGCACCGGGGGGGCACAGGGGCACAGGGTCAGGAGGGTGTGTGGACACACCCTTGGAAAAACCTAGCTATCAATTTGGCCATACCAGGCCTAGGCGGGATTTCTCCCTTTGGGATAAACCTCTTTTGGACCGACTTTCAACTGCCGTGGGAGTTTTTTACGTGAGTGTTACGTAAAGCGCACGGGTCAGACTAGCTTTAAGTCCCCATCCGAAGGACTGGACGTTCAGTTCGATTTTTCCTGTCAAACTAGAAAGAAAGGGAGAGGAGGCCGGGATTCGAACCCGGGTCACTCACCGCTGCAGTCACGCATTACATTTGGCAGGCGAACGTTCTTAACGAACGTCCCCATTTCCTTTTTTTTTCCCTCCCCTTTCCCTCTGCCACCTTCTGCTTCTCGGAGAGCCGGGAGCAACGCCAATCTGTACGGCCCCCAGACAATGCGTGGTTGGTGCGCCTTATACTACGGCGCGCCTTATACAACGGTTCGCCTTATACTAACGGTTTCTTCGCCGTTATGATTGCGCCTTATACTAACGGTGCGCCTTATACTAACGGCGCGCCTTATACGCAGTATACACAGCGCGCAAACTCTCCTCACCTTTCCAATCTCGTCCTTGAGGCGGTACTGGTTGAGCTGCGTGAAACCGTCCCCATCCGACACAGACACCCGGTGGGTCTCCATGGTGGGCTGGCGGCGAAGGCGGGGAGAGGCGGTGGGAGAGGCAGTGGGAGAGTAAGGGAGAGCGGGGATGATGGGCCGGTGGTCGCTACTCTGCGCCGTCAGCCGATCCTCGGAATGGCTGTACACGATTTTCGGAGCGCGCTTGACATACACTCCCCCGCCGCCCCGATCTTTCTTCTCCCCGGACGAGGAAGCATTGTTCGTCGGCAACGCGGAGTAAGAAGCGCTGGCCCGTATAGGCGGGGGGCCGGCCTCCCCTCCGTTGCCGGAATCGACCAGCCCTCCCCCTCCTTCGCCAGGCACGTGCAGGTGCCCCGTGGAGTCCACCGCGCAGTTGAGGCTGTGGCGGCGCGGGTGGTCGGGCGAGTCCATTCCGTCGTTTTCCACGAAAAGCGGGGAGTCCAGGTTGTCGTGAGTTGTTGTCCCGCTGGTGGAGCTCCTCCCTGAATCGTTGGTGAGGTTGGAAGGCTTTCGCTGTAGAGGGAACTTGCGAGGTCCTCCTCCTCCTCCTCCTCCCCCTCCTACATGACATCCAAGCCCCTCGCCGTCCCCCTCCTCCCCAATATTCTCCTTCCCCTCCGTAACGCTCCCCACCATGGTTCTGCTGGGCCAGGGGCTGATGCTGACGGTGGAGGTGGTGGTGGTGAAGGTGTTAGGGGAGGCGATGGGGGAGGAAGGGAGGAGGGGGTGGGGAGCCCCGGAGGGTCCCACGGCGTTGTTGCTGATGGCGGTGCCACCGCCGGTGGTGGAGCGTTTGTGGAGGTGGTTGTGGTTGTCCTGAGGAGGGGGTGAGGAGGGATCATCGCTCAGCTCCGTGCCCTTGTACAGCTTGCAGTTCCTGAAAAACACGAATGTACCAAAACAATATCTAAATATATAACCGAGCTGTGTATGTGTGTGTGTGTGTGTGTGTGTGTGTGTGTGTGTGTGTGTGTGTGTGTGTGTGTGTGTGTGTGTGTGTGTGTGTGTGAGTGTGTGTGTGTGTGTGTGTGTGTGTGTGTGTGTGTGTGTGTACTTTGTGTCTGTGTGGACCTATGCAACCGTATTTAGCGTGGTTTTAGCGCCCGCCAAACTTTCACAGTATCCAGAGGGATGACCCCTGCTGAAGATAGGGTACATTGCATTTTGCAACACGTTCCGTAATTAGCGTAATTAGTCAAAGTTCGGGTCAGTCGAGCAGTACCCACTCTATTTTTTTTAAATATAAAAGGCCAAATTTTACACTCACGGCAGCGAGAAACCATAGCCGAACTCGAACCTGGCTCTATCCCAATTATCTTTTTTAAACAATCAACCCAACACGCAAATAATAATACAGTGGATTACTACGCTTATTATCCGCGAAGCGAGTAGTAAACCGGCTTGCATTATATAATAGAGCATACGAAAATGTTCAGCTTAAGGTCTGTGTACACGTTAACACTATTCACGAAATGTTTCTATTTCCCCATAGCAGCACACAGTGATAGCCCACTCTTTATACGACTTATACAGCTCACTGTGTTGCCATGGGGAAATAGAACTATCTCGTGAATAATGTTAACGTGTACCGAGACCTTTACTTAGTCCCGGGTCGAGAGGACAGAAGCGTACGAAATGCGTTGAGATTGGGGACAGAAAGAAATCAAAAGAAACAAAAAGAAGAGAAGAACTAGTAACAGTGTGCGCACGTGTGCGCGTGTTCACCAACGCACATTGCGGAGGGGGGGGTGGGGGGTGGTTGGGGAGAGAGAG
>CM065702.1:16882325-16892810 GCA_017654935.2 Phymorhynchus buccinoides | reverse complement strand
TACCTGAAAATATCAAATGTGCAACAAATACAATGAAATAAAACACTGGGAGCATTGATTTGAAGCGGATGCAAGCCATCTTCATTTCTATGCTGTTTTAGAGGCCTTCTTTGCTGGTCTAGCTGAAGGCAAAAAAGAATTAGGATCATTAATAATTCGCCGATTCATTACAAGCAAGAAAATGAATTTTCATTCCTGACCTTTGAAAAAGTCCTATCTATGACAAACAATTAGGTGGTTTTTTTTTTTACTTCGTTTTTTTCCCATCTTCATTTCTTTGCGTTAATGTGTAGCTTGGTGATGGCTATAGCCAAAAGACTGTATAAGGGGACGATAAGCATACGGTCTCTTTTCCCTGTATGAGTAGGGAGGACAGAAACACTGGTTATGTCCCTTAAAAACAGTACACATTACACACGTCGATAGGCCAGTTGAATTTCTCCGTTAAAATCCCAATCTGAGTCTTTGGATTGCCGCCACTGAGAATAGTGTAACTGTCCCCACGAACGATAACTCTAACAGCCAGGCTCGACGTAACTCTTAAGTAGTCCATCTTACACTTTTAGAATATCTTTACTACTAGATGTCATTACACATTTTTTAATGATTTTGTTTTTTTATACAAAATTTGAAGAAGAAGAAGGAGAAGTAGAAGAAGGTTACAAAGAAAAAAGAAGAAGAAAAGGAAGAAAGAGAGAGGAAAAAAATTAGAAAGAAGATGAACGAGCATACTTGGAAGAAAGGTTAAACACCGTATTTTTCTGACTACAAGGGCGCACCTTTTGTATAAGGCGCACCCCCAAAGTTTTACCCAAATTTCAGATTTTGGTAAAGGTCAAGATGTGCCACCCCCCCTACCAATCTCGGTGAATTCTATTTTTTCCGTTATTGCCTTTCTTACCATACTTAAAGCTGTATTTTAGGAACATTTTAGCTAATAACCTTTTTCGAAAATACTAACCCTAAACCCTAACCCTAGCCCTAAACCTCACCATACCCCCCACCCTATAAGACGGAAAAACGCAAAACGAACCACAACTGTGGCAAATCACGGTTTACTGCAGTTACATAATGGGGGGTAGGGTTAGGTTTAGGGCTCGGGGTAGGGTTAGGGTTAGGGTTAGTATTCCAAAAAGTTATTAGCTCAAAATGTTCCTAAAATAAAGCTTTATGTTTGTTAAGAAAAGCAAAAAACGGAAATATTGATTAAACCGAGAAATGCAGGGGGGGTGGCACATCTTTCCTTTGCCCAGATTTTGTTGCATTTTCTTACTATTTTATTAGTCACACTATAAGGGCGCAGGAGTCTCAGTCTTGGAAAAAAGTATCGCCTTATAGTCCGAAGAATACAGTACATGTCTTGAATTTACCAAAGTAGAACATAGAAAAGCAGAATCAGAAAGAAGGTAGAACGTAGTAGTAGAGTAAGAAGAAGCAGAAGAAATACCGGGTAAGATCCAATGAAAATGATAAAAATAAAAGGTAAAAATCAGCTCGCAGTAAATTAGTTTGCAGTCAGTACAATATGCAAAATAATTATAAAAAAACTAAGAGGTAAAAACAAGCATTGAAAGAATACAAATATAGAACATTTTGGTAATCCTTTCGAAAAATGGTGGTGTTGTTTTTGCAACAGAATTGCATTAAAAATGAAATAATATTTTAGAATTAGTGAACTGAAGCTGTGGAAAAGCTTATTTTTAACTTTAAATTACAATCGAATTAAGTATATACATGCATACATCTGTACTGTTACTAATTCGGCCGGGGCTTTCCCTGATGGTGCACTGCCTCCGGGCATTGCAACATCAGGATCGTTCCCACCATCTTTTATATTTACTAATGTCCCATATGGTGTCTGTTCCAGGACCGGAGGACGTTAAGCAGAATTTCCATTCCCCTTTTAACTTTAAATTTTTAAACTTTAAATTATCGATTCTCTTTATTATTAAATTTTTTTTTTTTTTTTTTTTTTGTAAAAACAAAGAGACCTGGTATAGACTTACTCTGAGATAATGGTCTAGAGATATATATCTTTAAATTCCTGACTTAGTGTAAACCAAAACCAATAACATCATGCAGCCCGCAGTAGACACGGGGCAGGCAATGAAGGGGTTAAAATCATTAACTCATTCAAGCTGTTCCGGCCATATATGTCCGGAATTAATAGATAGCTGTCAATTTGATGCATTTGCTTCCAGGGAAGTAAATCTGTGTGCACACCATACCTTGGTCACTTCTAAACTCGCTTCACTTCCTTAGACCACAATTTTGCCTCTGATTTTGCTTTTGTAGTGGGATAAACCAATTGGTGTAGAGAGTTTTTTTCTATATAAAGTCTATATATAAAGTCTATATATAAAAAAAAGTCCGATCTACCACTTCCCCATGTCTAAACCTGAAGTAAAAACCCGTAATCTTTCATTTCTCTTTTTGTTTATGTCTGTTTATGTCGCACTTTACGTTCAGTTTTCTGACCCTCTTTCTCTCCAGATCCCTAGGTATAGGCCCTGCAACTAGGGTTATTAACGCCCTTGACAGTGAGAGTTAATCCCTTGCTGGTCAGTACTGAAAAGGGCATTCACTCTTGCAAAAGGCAGCCATTAAAATTTTAGTGGCATAAAATAGGGTTATTGGCGAGAGTTATGCCCCTGTTTGGTCAGTACTCAACCATCTTCCCCCACCCACCAAGGGCATTCACTCTTGCAAAAGGTGTTCGTTGCAGACCCAATAGGCTTTCAACTGTTGTCGGCACTCTTTTGCTGTCTCAGGACCGACATCTTGGAACAAACTTCCTCTTTCCCCCTCCGTCATGCGACCGACCCTCTCTGCTTTCAAATCTAACCTCAAAACCCACCTGTTCCCCCGTCATTGAGGCTCCACTCTCTTTCTCTTCTCTCTTTTGCCTTTAGGTCTGTTTCTGCTGTATACCATTTATGTCATACGTGTGTGTTCGCTTTGTATTGCATTTTGTTTGAATGCGTTATGAATGCTAACGTGTGTGTGCGCTTTGATTTGATTTCTATGAAGATTCAGCGCCGTATAAATACTGTTATGTTTTGTTGTTGTTGTTGTTGTTTGTGTGTATGGCTGGAGCGATTTGTGAGTTTTTTTTTAATAACTCAAAATCGTTGCAATGCGAATGAGTTAAACGTTGTTCTTCTGCTAGCCACTCATACACACGGCCCACCTCTTCATGACATGGGAAAAGGACTCCGGAGCGGAATGGGACCTCCCGGCACGCTGGAACTCATCCTTGACGCTGCTGCTGAGGCGGATGAAGGGGTTGCGAAAAGAGCGCTGCTTCAGAATGGCCTTCACCAGAATCTGTAGAGTCAAGTCCAAATCCATCAAATTCAAATCAAATGCTTTATTGTCTTTACAAGGATAAAGAAATTCTTTGTCTGGCATGCAAATAAAACACACAAACATAGAAATAATAGCTAGGAGTAGAATAGACGTCGTTCACAGATTTTCATCCATATCAAACCAAACATTCTGCACAATTTTCTTTACATAATTAAAATGGAAAAAAACGAAGAAAAAAACAGATATATGTATATAAAAAAAAACAATTATAGTTTGCTTTTGAGAAAACTTTTCCTGTGTCCAATGTCTTTATTTGTGAACCTCAGAAACAAAACCATTTAAAGATAACTTTGAGTAATGTTCGTGTTCCCAAAAAAATAAAAAATAAAATATATTATATAAATTATGCTGATTTAGCACATTATATAAAATCAGCACAATTTATATAATATATATATATATATATATATTTGTTTTTTTTTTTGAACATGAACAGTACTCAAAGTTAACTTTTAACTGGTTTTTGTTTCTGAGGTTCACAAATAAAGACACTGGGACACAGAAAAGTTTTATCAAAGCAAACTATTCTGCATTTCAAATGCACTAACTTTTCAGTCCTTCAGAGTAGGGGTACGGAGCTGGCTATTCACTGAGATTTTTCTTTCATACGATATATATATATATATATATATATCAAACACATACTCCCCTTAATTATTTCCGAACAATTCCTATTGGTCTGACACAGCCTTAAAGGTGGACCCTGACGGATGAGTTTTTTTTGCAAGAAACACGTCGAGATCACCAGAAAGACAGCCTTTTCAAGGATCGGAACACTCACTTTGCTCTGGTTTCCTATAAATTAAACCGTCAAAAACGGCGATTCCTCCTTGGCAGAGATGCCGGAGAGAGTAGCCATTTTGAATGGTGTGGGTGGAGGCCAATCCCCTTGTGGTTGAAGCTTTTTCTTTTTTGTAGTGCAGTAAAAACAAAAGTTGGAGCTATTTCCTTTGTTGTGAGCGAAACTCCTTTAGATAAAACTGTATTTTAAACAAAAAATTTAGAAATAAAAAAAGGGCTTGTATTGCGAAAATTTCATGCAAACGATTTGGTCTACAACTCAGGCGGCCATTAGAAAAGAGATGGCACACGCCTTCTCTTTGGGTGAAAAAATTTGATTTTCCAGCACCTCAGAGGAATCGCCGATTTGACGGTTTGATTTCAAGGAAACTAGAGCAAAGTGAGTGTTGCAATCTCTGTAAAGGGTATTTTCCTGGTGATCTCGACATATTTCTTACAAAACATTCATCCGTCAGGGTGCCCCTTTAAAACCCTTTCAACGCCAGCCATTCCTCAGCCAAAATTGTCCATTAAGCTTACCCGGGTAGAGAAAAGATTGTGTCTGCAATATTGGGGCCAGGGGACTTCTCTGTGACATGCCTAAAATAGGGCCTATCCTTACCTCCCAAAATTAACAACGTATTAAGGTCACTCATGTGATGCTTTCAGTGACATGGGTGTTCAATCATTGTGGTGCCAAGAGGCGACAGTGGCGATGAAAGGGTTAAAAATTAAGCCAAGGCGAATTGGAGAGAAACTTGAACTGAACTGACCAGTGTGTCCAGCTTGGGCACGTGCTTCACCAGGTTCTCCACCTCCTCCTCGGTCACTTCGATGAACGTGCAGTCCTTGGTGTGGGTCAGCAACGCCCAGCTGCCTCTCTGCGTCACCCAGGGGTCCTCCTGTGTGTGTGTGAAATCAATCAGCAATAATATTTTACAATAGGCAGAGGATGGGGTTACGGGTCTGTAACCCGTATTCTCCAGGCTAAGGTTACGGGGCTCAATCACGGGACGCAAAAACTGTGAGCAAATGCAGGGCTCCCAGTCGTCCCACAAAAACAAGGGGTCCCAGGGACTCCTTCACTTACAGAGGGTCCTAGAGGCGAGATAGAGGGTCCCAGTGGCATGGCACGAAAGCTAAAAATAATTTTTCTAGTGTATCCCTGGGACCCCCCTGCACATTCTTTTAGAGGGTCCTTTGGAATTTTAGTGCTTCATAGACCCCCAAATGGGGGTCCCTGGGAGCCCTGAAGTGTCTTGAAAAAACTACTAACATTGACTCAAATATGTTCCTAACCCTATCGATCCTAACCCTTTTCCTTCTTTTAATGAAACCTTGATGTGTTAATTAATATATGAAACATGAAAACTAGTTACTATCCCTGAACATGGTCCGAGTGTTGCAACAATCCTGTATACTGTAGCCACTTGTGTAATCAATGATTAACCGTTTTGTTTGTTTGCTTGTTGGCTTACCCTGGCTTAAAGGACTCCAGGGATCATCCCAACATCAGAAGCACTTGAACACTGTGGTACATGTACACGTTCATCAGCTACAGATGAGAACATTACGTGTGTGACCGTTCTTGATTACCCCGCCACATGGGCAGCCACACTCTCGACTTCGGGGGATTTGGGAGACTGATGATGTCACGCTAGGAGCTTGTCATGGCTAAAGACAACCCGCGCATAACTCTGCTTAGCATAATAACATTTTGATGTAGCCTTGGTGTTCTAGCCTAAGTTAATTAGTCTGACACAGCCTATATTAAGCCAAGGCCGGATTAACCGTTTTAATACCAGACAATTTTGATCATTAAATCTCGATGGCTTGGAGTCAAAACGGACTATCTTTAGATTGTCCATTGACGTATTATTGAACCTATTACAAAAACTAATAACTTGTATCAAACAATGACTGCAGAAATATATAAAGGGGGTTTTGCTTTTTATATTTCTGCAGTCTTTTTTTTTATACAAGTTATTAGTTTTTCGTACTAAGTTCAATAATATGTCAATGGGCTATCTAAAGATAGTCCGTTTTGACTCCAAGCCATCGAATTTTGTTCAGTTCACCCTGCAACCCAAAAAATCATTTAATGTACCGTTTTTTACGGACTACCAGGCGCACCTGATTATAAGGCGCACCCCCCAAATGTTACACACAATTCAGATTTTGTTAGTATAGTTTCTTACTATATCATCAGCCACATTATAAGGCGCAGGGGTCTCAGTCTAGGATGAAAAGTATCGCCTTATAGACCATAAAATAGAGTATGTTTCTATTTCTTTTTAGTGCAAGGTAGGTGCAAAATGAACAAACACCCTATAAAGGGGTGATGGCTTTATATATTGTAATGTTATGTCAGACTGTTTTAGCATTTCACATTTCGTCATTCAATGAACGAACGCACACTGACACTGTTGCAGAGACAGAAGATGGAAACGAATATAAAGAAAAAGAAGAAGAAGAAGAATCAGGAGCAAGAAGTGAAGGAGAAGGAAAAGAAAAAGGAAAAAAGGAACAAGAATTAAAGAAGGAAAAACATAATGAGGAAAACGAATAAAAGGATGAGAATAAAAGAACAAAATGAATGAGGAATAAGAATAAGAATGAAAGAAGAACAAAAAGAATAAGGAAGACGAATAAAAGGATAAGAATAAAAGAATAACAAAAAAAAGAATAAAAGGATAAGAATGAAAGAAGAACAATAAGAAAGAGGAAGAAGAATAAAAGGACAAGGCCGGGTTCACATTTGACGTGTAAGTTCCGTACGGAAAACCCTAAATAAGTGGAAGAAAGAACGATAAAAGCCAACAACAGAAAACGAAGAATAAATAGAATAAAGCGGAAGAGTTTATCTTGCCTTGATTTCGTTCAGCGTGATGCGTGTGTTGGGGTTCTTGTCTAACATGCGTAATATCAACCTCTGCAAGTCTGTGGAGATGGTGGGGCTGGAAACAAGAAGATGTATGAGATTGTTACACCATTGCCATGCTTTAGTAAGTGTAGTATGTAGAACAGACAGAAACACCCTCACACATTCACTCACCCACCCTCACACACATGTGCCCAAGCGCATGCATACACAAACTCTCTCTCTCTCTCTCTCTCTGTGTCTGTCTCTCTCACATACACACAAGCACGCATACACACTCTCAAACACACTTACACACACACACACACACACACACACACACATACATGCACGCACACACGCACACACACACACACACACACACACACACACACACACACACACACACACACATACACTCTCTCTCTCTCTTGCACACACACACACATGCACACATGCTGACATACAGACATACACACAAACAGACACACACACACCGTCATGCTGACATACAGACATACACACAAACAAACAAACACACACACACACACACACACACACACACACACACACACACACACACACACACACACACTGCATATACAAACTCTTTCTCTTCTCTTTCAGTCTTTTTCTCCCTTTCACGACTTTTTATTTTTCTCTCTTAAATTTTTTTTAGATCATAATAAAAAAACACAACTCACTCTCTATGTCTCACACACACATCCTACACACACACATGCACACTGACATACAGATAGACAGACACACAAACACACACATACACAACCCCCCTCAAACACACAGACACAGTGACACACATACACACACAACACCTCCCCCCCCCCCCCCCTCTCTGTCTCTCCTTATATACCTGTCAGGGAAGGCAACTCTTTCTGTTAAGATTTTCTTGTGAAGACCAAGGATGTATTCCTCTTCAAACGGGACCTGTTACAAATAAGGCATATAATATAATCAACGCACACGCACACGCACACGCACACGCACACACACACAATTAGCACCTATTCCGTCGGAACATGTCCTTTTAATTGATACTTTACAATTTGTGTACTTTGATTGTTCTTTGCTTTGTTCCATTGTGTCCGGGACATTTGTTAATATTGGTGATGGGGGAGAAAAAGAAATGGGGAAGGGACAACCACTTTCACTTCAATCTCCCGTTCATTTATACTCATACTCATACTCTCTCTCTCTCTCTCTCTCTCTCTCTCTCTCTCTCTCTCTCTCTCTCTCTCTCTCTCTCTCTCTCTCTCTCTCTCTCTCTCTCTCTCTCTCCTGAGGACAGGATGAAAACAAAGCTGTCAAGCTTACTCCTTTATCCTCAGTAAAGATCATATTGACTTGACTTGACTTGATTTGACACACACACACGAACACGCACGCACGCACGCACGCACGCACACACACACACACACACACACACACACACACACACACACACTCACTCAAACACACGCACACACACACACACTCACACACATTCAAAACAAACAAACAACACTCAGCACTACATAGGTAGGTAGGTTTGTAAGACATTCTGCAAGCTTTTATGCAGTCACTATACCTGATGAAATGTGTATAACAAGACACATTGTAATGCTTATCTCTCCAATATCCTTTTCTATTATCCCTGTGTGCTTTTTCTTCTCTGCAAGATTTAGCTTCACCAGTTCCCCCGTGGGGGTACCGGGGGTTCTTTCGTACAAATAATTCCCCCACCTTCTGGAAATTCTGTGCTTGGAACTTCCTCTAATCTGTCACTCTCTTTGACTCTGCCTTTTCCCTTTGCTTACTGTCATCTACTATCTTTCTGCCTTACTGGTCCATTCTCCTGCTTTTGTTTTTTCAAGAAAGATGTACGAAGATTTTCTCCAGCCGAAGACAGACATGCTGGGCCTAATTGTTTAGTTAAAATATTAAATTCACTATCTCCTCTCGATCCTATAGCCTCACTATATTTCAATCTTTATTTCTTAGTTAGGCGCATGGCTTTACTAGTCCATTCTTCTGCTGCTTTTTTTTTCATTTCAAGAAAGACTTACGAAGATTTTCTCCAGCCGAAGACAGACATGATGGGCCTAATGTTTTAGTTACAATATTAATTTCACTATCTCCTCTCGATCCTATAGCCTCACTATTTCAATCTTTCTTAGTTGGGCGCATAACGGCATGCACCATGACACATCTGCGCTCGTTTGACGGGAAACTGTCTGAGCGACCGAAGAAGAAGAAGAAGAAGAAGAAGAAGAAGAAGAAGAAGAAGAAAAAAAAGAAGAAGAAGAAGAAGAAGAAGAAGAAGAAGAAGAAACATACATCTTGTGGCGGTACCATAGCCAATGAGGTTTAACCGAGGCGTGGTTACTGCTACACACATCTGTATTATTAAAAACTCGGGACAGTACTGGCTTAGCACTGCCTCCGGGCATTGCCTCCAGTATTGTTCCCACCATCTTTGTATTTACAAATGCCCCACATGGCCGAAAGGCCGAAGAGGGCATAAAACCCTATTTTCACTCACAGAAGAAGAAGCAGAAGAAGAAGAAGAAGAAGAAGAAGAAGAAAGAAGAAGCTTCGCCAGTCAGCCTCACCCGGCCAAAGACGAAACAGTAGAGGGTGACCCCCATGGCCCATATGTCCAGTGCTTTGCCGTTAAACTGGGGGTGGTTCTCTGAAAACAACAGCAAATAAACACTTTGATACCATGGGGGGTGTCTCTGGAAGCAATGATAATGATGTCAAGACATTTTAACCCCTTATACTCTATCTTGATTCAACAGAAAATAGTTTTGATAATGATGTCAAGACATTTTAACCCCTTATACTCTATCTTGATTCAACAGAAAATAGTTTTGATAATGATGTCAAGACATTTTAACCCCTTATACTCTATCTTGATTCAACAGAAAATAGTTTTGATAATGATGTCAAGACATTTTAACCCCTTATACTCTATCTTGATTCAACAGAAAATAGTTTTGATAATGATGTCAAGACATTTTAACCCCTTATACTCTATCTTGATTCAACAGAAAATAAAGTTTTGATAATGATGTCAAGACATTTTAACCCCTTATACTCTATCTTGATTCAACAGAAAATAGTTTTGATAATGATGTCAAGACATTTTAACCCCTTATACTCTATCTTGATTCAACAGAAAAAAAGTCTGATAATGATAACGTCAACCAATCTTAACCCCTTATAGTCCATCTTGATTCAACAGAAAATAGTTTTGATAATGATGTTAATAATAATAAATAATAATAATGAAGAAAACTTATATAGCGCACATTCCAGGCTAGCTGCTCATGGCGCTTTACAAAAAAATACATTTAATCAAATCACATCAATACCCATGCCCGCACGCACACAAGCACACACACTGACGAACATAGCATATCATTTACACGCGCATGCACACATACATACAGTACATACATACATACATACGT
>CM065702.1:16857325-16864825 GCA_017654935.2 Phymorhynchus buccinoides | reverse complement strand
AAATGACATCAACATTACACAAGAATGTAATTAAGAATTTATAAAAAATATTATAAGCACTACTTAATGGGAATTTGAAAAAAATAATAATAATTATCACACAGCGAATCAAACAGTTAATAATGAAATGAACCCCTTCAATCACCCCTTCCGCCCACCCCCCTCCCCCTATCCTTTAGAAAATAATACCTTCAAAAGGCAGTGTCAAAAAGCAGTTATTGAAAAGGAAGCTCATACAATAACACTACATGAAAACATATTGGAAATCAGAACAACACTGAATGAAAACTTACTGAACATCATAATCATAATAGGGTATCATAGAGAAAATAGTGGTAGGTATGGCAACCAAGCAATGTCAAATAAGGATTTCTGAAGTAAAACAGCAGCAGAGTATTTTTCAACATAATACTTATGTTTGAGTGTATTTAAGAAAACCTGAATTATGGGATGCACTAAATTTAATATTTTACGTCCTCCCGATCGTAAGAGATCATATGGGACATTACTAATTTATAAAGTTATAGTAATGGGATGCACTTTTTTTTTAATCAAGTAAATAGAACCAAAGAGGAAAAAAAAAATCTGTATTCTAGGTCTGATTTCTGGAAATGATATTTCCCGAATGTCAAACTGCAAATGGCTATAAAATCAAAAACTAGACAAGACAACGCAGTAATTATGTTTTCTGTACAGTGACTGGGAATCTTTGCTTCATCTCGTAAAAACAAAATCTCAATTGATGCAAAGATTCCATTATGGCTGGTGTTTTGTCCCATGCACTATCACTAAAAATAAGTATAGGGGAAGACGGGGTAAAAAGCGCATGGGCGGGTAAGAAGCCCACCCCAATTATTTCATGAAATAAAGAAAATTTCAGTCCAATTTGCCCATGAGACGAATGCTAGACATTAACGCTCGTCTCATGGGCAAAATGAGACTGAAATTTGCTTCATTTCATGAGATAATTGGGGTGGGCTTCTTACCCGCCCATGCGCTTTTTACCCCGTCTTCCCCTAGGGTTCACATTAAGAATCATTCTCAAGAAATGAAAGCATCACGCTCACATTTGTGTCAGTAATCAAATCAAACTTTCTAACTAAAGGCACAATAAGCAATCGGCCACACGATCCCGATCACGAATCACTTATGCCGGTGTCATGAGAAATACCTACCTCCCATGAAATAAGTACCTCCCATGAAATAAGTACCTCCCATGAAATAAGTACATCCCATGAAATAAGTACCCCCCATGAAATAAGTACCCTTCGAATGCACACGCACACTAGAACCATTATTATTCATGTGAGAAATAAGTCAACTACTATTTAAAATATTGAGATTTAAGTGCTCAATCTACACGGAAAGAACCAAGAAATAGAGCGGGAGGGTGTAAATCTACATCTTTGCCGATAAATCGATGTACAAAGCCATGCTACTTAGCTTCGTATTTTAAAAAATGGCGGACCATATAAACAACCATCCATGCAAACAAAAATAAATAATAATAAATATTAGAAAAATATCCCTGACTTCTCAATATTTAATGATGAATCTTCTGTTTTCTTCCTGCATGCCACAAGACGCCTCTGAATGTATTTAGGGCCGAATCTTTCCCAAACAGCAAACCATTCGAATGAGGAAAGAGTATTTATTTCATGGGTTAGGTATTTTATGCAACACCGGCGCCACACTATGGCTCCCCCCCCCCCACCTGCGAGCGCATCTCGACCCTTCCAACGGAAGCGTCGCCATCTTAGTCCTTATTTGTGTGCAAACAAAGTGAAAATGTTATCTAAATGTGTACAGAAAACATCCAGATGTTATAAATACAGTTTAGATAAGTTTCGAATTGGAACAGCCATATACGCAGCATCGATCTGGCATTTTTCAAACAAAGTTACTGACTAAGATGGCGGTCTCCCATAATATGGCGCTCCTTGTGGCCGGATATGACGACACGTGGGTACAAGCCATACACGATTTGACCTCAATACGATACGATAATGAACACATGTTTGTGAGCACTTCCGTTTAAAAAGAACTCTACTATTTTCTGTTCACTATAGGCTACTCACGCAGACCGCAATACACGAATGAAGTACAATGTCCGATACAAAAAAGAAGAAGATATTTGATCAGATTCGTGTAGGACAGACTACAAATATAGTGAGCATGACTGGTAGGATTTCATCAGAGTTATGTTGTGCGCTTTGCCCATCCATTTCTTCCAACTTAAATGAAATTCGAATCAGACAAGAAAATTGGAGAACATCTGATTAACGTCCTCTGGTCTGAAACAGACACATATGGGACATTAGTAGATACAACGATCCTGGAGGCAGTGCAACACCAGGAAAGTCCCGAATTAATAACAATACAGATGCATAGAAATAAAACAATCCTTACGTTCATCTTGTATTTATGAATTTTAAGCAAACGCACATTGCTACAGTTAAGTTCCAAGGTTGTAAAGCTTCACTGTAATATTTATTCATCTAACCTTACTGTATGTTTGTTTTCTCATAGTTAATGGTTTGTGTTTCACATTCAGAAACACACACAGTACATAAGGCCTTATAACAACAATACATAATATAATCAAGATAGTTAGTTACATTCCAAGGTTGTAAAGCTTCACAGTAATATTTATTCATCTAACCTTACTGTATCTTTGTTTTCTCATAGTTAATGGTTTGTGTTTCACATTCAGAAACACACACAGTACATAAGGCCTTAAAACAACAATACAGAATATAATCAAGATAGTTACAGTTACATTCCAAGGTTGTAAAAATTCCCTGTAATTTAACCCTTTCGCCACCAGCAGTTTTTAAGCCAACATTTTAGTATTAAACTGACATGGGTAGAGAAAAAAATTTCTCTGAAATATTGGGGGTTTCTTTGTGACATGTTTAAAATAAGGCCTGTCCTTACCTCTAAAACTTAAGAACCCCAGATCACTGAATAGCAGATCCTGATTTCAAGGCTTGTTATGACCAGGGACGGTATTCATGTCGAGATAGCATGAGACTTAGCATGATGCTAACTTAGAAGCTCTTCCAAAAGTCCTATTAAATCCTATAGGACATTGGAAGAGCTTCTAAGTTAGCATCATGCTAAGTCTCATGCTATCTCGACATGAATACCGTCCCTGGGTGTTAAATCATTGTGGTGCAAAAATGCGACATTGGCGGTGAAAGGGTTAATCTAACCTTACTGTATCTTCGCTTCCTCATAGTTAATGCTTTGTGTTTCACATTGAACGAAAAGGAACGAAAACGAACGAAAACTTAGCTTTACGTCCTCCCGGCCGCAGCCATATGGGACATCACTTTTGACTTAGTTGGGGGAAAAGGGGGGCGGGGATTTAAAAAAAAAAAGTCTGTCTTGAAATAAAGTTCTTATAAATTTCTTTTAAATACAGTTTTTGTTTCACATTCAGAAACACACACAGTACATATTAAGGCCTTATAACAACAATACAGAATATAATCAAGATAATTATACAAAACGTATTCAATAATCAAGGTCAGTAATGCAGCGAACTTGAAGGCAAGTCTCTGCCGTACAAGCATTGATGAAGAACAAAACAAAGTGTTTAAAACCCTTTCAACGCTAATCATTCCTCAGTTAAAATTTACCATTAAACTTACCCGGGTAGAGAAACTATTTCGTCCGCAATATTGGAGAATCCTCTATGACATACATAAAATAGGGCCTGTCCTTACCTCCCAAAATTAAGTAAATAGGGTCTTTGGATAACAGGCCCTGATTTGATGCCTTTTAGTGACATGGGTATTATACCATTGTGGTGCATAAATGCGACATTGGCGGTGAAAGGGTTAAAACCCTTTCAATACCAGCCATTCCTAAGCCAAAATTTACCATTAAACTTACCCGGGTAGAGAAAAGATTTCGTCTGCAATATTGGGGATTCCTCTATGACATGCATAAAATAGAGCCTGTCTTTCTCACCCAAAATTAAGAACATATTAAGGTCATTGGTCAGCAGACCCTCATTTGATGCCTTTCAGTGACGTGGGTGTTAAATCATTGTGGTGCCAAGAAGCGACAGTGGCGATGAAAGGGTTAAATTAAGACGACTAAATAACAAAACCCCAAAAACACCGTAGTTGTGACAGCACATTTTCGGTTTATTTTTAAAAAACCCCATTGATTAGCTAAAACAGTTGGCCAACAAATAGAACGAATTGGTTATAATTCTATGTTGAAAATAATTGCTACAAGTTAAAAGCAAGTTCTTTAAGTAATTAGTACGACAACCTCCATCATACCCCCCCCCCCCCCCCCCCCCAACATTTTATCGTTAGAACAATGTGGCGGTACCCATAGCCGATGAGGTTTAACCGAGGCGTGGTTACTGCTACACCTATCTATATTGTTTTAAAAAAACTCGGGACTTTATTGGTGTTGCACTGCCTCCGGGCATTGCATCCAGTATTGTTCCCACCATCTTTGTACTTACAAATGTCCCATATGTGTCTATGACCGAGAGGACGTAAACCATCATTTTCATCATAACCCCCCAAAATTATTTTCTCCCACACACTTACATAATGCACGTCATCTTCTTCGTTGTAGGCGAGTTTGACGATTCCATAGGAACCCTGCAAATAAACAAAGCATTAGACAAATGAAAAGAGTGTTACAAGTTGTACATGAACAACAGGATAATGTCAAAACTGTGTTTAACCCTTTCACCGCCAGCATATTTCAGCCAAAAATGTCCCCGGGTTTGTTTCATCGCAGAAATTTACCTGGATAGAGAACAAACTCCATCTGTAGTATTGGGGATTTTCTTCTGTGACCACTATTCAAAACTTTTTGTATATAAAATAAGGTCTACCCTTACTTTCCCAAAACTATGACAATAGGGTCTTTGCATAATAGACCCCAATTTGATGCTTTTTAGTGACATAGGTGTTAAATCAATGTGGTGCTAAAATGCGACTTTGGCGGTGAAAGGGTTAACAACATGCAAGTGGTTTGAATTTGTATACGTTTTTGATATCATCTGTACAATATGAAATCTTCACATCAACTGACCCATTTTAAGAAACAAAAGTAACTATTTAATCCATTTACATATTGGATTTTCTTCTTCTTCTTCTTCTTCTTCTTCTTTCTTCTTCTTCTTCTTCTTCTTATCCTTCTTCTTCTCAGGCTCACAGTTTCCTGTCAATTTAATGAGCGCAGATGCGTCATGCTGCCGTTATGCGCCTAACTAAGAAATAGTTCAGGCCCAGCAAGTCCGACTTCGGCTGGAGGAAATCTTTTTTTGAAAGTGTTTCGTGAAAAAAAGGCAGGAGAATGGACCGGTAAGGCTAGAAAGATAGTAGATGACAGTAAGCCAAGGGAAAAGGCAGAGTCAAAGAGAGTGACAGATTAGAGGAAGTTACAAGCATAGAACTTCCAGAAGGTGGGGGAACTATCTATATAAAAGACCCCCCGGTATCCCCACGGGGGATGTTGGATGACTCAAGAATTAATCAAGAGAAAAACTACCGGTATTGTTGCACTTCTCGTTCAACCAAATTCGTTATGTATTTGTCCTCATTGGTTTGTTTAATGCCACCAGTGCAAAGTTAACGCAATAGTATATTATGTGGGCAGTTAAGGTATCACAATAAAAAAAATCCAGGCCACATAGAACTTACTTAAAATGTAATCTAATTCGTTAGTTGAACACAGGACAATCATGTTTTTGGCAACTCTTTCCAAGTTTGAATGCAAGGGTAACTTTAAAATTTGCTTTGAAGAAAACATCCTTTTTTGTGAATTAACTAACTGTCTCTGAAAAACTAAATTCAAGAGCATATCAATCACTTCAGGCAGATTTTTTAGCCATTTTTATAGCCATTTTAACAAAAAAAGTAATATAACATCGCAAAGTACAGTAGTTTATGGAATATAAAGCGATATTTCTTTTGCAGACTGAGACCCCTGCCTACAACTTACAACATAACAAACGATGCATTAAATTAAGGAACTCGTAAAACAGAACCAGAACTTTGTGTAAAAATTCGGGGGGGGGGGGGGGGGGGGGGGGGGGGGGGGGGGGGGTCTATTGATATCATCGAACTCCCAGATTCGGACTCTGCGACATGCATGCAAACCCGGGGGTGTGTACTGTGAGTCGGGACTCGGAATGAGTGGCTTGAGTATTTTTGATTTGTTTTTGGTATTTGGTACTTGGTATATTCTAGTCACAGAGACTTATCTCTGTGAAATTAGGGGCTGCTCTAAAACCCCGGAGAGAGCGTCGCCGCAAGTGCAGCGCAATACCCCTTTTTTTTTTGGGGGGGGGGGGGCACAGGGTGAGGAAGGGTGTGGGTGGGAACCCTTGGAAAACTTAGCTAATCAATTTGGCCATACCAGGCAGCGGGATTTCTCCCTGCTCTTACCGACTTTCAACTGCCGTGGGATTTTTACGTGCGTAAAGCGCACGGGTCAGACTAGCTTTTTAAGTCCCCATCCGAAGGACTGGACGTTCAGTTCGATTTTCCTGTTGAACTAGAAAGAAATGGCGAGGCCGGGATTCGAACCCGGGTCACTCACGCTGCAGTCACGCTTTACATTTGGAAGGCGAACGTCTTAAACACTCTGCCACCTTTCTCCGAGAGCAACGCCACTGTACAGTCCAGACAATGCGTAGTTGGCCTTATACTACGCGCGCCTTATACAACGGTTCGCCTTATACTAACGGTGCGCCTTATACTAACGGGTGCGCCTTATACTAACGGCGCGCCTTATACGCAGTATACACAGCGCGCAAACTCTCCTCACCTTTCCAATCTCGTCCTTGAGGCGGTACTGGTTGAGCTGCGTGAAGCCGTCCCCATCCGACACGGACACCCGGTGGGTCTCCATGGTGGGCTGGCGGCGAAGGCGGGGAGAGGCGGTGGGAGAGGCAGTGGGAGAGTAAGGGAGAGCGGGGATGATGGGCCGGTGGTCGCTACTCTGCGCCGTCAGCCGATCCTCGGAATGGCTGTACACGATTTTCGGAGCGCGCTTGACATACACTCCCCCGCCGCCCCGATCTTTCTTCTCCCCGGACGAGGAAGCATTGTTCGTCGGCAACGCGGAGTAAGAAGCGCTGGCCCGTATAGGCGGGGGGCCGGCCTCCCCTCCGTTGCCGGAATCGACCAGCCCTCCCCCTCCTTCGCCAGGCACGTGCAGGTGCCCCGTGGAGTCCACCGCGCAGTTGAGGCTGTGGCGGCGCGGGTGGTCGGGCGAGTCCATTCCGTCGTTTTCCACGAAAAGCGGGGAGTCCAGGTTGTCGTGAGTTGTTGTCCCGCTGGTGGAGCTCCTGCCTGAATCGTTGGTGAGGTTGGAAGGCTTTCGCTGTAGAGGGAACTTGCGAGGTCCTCCTCCTCCTCCTCCTCCCCCTCCTACATGACATCCAAGCCCCTCGCCGTCCCCCTCCTCCCCAATATTCTCCTTCCCCTCCGTAACGCTCCCCACCATGGTTCTGCT
>CM065702.1:16852153-16854325 GCA_017654935.2 Phymorhynchus buccinoides | reverse complement strand
ATCTATCTATCATCTATCTATCTATCTATCTATATGGTGTGTATGGATTATGTATGTATGTATGTGTATTATTATTTATTTATCTATCTATCTATCTATCTATCTATCTATCTATCTATATTATCTTATCATCTATCTATCTATCTTCTAATATATCATCCGTCCGTTTGGTCTCTGTCTCTCGACTTTCTGTCGCCGTTGCTCTCTATGGTCTGCTGGCTGGTGGCTGGTGGACTGGCTGGCTGGCTGGCTGGTCTTTCACTCTGTCTGTGGACTCTCTCCCCCCCCCCCTCTCTCGAACTCTCTCTATGTTGCCTCGGGCATTCATGCTTTTTCTGATATAGTAATCCCGTGGGTGGGGGTTTGTTGTCTCCATGTTGGCAACATCCAGAATTCAGAGGCCACAAGCGTAATTATCGGAGCGTGTTTGAAACTAATATTAGTGTAATGTGTAGTGCGCTTCTGTGTGTGTGGGTGTGTGTAGTGTGTGTGTGCGTGCGTGCGTGCGTGCGTTTTGTGTGTGACGTTGCGTGGAGGTGCGTGCGTGTGTTGTGTGTGTGTGTGTGTGTGTGTGAGTGTGCGTTGTGCGTGCGCGTGCGGTGGTGTGTGTGTGAGAGAGAGACGAGAGAGAGAGAAGAGAGAGCGATGCGACAGATGAGAGAGAGAGAGAGGAGAGAGCAAGACTAGAGAGAGAGAGTGTGTGGTTGTGTGTGTGTGTGTGTGTGTGTGCGAGAGACGAGAGAGAGAGAGAGAGAGACGATTGTTGATTGTGTGTGTGTGTGTGTTTGTGTGTGTGTGTGTGTGTGTGTGTGTGTGTGTGTGTGTGTGAGTGGTGAGTGTGTGTGTGTGTGTGAGTGTGTGTGTGAGTGTGTGTGTGTGTGTGTTTGTGTGTGTGTGTGTGGCGTGCGCGCGTGCGCGTGGTGCGTGTGTGTGTGTGTGTGTGTGTGTTTGTGGACATACCTTAAGACACTGCGAGTTTGTTTGTAATCAGGGATTAGAAGTTGAATATCACCATCAGTCGATGACAGACAATAATAATAAAAAACATTGTGGACAGTTTCTAATAGATTTGCACCATCAATATCATTATTATATCATAATAAAACCATAAAACCATAATGCTCAGTAAACCCCACAAGGGACCACTCATGCACACACGCGCGCGCGCGCGCGCACAACACACACGCACGCACACACACACGCGCATGCACACACAAACGCACACACACACAAATACACACACAAGTAAGATATAAACAAAACTAAGAAGCAAGCATAACCAAGCACCAACCCCTCAAAACAAACAACCTTTAGAAAGGAACAAAAAACTCCCCAGGAAACCTCACCCACTCAACAACTAAACAACCACTAGCAAACACACACGTACACACAAACAAACCACTCTTTCATCCCCCGGGTCTAATTTAGCAGAAACAGAAAGCTCGGTTTTATCAAGAGCTCTTGCACGTTCCAGAGATTTTGATGCTCCCCCCCAACACTCTCTCTCTTTCCCTCTCTCTCTCACCTATTTCTCTTCTCTATCTTCTCAATACCACACAAAACTAAATCTCTCTCTCTCTCTCTCTCCTCGCTCTCTCTCATCTCTAGCACACACAACGCATTACATCAAGATCTAAATCTCTCTCCCTTCACTCCCTCTCTCTCCCTTTGAATCTCTCTCTCCCTTCTCTCTCTGTCTCTCCCTCTCTCCTCCTCTTTCTCTCTCTCTCTTCCTCTCTCTCTCTCTCCCTCCCTCCCACTCTCTCTCAATGTCTCTGTGTGTATGGCTCTCTCTCTCTCCCCTCTCTCTCTCTCTCGGTCTCTCTCTCCTCTCTCCTGTCTCTATCTCTCTTTTTTTCTCGCTCTTTCTCTCTCTCTCTCCTCTCTATGTCTCTCTCTCTCTCCTCTCTCTCTCTCTCTCTCATCTCTCAAGGACAGATTCTCTCTCTCTCTATCTCCTCTCTCTCTCTCTCTTGTTAAATAAACTCTCTCTCTCTCTCTCTTCTCTCTCTCTCTCTCTCCCTCTCTCTCTCTCTCTCTTCTCTCTCTTTCTCCCTCTCTCCTCTCTTCTACATCTCTCTCTCTCTCTCTCCTCGTCATCTCTCTATCTATCTATATCTCTCCTTCTCTCTCCCTCTCTGTGTCTCTGTGTGTGTCTCTGTCCCTCTCTCT
>CM065702.1:16814653-16817153 GCA_017654935.2 Phymorhynchus buccinoides | reverse complement strand
GAGAGAGAGAGAGACAGACAGACAGACAGACAGACAGACAGACAGACAGACAGACAGACAGACACCGACACACACACACACCCAAAAAAAAAGGATGGACAGAGTAAATGACGGAGGAGGAAAGGGGGGGGGGGGGGGGGGGGGGTGTTGTTTCAACTTCAAGGGTTTCTTTAGAGAGAGAAAAATGTAATACGCGAAAATCTTCGATATGGGGATTCTCTGTAACACCTCCCTGAGTTATCCTCCTAGTCCCCCCCTCCCACCCTCCTTGCCACCCCACCCCACCCACACATACACATACCCTCCCCCCCACTTTCCCACTAACAACAACAACATTGAATACATTCTCTCACACAACAACCTTGACAATGTTCCTTCCGTGGGGATACCGGGGGGGGGGGGGGTCTTTTGCATAAATAGTTCTCCCACCTTCTGAAAGTTCTGTCAGAGTATCTGTATTGTTCAAAAATCGGGACTTTACTGGTGCTGCACTGCCTCCGGGCACTGCCTCCAGCATTGTTCCCACCATCTTTGTATTTAAAAATGCCCCACATGGTCGAAAGACCGCAGAGGGCGTAAAATCCTATTTCGTCCTGGCAGTTCTGTGCTTGTAACTTCCTCTAATCTGTCACTCTCTTTGACTCTGCCTTTTCCCCTTTTAATTGCTTTACTATTATCTACAACCTTTCTGCCTTACCGGTCCATTCTCCTGCCTTTTTTATATATTTTTTTTTAATAAAGAATCACTGTCAAATAGATTTCCTCCAGCCGAAGTCACACATACTGGGCCTGATTATTTCTTACTTAGGCGCATAACGGCAGCATGACACATCTGCGCTCATAATGGACAGGAAACTGTGTGAGCGATCGAAGAAGAAGAAGAAGAAGAAGAAGAAGAAGAAGTTCCTTCAGCACTCGACTTGGTCTTCTTGATCCAATTGGGGGCATTCATTCGCATCGCAGGTCTGCTGTGACGGCACAGCCACACTGCATAAAACTCGATTCACTACGATCCGATTTGTGACGTTTGTGAGGCATGATTGACGTGAAATGCTAACTTTCTGAATACATAATATGATGAAATCTTACTAGTTTATGAGTTGCAGTCTCCCGTACACGAATCTGATGTTTTATTATTTTAGTATTTTGGACATTTTTTTTTTTTGATTCGTGTATTGCGGTCTACATGAGTAGGGGAAGACGGGGTAAAAAGCTCACGGGCGGGTAAGAAACCCATGCCAATTATCTCATGAAATAAAGCAAATTTCAGTCACATTTTGACCATGAGATGAGTGTTTCGTCTCATGGTCAAAATGTGACTAACATAAATTGCTTTATTTCATGAGATAATTGGCATGGGCTTCTTACCCGCCCATGGGCTTTTTACCCCGTCCTACCCTATTGTGACGTAAGTGTCCCGCGCGACCCGCTTTCTTTATTTCTTATCTACACCCCCCCCCCCCCTTCTCCCCTCCCCCCCCCCTCGCCTTTTCATTTCTCTGTCCAGCCGCCACGTTAATTGCCCCGCTGCTTCAAACGAACGCCGCGGAAGGGCGTTATCTCTTTCTCCCCGGTCGGCACGTACCACCTACCGAGGTTATCTCCCTTCACCCCCCCCCCCCCCTTCTACCGTCTCATCACAAGAAAGTGACAACCAAGGTTATCTCCCTTTGAAGATGGTTTTGCTGTTCGAATCACAAGGTTAGGAATGTCAGGAATGTGCTAAGGATGGAATAGGCGCGTGATTGTTCAGTACATTTAGAACAGCAATCTTGTGACGTATGGACTGTAATACACCAATAGCAGGCTTTCATTGTTTGAAAGTGAAGGCTATAATTGGAGTGTGTGAGAAAAAGTTGTCACACAAGATGCTGAAACGTAGCTAGAGCAACACTCACAACCAGTCATCATAAGCCCACTAGTAAGTATTATTGATGGCAGGTGATTGAGATCTGGTTTGTTTGACTCTAGTTTTGATCTAGATCCTATGTTCAATGATGAATAAGGAGTAGATAGATATGTTATAGAAAAGAAGTGGTAAACATTCTATTCTATTTATGTGCACTGATTATTTGTGTGTGTGTGTGTTTTTGACTTGAACACTTTTGGTACCAGAACCGGAGTTTATGCCTACTAACCCTTTTGTCTATTTTTAGTAGGAAACCTATGGGCCGCAATCTTGCACTATTTTTAGTAGGAAACCTATGGGCCGCAATCTTGCACTTTATGATACCATTCCTTTCCAGGTGTTGGATGGAGAATGATGTTGTCTTGATCACCTTTTATGTTTTACTGATCTCAGTTTGTTAACTGAAATTCAGTTTATTTATTAACTTAGTGCTATTGTACAAGGGAAGCCTTCAAGCCGGTTGGGATTCACTAATTCCCTGCCGACTGAAGCCCCTTGTCTCTAAGCCATAGAGATCTACATCCACCTTCTCCTGTGATTATCAGCAGGGCATCGTGGGCCGGAAGATCATCCCGGACTCCACCAAGCACC
>CM065702.1:16802153-16807153 GCA_017654935.2 Phymorhynchus buccinoides | reverse complement strand
ATAGCGCTTTACCTCAGATGAGCCCAAAGCGCTTTACAATCAATGATTCATCAACAGACAACAAAAACAGCATTCAAGAGTGACACCAACCAGCAACAGAAACCTTCCAAGCATAAGAATGGAATGTGACACGTGACGTGGGAGGTCTTTTATGTTTCTGTACAAGTAAACATTTTTCACTCTTTCGCCATGGCAACACAGTGATGTGCGAGTCATATTAAGGTCTGTGTACACGTTAACAATATTCACAAAATATCACTATTTTCCCATGGCAACACCGTGAGTTGTTAAGTCATATTATGAGCGGCCTAACGTTGCGTAGCCACGGGGAAATAAGAGATATTTTGTGAATATGGTTAACGCGTTACGCAGACCTTTACGACTGGCCTACCATTGTGTTGCCACGCGGAAAGAGTGAAAAATGTTCACGTGTACAGAGACCTTAAACGCACACAAGCCTGGCTAAGAATTGCTGGACCTCGGGCAATAAGGCAATCAAAGAAACGGGTATTATTGTTATTTTTATGCGTTCATTAATCGTAGGGGATTTGAAAAGAGCTGTCCTTGTCAACAAGCACATAAAAACAAATATGCATGCGCGTGCGCGGACACACTTCACACAGAGACTTTAAGGGCCAGCCACACTGCAGACGATCTGACCCCAATACGGTACGATTGTGACGATGTCTGTGAGACATGATTCGCGTGAAACACTTCCGTCTAAACGTAACTCTTACTGATTTCGTTCACTATGGGGAAGACGGGGTAACAAAAAAAGCCCATGGGTGGGTAAGAAGCCCATGCCAATTATCTCATGAAAAGAAGCAAATCTCAGTCACATTTTGCCCATGAGACGCGTGTTAAAGCCCATGGGTGGGTAAGAAGCCCATGCCAATTATCTCATGAAATGAAGCAAATCTCAGTCAAATTTGCCCACGAGACGAATGCTAAACATTAACACTCGTCTCATGGGCAAAATGTGACTGAAATTGGCTTCATTTCATGAGATAATCGGCATGGGCTTCTTGCCCGCCCATGGGCTTTTTACCCCGTCTTACCCTACTCATGTAGACTCAAATACAGGAATTTAAAAAAAAATGTCCGATACAAAAATAAGATATTTTATCAGATTCGTGTAGCGCGGAAGACTACAAATATAGTGAACATAGCTAGTAGGATTTCATCAGATTTCTTTAGACAGTAGATTGCACACGAATTATGCCTCGCAAATGTCAAAATCGGATCGCACTGAATCGAATCGTATGCAGTGTGGCTAGCCATTCACAGACTACACATACCGGTAGAATTATTTTATGTGTTCATCAATCATAGGGACAGTCAAAAGAGCTGTCCTTGTCAACAAGCGTATTAAAACATAGGGTAAGACGGGGTAAAAAGCCCATGGGCGGGTAAGAAGCCCATGCCAATTATCGCGTGAAATAAAGCAAATTTCAGTCACATTTTGCCCATGAGCCGAGTGTTATACCTTAATGTTTAGCGTTCGTCTCATGGGCAAATTTGTCTAAAATTTACCCCGTCTTCCCCTATGCATGCACCTGCGCGGACTGACAAACTTCACGTACACAGACTTACAGACAGACTCACACACACACACACGCTCGCACGCACACGCACGCACACACACACACACACACACACACACACACACACACACACACTGAAATGCGCACGCGCGTACATACACGCACTGCGAGCAAGTGTGCGCCTGCACGCAATAGGAACAGATGACACCAAAAAGCCTAAATGTCACAAAGAGTGATCACTTCGCAGCCAACAAACCTTGCAAAAATAATGAAGCCGACTTTTTCTTGCTTCCCACCTGGAAGGTGAAAAAGTGAAAGATGGGTAGTGTTAGGTATGGTAACAGTAGGCAGTGAGTGAGCTCACAATGATCCCCACCTGTAGTGTAGATGAATGGGTGGGAGAAAAAAAAAAAACCGGCTTCAGTCAGATGCCGACTGAGAACTCTTTGTATATTCAGGCTTTTTGATGATACACTGAGACAGTGATGGAGACATTGAAACGAAACTGACAGACAATGAGAGAGAGAGAGAGAGAGAGAGAGAGAGAGAGAGAGAGAGAGAGAGAGAGAGAGAGAGAGAGAGAGAGAGAGAGAGAGAGAGAGAGAGAGAGAGAGAGAGAGAGAGAGAGAGAGAGAGAGAGAGAGAGAGAGAGAGAGAGAGAGAGAGAGAGAGAGAAGACGAATACGAATTTTTTTTATTGAGGGTAAAACAGATAAGCTGGGTAGCCTTTTTACACTATTGCCCTCAAGCAAATAAACAATTAATGAAGAAAATGATTAACAGAAACGTAAAAACAACAACAAAACTGGCAACAATAGTGACAAAAATATACATGTAATATAATACAACAAGGGAAAAATGGCCACACAACAGCAATTCAAAATTAAAGACCCTCACCCCACCCCACAAAACACACACCAAGAAACAACAACAACAAACACCTCCCAGTCTCTACCCCCTCCCCCCCGCACTCACTCCCACAAGCACCCCCCACATACCCCACCCCCACAAACCTATGCACACATACATACATGCATACAAATTCTTATGTTATGTACATGTACATGTATATCAGTTCACATAAAATCTTAAATGTTCTCTACACCTTGTAATATCATTTGAATGTATATATAAACATAATTAAACGTGTATTGTGAACATATGTATTGTAATTCGTAAGGTAAAATAAGACTAAACAGATTTATAATTGGTCCATCAAGTATTTATGATATGCCTTTCTGAAAGATGACAAGCTCGGTTTCTGTTTTATGTGGTTAGGCATCTCGTTCCACAATTTTGCTCCTGAGTGGACTAATGAGGACATGAATAGATTTGTTCTAGGTCGAGGGGTACGAATAATCGACTTCCCACGAATGTTATATACTGGGAAATGTTTTTGCAGATAATATGGTGTTAATTTATTCATAATTTTAAACATAAACACAGCTTTGTTATGCTTACATTTGAGATGAAAAGGCAGAATATCTAATTTCTTATAGTCACATGAATCAAGGGAGGAGGATTTTAATAGAATAAGTTTAAGGGAAAGAGAGAGAGAGAGAGAGGGGGGGAGAGAGAGAGAGAGAGAGAGAGAGAGAGAGAGAGAGAGAGAGAGAGAGAGAGAGAGAGAGAGAGAGAGAGAGAGAGAGAGAGAGAGAGAGAGAGAGAGAGAGAGGGGAGAGAGAGAGAGAGAGAGAGAGGGGGGGAGAGAGAGAGAGAGGGGGAGGGAGAGAGAGAGAGAGAGAGAGAGAGAGAGAGAGAGAGAGAGAGAGAGAGAGAGAGAGAGAGAGAGAGAGAGAGAGAGAGAGAGAGAGAGAGAGAGCACGAACGAACGAACGAACTTTTATTTATAGAGGGTAACAGAATAAGCAAACGCATGCGTTTTTACATCCAGCCCTCTGAAAACAAAAACTTATAAAAGTCAAAACGGACGAGAATCAATCTAAAGCATGCGAAAACACAAAACATTATAGTAACACATGACGAGAGAGAGAGAGAGAGAGAGAGAGAGAGAGAGAGAGAGAGAGAGAGAGAGAGAGAGAGAGAGAGAGAGAGAGAGAGAGAGAGAGAGAGAGAGAGAGAGAGAGAGAGACTGTACACTGGAAAACTTTATTTGACAAGGATAAAGATTTTAGGCGAGAGAGAGAGAGAGAGAGAGAGAGAGAGAGAGAGAGAGAGAGAGAGAGAGAGAGAGAGAGAGAGAGAGAGAGAGAGAGAGAGAGAGAGAGAGAGAGAGAGAGAGAGAGAGAGAGAGACAGAGAGAGAGAAAGAGAGAGAGAGACAGAGACAGAGAGTTTAGACAGAAACGCGTACGAAAAAAAAGACAGAGACAGCGACAGAATCAGACTGAGACAGACAGATACAAAGACAGAAAGACAGAAAAACAAAACAAAGACAAACAAGTAGACAGAAAGTTTGCACACTCCCTCTAAATTGAGACGAAGACACAAACCAGACTTACACGCAGCAGCAGAGCAATTTTCGCCAGCGGGAAACTCCTCTTCTATTATTAGTAACACCACTTCCAACACGCCTCCTTCCGCGTCCTCCGACACCATAATCCCTGGCTGGAGTGGTGGCATCATGGACTGACATCCTTTCACTTTCAACTCCCCCCTGCCAAAACTTAAGTGTCGATCACCAATACGGATTTCTCAATCCACTGCAATCCGCGTCGTTGCGCAAAATGTTCAGTGAAAGCACGGTGAGAGTATTAATCTCTATCATTTTGTCACAGCAGCTAGCACAACCGTGTTATTTTTTAAGTCTTACAGTCGTGATGTAAGAAGCACCCAGAGGAAGACCAATAAGAGGATTGAACATTCGTGTGATTTGGAAGGGTTGCTGCGTCTTTCTATAATTCATATCACTTTCGTGCGGTCATATCGTCAATGGCATTGGCTTGGTTGGTGTCATTCTTGAATGCTGGTTTTGTTGTCTGTTGATGAATGATTGATTGTAAAGCGCTTTGGGCTCATCTGAGGTAAAGCGATATATAAAATAATTGTACTACTATTATTATTATTATTATTATTATTACGTCCAATTATTATGATGACACGGCCCCGGTTTTCCCACTCTTTCAGTTGGCCTTTCTTTAAGCTACTCTTCACAAACCATTTTCATTTGGTCATCGATGACTCTTAGGTTCACACATCGTTGTCGCGTGGCCATCAGTGACTCTCAGTTTACGCGCAATGCTTATGATGAGATGACCCCTGTTTATCGCTCGTGCAGTTGGCCTTTCCTTTAGCTACTATCCACACATCGTTGTCGTATGGCCATCAATGAATGACTCTCAGCTTACGTCCAAGTTGTATGATGCAAGCTTTCAATCGCTGCAAGCTTTCAAGAGCAGACTAGATAGGGGAAGACGGGGTAAAAAGCGCATGGGCGGGTAAGAAGCCCACCCCAATTATCTCATGAAATAAAGAAAATTTCAGTCAAATTTGCCCA
>CM065702.1:16787153-16792153 GCA_017654935.2 Phymorhynchus buccinoides | reverse complement strand
CAATGCGGGAAAGAATAAAGGCAGAAATAAGAGTTTTCGTGGCTGCAACAGACAGAAAGTGTCGAACAGCACTGATTCGTCTGAGCTCATAATTGATGGAACGTATGAGATTAATAACCTGTTTATGCATTGTAAGATTTGAATCGAGGGTAACTCCGAGATTCTTTGCTGACTTAGAAAACTGAACACAAGCATTGCCAACTGTAAGAGTTTCTGGAAGAGATATAGTTGCAGACATACGCTGAGAGGAAACAATCAGAGCTTCCGTTTTGTCATCATTAAGTTTTAATTTGTTGCATGTCATCCAGGATTTGACATCATGAAGGCAGGATTCCATAGACTGAATAGCGCTGTCAAGTTGGGTAGGTTCCGCCGATTTTTGAAGCTGGGTATCATCAGCAAAGGAATGGTCAATAACAGAGTGACTAGCAAAAACATCAGAGAGAGGAGCAGTGTACAGGACAAAGAGAACTGGCCCCAATACAGATCCCTGAGGTACACCACAAGAAATTAACTTCGGATCTGAACTGCAGTTGTTGATCAAGACAGTCTGAAAGCGATTTGTTAGATATGAGGAGAACCACTGTAGAACTGTAGAATGGATTCCAAAAACACGTTCCAGCCGGGATAGAAGAATGGTGTGATCTATTGTATCAAATGCTGCCGACAGATCTAGGAGAGTCAAGACTGACACTTTTCCATTGTCAAGAGCTAAGAGGAGATCGTTAAGAACTTTAGTCAGAGCCGTTTCAGTGCTGTGAGCAGGTCGATAGGCAGACTGGAGGGGGTTGAACAAATTGTTTGCTGACAGATGGTTAGACAATTGTGCAAGGACAATTTTCTCGATTATTTTGGAGACAAACGCTAAGTTGGACACAGGCCGATAACTTTTCAAGTCATTATGATCCATGGTAGGCTTCTTTATCAAGGGTTTAACAAGAGCAGTTTTGTACAGGTCAGGGAAAACACCACTCAGTAAAGAGTCGTTTATGATCTGAGTCATGACAGGCACAACAACATCAAGACATTCATACAACAAAGGGGTTGGTAAAGGGTCAAGGTCACACGTCTTGGGGGCAGATCTTTTCAAAACATCAACGACATCTTTCTCAGACACAGGCGAAAAAGCAACAAGAGGGGAGCCTACAAAATCTTTGCCTAGGGGGTGTGAAACAGTGGGCTGCAAGTCAAGCTCTTTCCTAATGTTCTCAATTTTGGAATGAAAGAAATCAGAAAACACACATGGCAATGATGGTGGGGGGTAAACAGTCTCTATAGTAATAGAGAGAGACATAAAAAAAAGACAGCCAGTAAAGAGAGAGAGAGATAGTCAGAGACAAAGAAAGAGACAGACAGTCAGAGAGACAGACAGACAGACAGACAGACAGACAGACAGGCAGGGCATAACATAGAAGGGATGAAATCACCCCCAAATCACGCCCTTGACCCGCTACCGATCACTGATGACAATGCAGCGATTGATCCCTTAAGCAGGCACGCCGAGGGACGGACCAATAAATCGATAGATCGATAGCTCTATGTCGATGGCTTGGAGTCAAAACGGACTATCTTTAGATAGTCCATTGACGTATTATTGAACATATTGCAAAAACTAATAACTTGTTTCAAAAAAAGACTGCACAAATATAAAAAGCATCATCCCCATTTCACATTATTTGCAGTCCTTTTTCAAACTTCTTATTGTTTTCAATAACATCAATAATAAGTCAATGGACTATCTAAAGATAGTCCGTTTTGACTCTAAGCCATCGATGTGATGGTGCATGGGAAAAGCCTACATAAGTCGCTCAGAATGATTTTAGCAAAAGCCAAAAATAGTCAACCCCCCAAAAATAATAAAAATATCAATTTTCTATTTAGGGCATATTTATGTCTATTTGTATGTGTTCTACCAGTATGTACAACATAAAAGATAATTTTGAATGATTTCTTTGTTCATTTGATTGTTTTCTAAATTAAGTCAATAGAAACAAAGAGGCAAAGTTGTATGTTCCATGCCCAATTTCTGCAAATGATCTATTTCGAATGCCAAACGTCAAATAATGATACAATAAAAACTAGACAAGACAACTCAATTCGGTTTTCTGTGTATTAACAAGGAATCTTTGTTCCATCATGAAAAATTAAAATCTCAATAATCATAATTTATGCTAAAATTCCATTATGTCTGTTTTTCGCATGCACTGTGACATATATCTATATATAGATACACTAGGGGAACGCATAGGTGAGAAGAGATAGATATCATTGATGTACAGGAGGAGATGGAAAGGTGAACAGAGACCGTTAGGTCTTAGATACAGTGGAATCTCCCTTATAAGACCTTCAAAACTCATCCAAAATGAGGTCTTATAAGGGAGGGGTCTAATAAGGGAGGTAATTTCATTACTTACAAAGAAGGGCAATGTCTCGGAGAAGTAGGTCTTATGTGGGAGGGAGTCTTATAATGGGAGGTCTTATAAGGGAGGTTACACTGTATTAGGTATTAGACTTCATAGTCACAGAGGCGTCTCTGCAAAATTCGGGTTGCTCCCACATGGAGAGCGCGTCGGAGCCAAAGACGCGCCACCCAATTTTTAATTTAAAAAAAAAATGCGATTTATGTGTGACTGATGAGGAAGGAAAGGTGGTGGTGGTAATAAATGTTGACCAAATGACAACTTTTTCGTTTAACGTATGCTAACTGCATGGGCACACGGGACCTCGGTTTATCGTCTCATCCGAAAGATATGCATAGCCTACTTGCATAGCCACGAAGGAATTATAGATTTAGTTATGGAACTCGAGTAATGAGTGTTACCTCACCACGTGCAGCTGTTCGGATATATTATTGGCTGTACGTATGTGCCAGTCAGTCGCTTCCGACCCCCCCCCCCCCCGTGGGGATACCGGGGAGTCTTTCGTAAAAATAGTTCCCCCACCTTCTGGAAGTTATGTGCTTGTAACTTCCTCTAATCTGCCACTCTCTTTGACTCTGCCTTTTCCCTTTGCTTCCTATCATCTACTATTTTTTCTGACTTATTGTCCCATTCTCCTGCCTTTTTTTTTTGCTACAAAACATATCACCCAAATCACTTCTCTCCTTTGAGCTCCTCCGAAATCGGAATGTGTCGGCTGTATGCAGTAGGGAGACCAGTGAAAACTGTACCTTACCCCCCCCCCCCCCCCCCCCCACCCCCACCCTCACTCCCGTTAGCGTCACCAATGTTCTGTGTCCTGGGAACGCAGAAGAAGAAGACGTTTCCGACCATGAGTGCCAGATAGCGGAGGGGGCAGATGCTATTCTGGCGGGCTGGGCTAAAATTTGTTTATAGCGGAGATGCCTTGCCCAGGGTGCATCCCCACTCTCTCGGCCAAAGGGATTTGAAGACACAGCTGGTGTTTGGGGGGGAAGGTTCCCCTAAAGGCCAACCCATCCATTCGGCTGCAGCACTAGAACCAGTGTCAAGCCCCTCCTCCCCCCCCTTTGAGAGTGACAGTCGTCCACAAGAAACTAAACTGTGCCTTGAGTTTCCATTGCTGTAGACAATCATTTATTGTACAGACCCCCGTGTCGCTTAAGACTCAAGACTCAAGACTACCTTATTATCTCAACAGTGAGAAATTGATTTGCGGCACGGCATAAACACATATACAATAAGAACATAATAATTAAATACCCAACACATCAAACTTTATAGGACATGTAAAAACAAACCACGATTATTCAATGTAATAATACTGCATCTGCACATAAAACAGGATTAGGATCAAGTAAGAGAACGCATGTGTGTGTGTGTGTGTGTGTGTGTGTCTGTGTCTGTGTGCGTGTCTATGTGTCTGTCTGCGTGCGTACGTTGTGTGTGAGGGTGTTTGTGTATGTGTGTTGGTGTATGTGGTCAGTCCATGCGGCTCGGTTGTTGTGGCTTACCGAATGGGGTATGAACGAGTTGGCGTCGATAATTGTGTGTGTTTGTGTGTGTGTGTGTGTGTGTGTGTGTGTGTGGTGTGTGCGTGTGTGTGTGTGCGTGTGCGTGTGCGCGTGTGTGCGTGCGTGTGCGTGTGCGCGTGCATGTGTGTGTGCGTGTGTGCGTGTGCGCGTGTGTGTTTGTGTGTGTGTGTGTGTGTGTGTGTGTGTGTTAGAGAGAGAGAGAGAGAGTTGCTTTGTATATGCGCTGTTGCTGGTTGGTGTCATTCTTGAATGCTGTTTTTGTTGTCTGTTGATGAATAATTGATTGTAAAGCGCTTTGGGCTCATCTGAGGTAAAGCGCTATATAAATGTACTATTATTATTATAATTATGAAATATAATGCGGTAGCTCGATATAACCAAATAACAGTTTAAAAACTACAGAGAAGTGGATGCGTAAGAGAGAGAGAGAGAGAGAGGGGGGGGTAGACAGAGAGAGATAGAGAGAGAGATAACTTGAAAATTATTTTTGGGGGAATACTTAAACTTTATTTTTTCAAGGATATAGATTTTAGGCAACGCCAATTCTTCCAGAGAGACAGATACACAAACAGAGACAGAGACAGACAGACAGACAGACAGACCCACTACAGAATATAGACACAATGATGGTGTAATTAGCTCACCCCCAGATGACACAACAACAGAAACTCGTACGAGTAGCCGACGCCATTTTACAATTCTACCGGCACGGTATTCACGCAGTGCGTCTTAGACAGTTAAAACGGGTAGCAGCAACGTGTGCATGAGAAGAGACTGCCAGTTTGGCCGTTCGTGCCAAGATGCACGTTAAAGACCCACCACGTCACGTGTCGAAATCACGGTTTTCACGTGTTTTCCCTCTTATAGCTGGTAAGAAATCTTAAGAAATCTTCTTAGCATAAGAGGGAATGTGACACGTGACGTGGGGGGTCTTTAAAGACCCACCAGGTCACGTGTCAAAATCACGGGTTTCACGGGTTTTCCTTTTTATAGCTGGCACGAAATCTTGTTTTGACCCGGTTTGACTCCCATATATAAATGTCCCCAA
>CM065702.1:16772153-16779653 GCA_017654935.2 Phymorhynchus buccinoides | reverse complement strand
TTTGTGCATATATATAAGATTTAATATATATATATAATAATTATATGTAGATATATATATATATATATCAGGAAAAAGAACGACGAACAAACTCGAGGATTTCTCCACTTTATTTTTCTAAAATGTCCAACGTTTCGCCCTGGCGGTCTTTTTCGGGGACTGAAAAACCACAAAAGGACTATGCACTTAAAATCGACCAACAAGACATATATATATATAACAGAATAAAACAGTTTAGTCATTTTCTCCCACAGGGTATTTATTACAACTCAAGCTTTCGCAGAACAGGCTGCTTTTTCTAGAGTATAGCTCTATGGCAAAGCCAAGAATAAAGTATGCTAACATTCAAATCTACAATACCAGATCAAAAGGCCAAGATCACAAAATCACTAAAATTCCAAATTCAATCCTAACTAGGTCACCAGTGAAAAGCAAAAAGCATGCAAAAGATTATATCTTATTAGTACTACTCAGTGTTTCTGAATGCTGTCAAAGCTCTCACGTGCGTTCTCACTCAAAAGGAAAAAGAAAAGAACAAGAATGAGAGAGAGAGAGAGAGAGAGAGAAAAAGAGAAAGAGAGAGAGGAGAGAGAAAAGAGAAAGGAAGGGAGAGAAAAAAGAGAGGAGAGAGAAGAGAGAGAAGGAAAGGAAGAAAGAAGGAAGGAAAGAATGAGGAACGGTAAGAGGGGGGGGGGGAGAGAAAGGGGGAGAAATAGTGGGGGTGTAAGAGGGAGAGAGAGAGACACAGAGTGGGGAAGATAAGGGAAGAAAAGGGGGCAGACAAGGAAAACATTTTTTTACACACAAATCTCCTTTCAGCATATCCATTATATAAAGATGCACATAAGGATAAGTACATTCAATGGTAATGTAGTTAATTATGATAAATTAATAGTAACTGAGTAAAACCAACCCAGTTGTTATATGTAGAGAATGACACTTGTATGCATAATTTAATTGTAATATGTACTGTCTTATGCTTCCGAAATCATTCCACTTGAAGCACAACATCGTTGGAAACAAATTTGTCTATAACATTATGGTAGACTAGTCATATGCTAAGTCTGACATTCTACATAATGTTTTTTTATGGGGGAACAAAAATCGATGTTTTTTGTTTTTAATATACGTCTGAGTGAATAACCCATTTATCGAACTGTCAACTGACAAAATGTAATGGGTATAATAAGCGACTTTACAACTAGTATTGTTGGGGGGAGGGGAAGGTGGGGGGGGGGGGACCGCATAGTATATGGTGTCTCGCGAGATGGAGGATATTTGTAGTCGCTTAGAACAAACACACCGCTAGAACATAAAAAATGTACTGCTTAGGTTATTTATTTCAAGTGTACTGGGAAGGTTCAGCTTTCAGCAGTTATGGTCCGTCTTAGATTTGAACATATTGCTCGTCTGATTCCATTTTTCTGCAAAGAGTGGCACAATGTAAGCTTCTAGCTTGGTGTAGACCGCTGAATATGGTACCCATATTATCCTGCCAGTATGTCTCCCGATGTAGCAATCTATATTCTGCTTGCTACGCATTCTATAGCAAGTATAGACGAAAAGGAGGAGAAAGAGGAGGACGCACGAAGACGACGATAAGGAACATGCTTTGCAACTAAACATTTTTTAATTTTCATCAACTTCACCTCAGACTTGTGCCCACCCGTTTCCAGAACCTGTGTTGATCCAACATACCAATTGTCATGGTGTATTTTACACTGCAGAATATATCTCCCTATCTCCTTTCTTGCATGACAAGTTTTGCTTGATCCTCCAGATGAATTTGTTGTCCCAAGGGCTTTGCACGGACAACATACTGGAATAGTGTGAGCAAGTGTCGCATCTTTTTGCATCACATGGATGAAACCCGGGCTTGTGTTGCGGACCATGTTTGTGGAATCGGTTCGGCACTGTGGGTGTGAAGATTTCACCTATGTTTTTGCGCTGAATGTATCTGTGGCAATTATCATTTGTGTGTGGGAAGATGTCTTTATTTAATGGGTGCGCATATAAACAGTGAAAGTTGTCCCTTATATATTTTTGACTTAGCGGGTACCCTAGGGTCATACTGTGTGACCGAATCGCTTTTAATTTCTTTCTGTGAGCTTTCCTTAAAAACAGTTTCATGCCTGTCCTTATGCCCCCGGCTCTAGTTCTTTGCGCGCCGTGTCAAAAGGCCATCCTGCTTCGCTGAAATGCGCGAAACGCGCATCCGCCGGCTTCTCGGCGCCCGTATCTCCGGCGTTTTCTGATACCGATTGCCTTCGAATGTTGGATCAGGAAGAATGACCGCGGCCGGCGGAGCTATACCACAATAGTGTTGCCCCTTACCAAAACTTGACATTCAAAAACCAGTTTAATGTATGTCAGGTGAAACACTCTTTGGAATTAAATTCTTAAGTAACACGCTAACGTTTGGCAGAAGAAGATAGTTTGCTCAATTCTTTCAAACAAATCTATCACAAGCATCTAATGACAGGACTTTGTGAATGGCCACTCATTGCAGAAAAATACTTTCAGACAGCATTATTATCTCTAAGACGGATTGATATTGCAGAAAGCTGAACCTTCCCACAAGTACACTTGTTTTGTGAACCTGTGTGAGTACATTTTCTATGTCCTAGCGGTGTGTTTGCATCTAAGCGACTACATATAGTTGGGATCCATCTCGCGAGAAACACCTTACAATATTATGTTATTGTCCTTTCTGTTCCCACACAGCTCTCCCCCCCCCTCTCTCTCTCTCTTCTTCCACCCCCACCTTCCCTCCCCCCTCAACTCTCTAGTTGTAAAGTCGCTTATTATACCCATTACATCTCTCTCAATTGACAGTTCGATAAATGGGTTATTCACTCAGACGTCTATTCCAAACAAAAAACATCGATTTTTGTTCCCCCATAAAAAAAAATTATGCAGAATGTCAGACTTAGCATCATCCCTAGTCTACCATAATGTTATAGACAAATCTGTCTCCCTCGATCCTTCGTCTCTTCAAGTGGAATGATTTCAGAAGCATAACCCCCTACATCTTACAATTCTCTTATCCATACAAGTGTCATTCTCTCCATATAACAACTGGCTTGGTCTTACTCAGTTACTCTTAATTATTATCTCTACATTACCTCTCAATGTACTTATCGCGCGTGCACCTTCATATAATGCATATGCTGACAGGAGATTTGTGTATACTCACAGACACTCTCACTCTAATACCCGCACAGACTTCTCTTTTCCTTTACAACTCTACACACTCTCTCTCCCTATTACACCCCACACACATTGCTCCTACGCTCTCACGCACGCACCACACACACCACACACACACACCACATTCTCACACACCACACACTTCACACTTTCACACTCTCTCTCTCTCTCTCACTCTCTCTCCTTTCTCTACCCCCACCTCTTCTCTCTCTCTTCATTCTCCCTCTCCTCTCTCTCTCTCCTTAATCTTCTCTAAATCTCACGCAATTTCTCACTCTCTCTGTTTACCTGTTCACTCTTACATTTGAATCTTTCGTAATGCACGAAATGAGAGCTTTACAGCATTCAGAAACACTGAGTAGTACTAAGAAGAGAAATCTTTTGCATGCTTTTTGCTTATCTTGCTGGTGACCTAGTTAGGATTGAATTTGGAATTTTGTGATTTTGTGATCATTGTGTTTTGTTATCCACCTTTGAAAAAGAGCATTTTATAAATGGCCTTGCCATAGAGCTATACTCTAGAAAAAACATCCTGTTCTGAAAGCTTGAGTTTTAATAAACACCCTGTGGGAGAAAATGACTAAACTGTTTATATAAATGTTGTTTTATCCACTACCGTTTTAGCATATAGTTTCTATTAACGTATTGTGGGGTAGTGATCTAGTGCGGGCAAATGAGGGAAAGTTTGTGATAAATATATACTATATATATATATTAGTATATAGTTATATATATATATAGCATGTCCAAAAATCTCAGTGAATATCCAGTAGATATATATATATATGTTCATAGGATAATGTGGTGTGTGTGTGTATATATGTGGTGTATATAGTGGGGTGTGTGTGTGTGTGTGTGTGTGTGTGTGTGTGTCGTGGTGTGTGTGTCTGTGTGTGTGTGTCTGTGTGTGTCTGTGTGTGTATGTATGGGTGTGTGTTGATGTGTGATTAATTTGTAATTATTCATGTGTTGTGTCTTCATATATGGATAACTTTGTTATTTTGTATTTTTTTTTTTTTTCTTGACATTTTTTGTTTTAACTGTTGGCAAGATGAAAACAAGCGTGTTTGATATGCTTATTCTTTTCCAACCATAAAAAAGATTCGTTCGTTCGTTCGTTCTCACATCCTCTTGCTTATTTTTTATCGTGCTGTTTGAGTTCTTGTCCAAAGACCTTCTTTATTAACTAATTCAGGACGAATTCCGAGTATACTCAGAACTGGAGAACGCCAGTCAGGACCTAATTCCGAGTATACTCAGAACTGGAGAACGCCAGTCAGGACCTAATTCCGAGTATACTCAGAACTGGAGAACGCCAGTCAGGACCTAATTCCGAGTATACTCAGAACTGGAGAACGCCAGTCAGGACCTAATTCCGAGTAATTCTCGGAACAGCGATTTCCGAGTCTAAAACTTGTATGAATCCATGTTTTCTCAATTCAAACCATGTTTTTCAAGTTAATTCTCTTCATCATTCTTCGAACCTTCGTTTCACCTATGTTTGGCACTTCTTTTGCATTTGTGTTAATGTTGACAATGTGCAACAAAGCGGCCCTACACGAGCCTCAGAAAATGATCCAATAAGTTTCCATTAACAGTGATAGTACTAAGGAGACTAATAACCAATTTTGATGCAAGTAACTGCGATTTCAAAGTGAAATTTTAACTTGAGTCATCCAGTAGTTTAGTCAACATTCAGTCACAGACAGTGGTGAGCTTTGTTGCACTTTTGGTTTGTTATAATGTTTTTCTAGGCAACTCCAGGCCAGTAATGATGACTACCTCAGGCAGTAACGTCTTGGAGGGGTTAAAGGTGGACCCTGACGGATGAAGTTTTGGCATGAAACACGTCGAGATCACCAGAAAGACAGCCTTTTCAAGGATCGGAACACTCACTTTGCTCTAGTTTCCTATAAATTAAACCGTCAAAACGGCGATTCCTCCTTGGCGGAGATTCTGAAGAGAGTAGCCATTTTGGATGGGTGGAGGTCACCCATTGTGGTTGAAGCGTCTTACTGCAGTAAAAAAAACAATTGGAGCTATTTCCTTTGTTGTGAGCGAAACTCCTTTAGATAATTGTATTGTGATAATTTCGTGCAAACGAGTTAGCGGTCATTAGAAAAGAGACGGCACACGCCTTCTCTTTGGGTGAAAGAATTTGACTTCCAGCACCTCCGCCAAGGAAAATTGCCGATTTGACGGTTTGATTTCTAGGAAACCAGAGCAAAGTGAGTGTTGCAATCTCTGTAAAGGGTGTTTTCCTGGTGATCTCGACGTGTTTCTTACACAAAAAAAACTCATCCGTCAGGGTGCCCCTTTGACTCCCTCCCTCTACGATGTGACCGAAAAAACAACTTGTTGATTGGTTCCCCCTTCATAATTATCCGGACTAACTGAGTGTCCACTTCCCTATTAAGACTTTTTTTTTTTCTTTTTTCTTTTTGGGGGGGGGGGGGGGGGGGGGGAGCTGAGTTTTCAAGATCTTAATAAGGATGTTCCACTGTATAATTATGATTTCCTTCACAATCATTTGATCACTTCTTTGTTGCAAAATACATCGATAGCACCCTAAAGCACTGCCTTCTTGGATTGATTCGTAAGTCGTGCTGCTTTTGTTCTGAATTCATTATCTGACGCATAACTGACAACATTCGTTGTGTCTCTGTTTTTTGTTTCACACGATTCGCGATATTATTTCTTTCGTAATGGCTCCCCCCCCCCCCCCCCATTGGAGCATTCTATCAATATCGATAAAACAAAGTTACTTAAGATGGCGGTTCACATGATATGGCGCGCTAAGTCTCTGTATGACGACACGTGGGTACCAATATCTAAATATATTTCACAGAGATAAGGCTCTGTGAAAAACCAAAATACCAAAAACAAAAAAAGAAGCCCAAAACACGTTTTGGAGAGCACTCATTCTATTATTTGCGTAATTATCATGCAGCTTTTCTGATGTTATTCTAATTCACAATATTGTTTTTGGTTTTTTTTATTCACATTAGACGCGTAAGTTCCGTACGGAAAACTCTAATAAGTGGAAGAAAGAAGGGTAAAATTGTACGCATATAGGGGAAATTCGGACATGTGCGCAAATCGTTTTTCTTCTTTGTTTCACTTATTTATGGATTGCGCACGAGTTTCCGCATGGGATATCCGCTTATGTGTGTACACGGCCTAACAATAACTTCTACCAATATATAAAATATATATTTTTGAGACCTCTCTTTCCACCCTTTGTGTCATAACTCACACTGGTTTTCTCTTTTCGATTTCCCCCCCCCCATTATAACTCACTCATTTGTCTTTGTTTTCTCATATTATCCATAATACTATTTTCTTCATGAAACATCGAGAGCACTCGATCAATCCTTTGCCAGCGTCATAACTCACTCTGATTTGTCACATTCATTCTTTTCGTTTGTCCCCACACCACTCTTTGTTTCATACGATTCATGCTCATGTTTCTGCTTCATAAATCGTGCTAGTTTATGTACACAATTAATTCTGTACACGACGTGATTCACAATGTTTCTGTGTATAAAAAAAACCCACCCACTTCTGTCCCATAACTCACAGTAGTTTGTCTTAATTCCTTCTTTATGTCGCTAATCACTTTGGATTATCTCAATCCATACTTTGTTTCAAAACTCACATTTAGATTTACGATGGCTTGGAGTCAAAACGGACTATCTCGTTGACGTATTATTGAACCTATTTCGAAAACTAATAACTTGTAAAAAAAAAAGACTGCAGAAATATAAAAAGCATAATCCCCATTTTGTAATATTTGCAGTCTTTTTAAATACAAGTTCTTAGGGTTTTTTCAATAACATCAATAATACGTCAATGGACTATCTCAAGACAGTCCGTTTTGACTCTAAGCCATCGATAATTGAAACTGACTCAATTCACTCTTCGTCTCAAAACTCATATATTTTGAAGTTGACTCGATTCACTTTGGAGTCAGTGTCTTGTTTCTTGTTTCCAATTTGGAATGAAATTGCTGATTATAACAGATACACGTGCTGAACAGGAAAGTTAATTATTTGATACATAATTATTTTTAATTAAACTCTCACAGTTATCGGGTACGTGAAACAACCGCTTCATGTAAGCCACTGAACATAGGATGATAATTATTAACAGTTATATAACTGTTCTCAAAACTTCGCCGGATGCGATAATAATAATAATAATAATAATAATAATAATAATAATAATAAAATTGAACAAAGGGTGAATACTCTCTTTCTAATTAACTCCCCTCCACCAAAGTTGATTACG
>CM065702.1:16759653-16767153 GCA_017654935.2 Phymorhynchus buccinoides | reverse complement strand
TATGTGTCCCCTTCTCTATGTGTCCCCTATCTCTATGTGTCCCCTTCTCTATGTGTCCCTATCTCTATGTGTCCCTATCTCTATGTGTCCCCTTCTCTATGTGTCCCCTTCTCTATGTGTCCCTCCTCTATGTGTCCCCTCTCTATGTGTCCCTTCTCTATGTGCCTCTATGTGTCCCTATCTCTATGTGTCTCCCCCTCTATGTGTCCCTATCTCTATGTGTCCCCTTCTCTCTATGTGTCCCTATCTCTATGTGTCCCCTTCTCTATGTGTCCCCTCTATGTCTCTATGTGTCCCCTATCTCTATGTGTCCCCTATCTCTATGTGTCCCCTTCTCTATGTGTCCCCTTCTCTATGTGTCCCCTTATCCCCTTCTCTATGTGTCCCCTTCTCTCTATGTGTCCCCTTCTCTATGTGTCCCCTATCTCTCTATGTGTCCCCTATCTCTATGTGTCCCCTTCTCTCTATGTGTCCCCCCTCTCTATGTCTCTATGTGTCCCCTATCTCTATGTGTCCCCTATCTCTATGTGTATCCTATGTGTCCCCTTCTCTATGTCTATGTGTCCCCTCTCTCTATGTGTCCCTATCTCTATGTGTCCCTATCTCTATGTGTCCCCTTCTCTATGTGTCCCCTCTATCTCTATGTGTCCCCGTTCTGTCCCCTATGTGTCTCTATGTGTCCTATCTCTATGTGTCCCCTTCTCTATGTGTCCCTATCTCTATGTGTCCCCTATCTCTATGTGTCCCCCTATCTCTATGTGTCCCCTTCTCTATGTGTCCCTATCTCTATGTGTCCCCTTCTCTATGTGTCCCTATCTCTATGTGTCCCCTTCTCTATGTGTCCCTATCTCTATGTGTCCCTTCTCTATGTGTCCCGTCTCTATGTGTCCCCGTCTCTATATATGTGTGTCCCGTAATTGTATCACCATCTATATGTGTGCCCGTAATTGTATGTCCATGTCTCTATGTGTCCCCGCCTCTATGTGTCCCCGTCTCTATGTGTGTATGGTGTAGAGTGGCACAGTGGTAACGCGTTCGCTTCGTGTCAAGTAAACCCGAGTTTGAACCTGGCTACAGGGAATTTTCCCTCTCACTTTGCACTAGGCCTTACGGTCTAAATGCGGAGTCTTTCGGATGAGACGATAAACCGAGGTCCCGTGTGCCCATGCACTTAGCACACGTTAAACCCAGTGGCAACGAAAAGGTTGTCATTTGGTCAAAATTTACCCACCCCCCCTTTCCTTCCTCATCAGTCACACACAAAAAAAATCGCATGCAATTTTTTTTTTAAATTTATGGCGCGCGCCTCTGGCTGCGACGCGCTCTCCAGGTGGGAGCAACCCGATTTTCACAGAGATGCCTCTGTGACTATAAAGTACCCAATAAACAATAATAAAACAATATGAACAGGACGGGGTAAAAATGGGCTGGTCCCATTGATGTTTAGCATCATGAATTCAAAATGTTTGGTGGAACGGATTTGGCCCCAACTTTTGAGGATGGTTAATTTTAAAATAATGATTATCACCAAACGAAAAAAGATCCCACCGCACATTTCAACAAACCTGGGCCTGTATTCACGTTGAGATAGCATGAGACTTAGCATGATGCTAACTTAGAAGCTCTTCCAATGTCCTATATTAGCATGATGCTAACGTAGAAGAATGTCCTATATAGGACTTTTGGAAGAGCTTCTAAGTTAGCATCATGCTAAGTCTCATGCTATCTCAACGTGAATACAGACCCTGGGGCTACATGATAATAAACCATCCTCATTCTCAACCAGATTTGGTTTCAATAATAATCCAATCCTCATCATTTTGTGTCAGTTCTGCTACGTATGCCAGCAGTCAGTCGTTTCCGATCATGACTGCCAGATAGCAGAGGGGGTGTGGGGGGGGGGGGGGGGAGAGATGCTATTCCGGCGGCGGGGCTTGGGCTAGAATGTGTTCGTAGCGGAGATGCCTTGCCCAGGGTATATCCCCACTCTCTCGTCCAAAGGGATTTGAGAACAGCTGGCGTTTCCGACCATGACTGCCAGATAGCAGAGAGGGGGGGGGGGGGGCAGTTGCTATTCCGGCGGCGGGTCTTGGGCTAGAATTTGGTGTTTTTTAGTGGAGATACCTTGCCCAGGGTACATCCCCACTCTCTCGGCCAAAGGGATTTGAGAACACAGCTGGCGTTTTAAGGAGAAGGTCCCCAAAGGCCACAATCAATCAATCAATCAACCAAAGCAATAACAGGCAAAAAGTCAAAAGTCAAAAACATAATCACCTCAGTCGCCTGGGTAGGCGCTGCACTTGCGGCGACGCGCTCTCCGGGGGAGAGCGGCCCGAATTTCACAGAGATAAGTCTCTGTGGCTAGAATATACCAAAAAGAGGCCACTCTCTCTTAGTCTACCGTCCCATTTCAAACAGTTACAACAAACACATTGTTTGCTTGTTTGTTTGTTGTAGTTGACACGACAAACGCATCAGTTTGTGAACACTAATTGTATGAAGTGATTATGCTGTTGTTTGATTGGTTTTTTTTTGTGTTTTTGTGTTTCTTTTTCCTGTATTTTCCTGACCAATTTCCGGGAAATGTCATGCATAATAAATCAGAGTCATGACTGCGCCATATCGATTTGTGCCCCCTTGCCCCGCAGAGTCTCGCTTTTAATGAGAGAAGAGCAATTAAGGGGGGGTAGAACGTGTGCGAGTAGGTAAGGTAAAGGGAAGTGGAAGGGAAAGTTAGAGAGAGGGAAGGAGAGAGAGAGAGAGAGAGAGAGAGAGAGAGAGAGAGAGAGAGAGAGAGAGAGAGAGAGAGAGAGAGAGAGAGAGAGAGAGAGAGAGAGAGAGAGAGAGAGAGAGAGAGAGAGAGAGAGAGAGAGAGAGAGAGAGAGAGAGAGAGAGAGAGAAGTCCGTCTGTATGTATCTGTCTGTCTGTCTTATCTCTGTCCCCTCTGTCTGTCTGTCTGTCTGTATTATATGTCTGTCCCTCTCTTTCTCTCTGTCTGTCTGTTTGTATGTCTGTCCCTCTCTGTCTGTCTGTCTGCATTCATGTCTGTCCCTCTCTGTCTGTCTGTCACTACAGTCTGTCTGTCTGTCTACATGTATCTCTGTCCCTCTCTGTCTGTATATATGTCTGTCCCTCTCTGTCTGTCTGTCTGCATGTATGTCTGTCCATCTCTGTCTGCATATATGTCTGTCCGTCTGTCTGTCCGCATGTATGTCTGTCCCTCTCTGTCTGTACATATGTCTGTCCCTCTCTGTCTGTCTGTCTGTGTATATGCATGTCCCTCTCTCTGTGTCTGTCTCTCTCCCTCCCTCCCTCCTCTCCTCCCTAATTCTTTCAAAATTGGATAAAACGCAAGCACAAGGAGAAAAAGCAAGCAAGCAAGCAAGCAAACAAACAAAACGAAAACGTTGTCATGTTTACGGATTATGCTTGTTGCGTTCCACAGAAAACACGAGTCTCCATCCTTCTTATGCTGCATGCGGTGTCGCAAACAAGTAGCGTGCGAAACAAGGGTTTTTGCTTTCAGTACAATAATGTTTGTTCGGTGTTATGTTGTTGCGTTGCTTGAGTGGGGTTTCGAGTGGAGAGCGCAGATCAAAGACCCACCACGTCACGTGTCAAAATCACGTTTTTTTTTTTCTGTCATGTTTTACGTGTTTTCTCTCTGATAGCTGGTGATAAGAAATCTGAAGAAATCTTCCAAGCATAAGATTAAGAGGGAATGGGACACGTGACGTGGGGGGTCTTTAAAGGCACCGCCACACTGCATACGACTCGACCCAACTGCGATCCAGCTGTCACGGTGTCTGTGACGCATGATTCACATGAAATACTTCCGTCTTAAAAAAAACCAAGCGCGAAATCGCAATAGTTTGTGGCACGCGGTCTATTTTTACCACTCCAATCATGAGTTACCTCCCCTGGCTTTTCAATAATTTTAATCTGTAAACCAGAATGTTATCTCTGCACCATTTCGTAACTTTTTATATCTTTTGGAAAACATTTAAAACTATGTATCCTACTTATACTCATCAAAAGAAGCACCGCATACTCGTCGTGTCTGTTGTAGTGTCTGTATTACATATGTTTATTATTTTGTACGCTTTTAAAATACATCATTTTAAAGAGCGGCCAGAAGTGTAGCCTCGATTTGAAGTGCGACAATTTTGTCAAAATGTGCGACAATTTTGGACCGACAGACCGACCGACAGACCGACCGACCGACCGACCGACAGACCGACCGACAGACCGACCGACAAAGTGAGTTATAGGTTTGTGGCTTGAGCCACAAACAAAAAAATAGTTAGATACTATTTTTCGTGTTCACTATACTTTAGTAGACCCGATACATCAAATTGTACAACCACATTTCTCCACGAGAGATAATAAAGTATACTTGACGTTACTTGACTTGACACGAATTTCACAAACAGGCAAAGATGCAGATGAACACCCCCCCCCCCCCTCCCCTCCCCTCCTTCAAGTTATCGTGTTTCTTTGGTTTTTATGTCAGTTTTGCCTTTCTTACTGCAGCTTGAGCACTTAAAGACCAACCACGTCACGTGTCAAAATCACGGTTTTTCACGTGTTTTCCCTCTTATAGCTGGTAAGAAATCTTAAGAAATCTTCCTAGCATAAGAGGGAATGTGACACGTAACGTGGGTGGTCTTTAAACGACTATTGTTTTTCTACATTTAACGTTAATTTTCACCCATTTAAATATTTTTGTCCTTTGCCGATCTACGATCGCAAAGGAGTATGTTTTCGTTCGCGTTTGTTTCTTTTTTTCTTTTTACTTTTTCCCCCTTTCCCCCCTCCTGTCTGTCCCAAGGATATCTCCCGAACCGCTTAACCGAATCGCTTCAAATTTTGTGTGGCGGTGTGTCACCATGAGAGGAAGGCATCCGCGCATAAATGATCGCCATCGTGATCTTGACCTTGTAAAATATGTTTTCGCTAATAGTAGAATACAACGGTAAGACTGGAAAAAACCGTAAAGAACCAAATACTTTGTGGGGGGGTGGGTGTGGGGGGGGGGGGGGGTTGTTAATCGGCATCTTAGCAAAATGGCTGATGCAAAACACACATATATGTCATCAGATTCGTGTACGGGGAACTACAAAATAGTAAACAAAACTAGTACAGAAACACGCTTGTTCATTAAATGACACTTGTTGTTCGCGTTTGTATTGTGAAAATCGAAAAAAAAGAAAAAAAAGCGTCAGCCCCACAATCTTAACCCTTTCACCGCCAATGTCACATTTTTGCAGCTCTTCAATTCAGAGTCTATTATTCAATGATATTGTGTTCCTAAATTTAGGTAGTAAGGATTGACCTTTTTTCTAAACGTGTCACAGAGAAATCCCACGATATTGCAGACGAAATGGTTTCTGTAGCCAAGTAAGTTTAATGGAAATTTCTGGCTCAAAGATGGCTGGCGGTGAAAGGGTTAAAGTGAAATGCTTAGAAGCACGGGAACGTTTCAAATTGTCTTGGATTCTGCATTAAATAATCTGTACCAATGTGTTTCTGTAAAATCATCAGTATTATTTCTTGTTGCAATTACATTGTTAAGCTGATTGATTCTCTACCAAATAAGTCTACTATTATGCGTTGAATTAAACACTCTGTCTATGATCATAATCTAATGGTTGTCATGCACATACAAACTTACGTGATTACTACAAATATTATCATGTTCTTGTGAGTGGCATAACCAATTCATTGTATGCTGATTCTTGGCTGTCATGCAATAGAATATAATGTTATGTATCATAAAATAACACTTTATTTGGCACTTTAACCCTTTCACCGCCAAAGTCGCATTTTAGCACCACAGTGATTTAACACGTATGTCACTAAAAGGCATCAAATTGGGGTCTATTATTCAAAGACCCTATTGTCTTAGCTTTGGGAAGTAAGGATAGACCTTATTTTATATAGGTCACAGAGGAATCCCCAATACTGCAGATGGATTTTGTTCTCTACCCAGGTAATTTCAATGGACATTTTTTGGCTGAAATATGGCTGGCAATGAAAGGGTTAATAAAGTTGCCCATTCTCTCTCTAAATCTTGTGTTTCTTTGACTTTTGACAAAAACGGTTTTGTGTGGATGCAAAAGACACAAAGAATGTATTGCCATGGTATCCATGTCAGTATATTTATAATCTCTACATCCTTCTTTTGTTCCCTTTGTGAATGATCGTTACGGTCACATTTCTTTGGTAATGCTATCATATATATCGTATAATGGTTTTTGTCCACCCCCTGTCCCATATGGGCCAAAAATGGCCCGAAAGGATTGAACCAAATAAAAATGTTTAATAATAAAAAAATAAATAATACAAAACCTAGTAGGATTTCATCAGATTCATTCAGACAGTAGTATTTCACGACAATCATGCCTTTACAAAAGTCACAGTTGGGTCGTAGTCTTTCGGAGGAGACGATAAACCGAGGTCCAGTGTGCCCATGAACTTAGCACACGTTAATCCCATTGGCAACGAAAAAGTTGTCATTTGGTCAAAAGTTACCCACCCCACCCCATCCCCCACCTCCCCTTTTCCTTCCTCATCAGTCGCACACAAATCATGCAAAACAAACAAACAAACAAAAACACAATGGGTGGCGCGACTCTGGCTGCGACGCGCTCTCCAAGTGGTGAGCAACCCGAATTTCACAGAGACGCTTCTGTGACTATAAAGTCCCTAATACCCTACTACCTAATACAGTGGAACCTCCCTTATAAGACCTCCCCTTATAAGACTCCCTCCCACATAAGACCTACTTCTCTGAGACATGGCCCTTCTTTGTAAGTATTGAAAAATTACCTCCCTTATAAGACCTCATTTTGGATGATTTTTGAAGGTCTTATAAGGGAGGTTCCACTGTATCTAATAGTTGGAGGATTGTGTCGTACGCAGTGGGGCGGCCACTTAAGGTTTGGCGTAAAAAAACAAGCGCGAAATCGCAATAGTTTGTGGCACGCGGTCTATTTTTACCACTCCAATCATGAGTCACCTCCCCTGGCTTTTCAATAATTTTAATCTGTAAACCAGAATGTTATCTCTGCACCATTTCGTAACTTTTTATATCTTTTGGAAAACATTTAAAACTATGTATCCTACTATACTCATCAAAAGAAGCACCGCATACTCGTCGTGTCTGTTGTAGTGTCTGTATTACGTATGTTTATTATTTTGTACGCTTTTAAAATACATCATTTTAAAGAGCGGCCTCAATTTGAAGTGTAGCCTCGATCTGAAGAATTACTTGTAGCGGTGCCATAGCCGATGAGGTTTACCCGAGGCGTGGTTACTGCTACACCTATCTGTATTAATATTTTTTTAAAAAGGGACTTTACTGGTTTCGTACTGCCTCCGGGCATTGCCTCCAGTATTGTTCCCACCATATTTGTATTTACAAATGTCCCATATGTGTCTGATTCAGACCAAGAGGACGTAAAACACCATTTTCGTCGTCGTCGCCTCGATTTGAA
>CM065702.1:16744653-16749653 GCA_017654935.2 Phymorhynchus buccinoides | reverse complement strand
AGACTGTGACAGGGATGGGGGGGTGTTGATCTGCATCTTTAACGAGATGCCTTGCCCGGTGTACATTCCCATTCTCACGCCCCCCCCCCCCCCCCCCCCCCCCCCCTAAAAAAAAAGATCCGAGGACAGATGGCGTTGGGGAAGGTCCCCAAAGGCCAAACTAATTCCTTTGACTGCAGCACCCCCCAAAAAACCCCCAGAGTAACTGTTCGAGAGTCATGGGTTTCCACTTTAAAAAACAAAAACAAAAAACTAAATCCGGCGCCACACGGCGTGTAAAATCGTATGGGGATGCGATGCGATGCGATTGTGTCGCGTGAGTCATGATTCGCGTGAAATACTTCCCGCTCACAATATTCAATTAGACCCAATACATGAATTTCACGTGAATCATGACTCGCGTCGTCAAAATCACATCGCATTCAGATGCAATTCGTATGTCGTGTTTGCTGCCCCCCCCCCCCCCCCCCCCCCCCCACCAGAGCGAGAGAGAGAGACAGAGAGAGAGAGAGAGAGAGAGAGAGAGAGAGAGAGAGAGAGAGAGAGAGAGAGAGAGAGAGAGAGAGAGAGAGAGAGAGAGAGAGAGAGAGAGAAAGAGAGAACTAACTATACCTTCAAAATATTCAAGCACAAGATGAACAAATAAACTTAATCAACATGAATATTAAAAAAAAAGTTATTTAACCCTTACAAGAGAACACAAATACTGTATTAATTAACAGCTCGCATCCAGATAAAAACAACAACAACACACACACACACACAACACACACAAACAACCCAACAAGAAACACTGACAAACTATAGGGTAAGACGGGGTAACAAACCCATGGGCGGGTAAGAAGTCCATGCCAATTATCTCATAAAATGAAGCAAATTTCAGTCACATTTGCCCATGAGACGAATGCTATATTATCTCATAAAATGAAGCAAATTTCAGTCACATTTTGCCCATGAGACGAGTGTTATATGCTTAGCATTCGTCTCATGGGCATATTTGACTGAAATGTGCTTTATTTCATGAGATAATGGGCATGGGCTTCTTACCCGCCATGGGCTTCTTACCCCGTCTTACCCTAATACAAGTAAAGTGCATGATTACTATTCCAATTTGAAAGAAAGCCAAGAACATGAACTTTTCACACAAAGTGTCCCATTTCTTTGCTGTATGGAACACACAATAATGGGCATGCATTGTTTCTGAGGACTGAAATAGACTGGGTTCTGTTCAAAAAAAAATCTCTTTTTTTTCTTCTGTCAGGCTATTTTTTAATTCTTATTAATTGATACTTTTTTTGGTTTTTAATGATCGTCCTGTTTCTCCCTTCCATTTTTTCATTTTTTTCTTCTTTTTAATTGTATTTGTTTTTAATTGACGATTTTTTGTTCATGATTGGTAATAACTATGCTGTTTTACTTTGTTTCAGTGCTGCACGCCCTACCTTGAATCCTCTTCTTCATCATCGACCGCTCAGACAGTTTCCTGTCAATTCATGAGTACAGATGCGTCATGCTGCCTTTATGCGCCTAACTAAGAGATAGTTAGGCCCAGCATGTTCTTCTTCGGCTGGGAAGAAAAATCTTTGTCAGAAATTCTTGACGAAAAATCAAAGAGGGTAGGAGAATGGACCAGTAAGGCAGAAAGATAGTAGATGACAGTAAGCAAAGGGAAAAGGCAGAGTCAAAGAGAGTGACAGATTAGAGGAAGTTACAAGCACAGAACATTCGGAAGGTGGGGGAACTATTTGTACAAAAGACCTCCCGGTATCCCCATGGGGGGGGGGGGGGGACGTTGATTCTAAAGCATACAGCCTATTTGTGTAGTTTTTCCCTGTCTGACTGTGTTTATCTGTCTGTCTGTCTCTGTCTTTGTCCTTTATCTTCTATCTGTGACTCTCCCTATCTGCTTGCCTGTCTCTGTCTCTGTCTGTCTGTCTCTCTCCTCTCTCGCTAATTCTGTCTCTGCCTCTCTCAGTCTCTGTTTCTTTGTCTCTACCTCTATCTCTCTATCTCTACCTGTCCCTCCCTGTCTGTCTGTCTCTCTCTCTCTCTCTCTCTCTCTCTCTCTCTCTCTCTCTCTCTCTCTCTCTCTCTCTCTCTCTCTCTCTCTCTCTCTCTCTCTCTCTACTGTCTGTCTGTCTGTCTCTCTCTGTGTAGTCTCTGTCTCTCTCTCTCTCTCTCTCTCTCTCTCTCTCTCTCTCTCTCTCTGTACTGTCTCTCTCTCTCTCTCTCTCTCTCTCTCTCTCTCTCTCTCTGTACTGTCTCTCTCTCTCTCTGTATCTCTCTCTCTCTCTCTCTCTCTCTCTCTCTCTCTCTCTCTCTCTCTCTGCACTGTCTGTCTGTCTGTCTCTTTCTCTGTACGGTCTGTCTGTCTCTCTCTCTGTACTGTCTGTCTCTCTCTCTCTCTCTCTATCTCTCTCTCCCTCTCTCTCTCCCTCCCCCCCTCTCTCTCTCCTCCCCCCCCTCCCCCCCTCACTCACATACTGACAAACATTATCTAACAAGAGATAGTATATGTATTTATTTTGCGCTGACGTCACGGAAAGGGGCAAAAAGTGCGGAATCAATCAGGCGCTCTATAAACGTACACGTTTGTTTGAAAAGTCATATCAACTGTTATTAGTTCATCATAGCAAAAAAGCCAAAGAGCACTTAAAGTTCCTTTCTCCTCTTTTTTTCCGTTTTAAAAATATCACTTATCCTCTTAACCTTTATTATCCTTGAAAACAAATACGTGCCAGTCCTAGAGTTAAACGACTAGATCTAGAAACGCGACTTTGAGACGTATAAACATTTATTTTATCACTATGAGAAAGAGAGAGAGAGAGAGAGAGAGAGAGAGAGAGAGAGAGAGAGAGAGAGAGAGAGAGAGAGAGAGAGAGAGTTAGAGAGAGAGAGAGAGAGTGAGAGAGAGAGAGAGAGAGAGAGAGAGAAAGAGAGAGAAGCAGAGACAGAGAGACAGCAGACAGATGAGAGAGAGAGAGAGGAGAGAGAGAGAGAGAGAGAGAGAGAGAGAGAGAGAGAAGAGATGAGAGAGAGAGAGAGAGAGAGAGAGAGAGAGAGAGAGAGAGAGAGAGAGAGAGAGAGAGAGAAGAGAGAGAACTAACTATACCTTCAAAATATTCAAGCACAAGATGAACAAATAAACTTAATCAACATGAATATTAAAAAAAAAGTTATTTAACCCTTACAAGAGAACACAAATACTGTATTAATTAACAGCTCGCATCCAGATAAAAACAACAACAACACACACACACACACACAAACAACCCAACAAGAAACACTGACAAACTATAGGGTAAGATGGGGTAAAAAACAAAAACATGGGCGGGTAAGAAGCCCATGCCAATTATCTCATGAAAGAGAGAGAATTTCAGAGAGATTTTGCCCATGAGACGAGTGTTATATGCTTAGCATTCGTCTCATGGGCAGATTTGACTGAAATGTGCTTTATTTCATGAGATAATGGGTGTGGGCTTCTTACCCGCCCATGGGCTTCTTACCCCGTCTTACCCTAATACAAGTAAAGTGCATGATTACTATTCCAATTTGAAAGAAAGCCAAGAACATGATGAACTCTTCACACAAAGTGTCCCATTTCTTTGCTGTATGGAACACACAATAATGGGCATTGTTTCTGAGGACTGAAATAGACTGGGTTCTGTTGAAAAATAAATCTCTTTTTTTTCTTCTGTCAGGCTTCTAATTCAAATTGTACAATAGAAAGAAGAAGAAGAAAAAGATGTAGATTGAAGAAGAAGAAGAAGAAGAAGAAGTAAGAAGAAGAAGAAGAAGAAGAAGAAGAATGAAGAATCACTCTGAAGAGAGAAGAAGAAGAAGAAGAATCCTGAAAGAAGAAGAAGAAGAAGAAGAATGAGAAGAAGAAGATCATTCATGCAACAACAACAACAAGCAAGGGCAAGAATAAGAAGAAGAACTGGGAAGAACAACAAGTAAGAAGAAGAACAACAACAACAGGACAATAACAACAAAGGCAACAACAAGTGCCAGAAGTAAGAAAGAACAACAACAACAAGAACAATTAGAAGAAGAACAAGAAGGACATGAAACAGACGAACAGTTTGCAAAAGAAAGAAAGGATTCAACTAATAAACAGAAGGACGGGGGGGGGGGATAAGGTTGTCAGTGCCATAAAAAGAAGTTTTTCAGATAGACTAGTTTTTGCCTCGTGATTTATATATTTCCAGATGACACAAACGTGATCAAATCGAATAATACAGTAAGGAGTACTGAAGCAGAGCTCAAGGTCCCTGCATATTTAAGCAAGTTCAGATGTACTAGGATTAGTATCTTTAAGAGTGTGTGTGTGTGTGTGTGTGCGTGTCTTGTGCGTTGTGTGTGTGTGTGTGTGTGTGTGTGTGTGATTTGTCAGCGTGTGGAATCTGCTGGAGTGTGCGTGTAAGTTGTCTGCGTCTGCGTCTCGTGCGTAACGTGCGTGGTTTGCTCTCTCTGTGCGTGCGCGCGGCGCGCGCAGCGCGCGCTGTCTCTCTCTCTGTGTGTGTGTGATGTGCGTGCGATCTCTGTGCGTGCGGGTGCGTGCTGTGCGTTGCGTGGCGTGTGCGTGTCGTGTGTTTTGTGTGGTGTGTGCCTGCGTGCGTCTTAGTCCTGTGTGTGTGTGTCGTGTATCTGAGAGAGAGAGAGAGAGAGAGAGAGCAGAAGTGAGAGAGAGAGAGAGAGACTGAGAGAACAATGAACAATGAACAATATTTTACAGAACTGGGCCATCTGCCCATGTCTAAGGGGACAGCGAGGGTAGGGTCATCAGCAAATATGAAAAAAAAACAAATAGAAAATACAATAAACAAGTAAACATGTAATTCAAGCTTTCGAGAAACAGTACGCGAGGCAGAAAAGAAAAGACATCCAGCAGGATTTGTCAGGGAAAAAGCAGATGATTTGCATATCCAATACTTACTTATGCCAACAAGTACACCGTTATCAGTGCATCCACCTCCATCACCGTCATGCTCACAGAG
>CM065702.1:16719653-16724653 GCA_017654935.2 Phymorhynchus buccinoides | reverse complement strand
TCACACATATATGGGACATTTGTAAATACAAATATGGTGGGAACGATACTGGAGGCAATGCCCGGAGGCAGTACGAAACCAGTAAAGTCCCGATATTTTTGTATCAATACAGACAGGTGTAGCGGTAACCACGCCTCGGTTGAACTGCCCTCGTTATGATTATATCCAAGATTATTACAAAAACTAAAGCTAAAAGCTTGGAACACTAAACACTCTTCTAATAATGTATCCTGTAATTGTGGTAACCCTATATCAATGCATCATTTGGTAAAAGAATTACCAATTTTAACATCACTTTATAGAGAAGAAAAAGTCTATTGTCTATTGACTTAGTGAATTTTGAGAATGACAGTCAAGTATTATCATCTAGCCCTTTCATCTCTGATATTGCTACTGTTATTGCGAATTCTGAGATCGCAAAATTGTTATGATTTGTTGACGCTTTGTTACTAGAAATTGTTGTATTTTATCCATTAGTTTTGTTAATATTATTATCAACTCGTTTTATATTTTTCTTCTTCTTTTGTCTAATATCACCATGGGTGAAAAGACGTTAAAATAACCTACTGAACTGGACTGATCTAAGCGGCCCACGTTTCGTCTGAATAGGAATTGTTCAGAAATAATTAAGGGGAGCAATTTCATGGTGAGTGGGAGTGATCTTGCCTAATATAATTCAATCGGTCAAACAGGGGATGTCACTCTACCATCAGCTCTCGTAGCCTATCGACTCGTGTGTTTGAGCAGACATACGGCACTTAGAACACGGTGCGTCATTCTAAAAAGCTTTGTCATTTATATTTTTACGTCACATTTTGCAGGTTTTATCAGTTTGTGGCCACTGGCCACCCCTAATTTTTCTTTAAAATAATGTTTGCAAGTCGCTGACTCGCATCCTGCGGTTTCAAGCTTCGACGCCATTGTTGCTATGGTATTTGAACGAGTAACGGAGATAAACAATTCTAATTTTCACGAAGTGCTCTCCCCTAGTTGTTTTTCTTCTCAAAAATCGTCTATTATATGTACCCCGTATCTATTATATCCCCGTCTTCATGTGTCCCCCCGTATTATACCTTAACGTCTCATTGTGTTTTTTCGCTAACCCTAACCCCATCCCTAACCCAAAACAACTAACCTTAACCTTAGGCAGGTGGCAGAGTGGTTAAAGACCCCCCACGTCACGTGTCACATTCCCTCTTATGCTAGGAATATCTCTTATGACTTCTTACCAGCTATAAGAGGGAAAACACGTGAAAACCGTGATTTTGACACGTGACGTGGTGGGTCTTTAAGCCGTTCGCCTCTCGATTTCAATGCACGACTGCAGCAGCGTGCGTGACCCCGGGTTCGAACCCAAGCCTCGCCCTTTGGCTTAAACAAATCTTTATTCATTTCAAAGCATAGTCAAACAGAAAGACGATTAGAGCAAAACAACCAACTCGAAGCTTACACCGTGCTTCTTTCTTTCTAGTTCCGACCAGACAATCCAACTGAACCATCGAGCCCTTCGGCCAGATGGGGGACTTAAAGCTAGTCTGACCCGTGCGCTTTACGACCGTTAAAAATATCCCACGGCAGTTAAAAGTCGGTAAGAGCCTGGAGAAATCCCGCTGCCTGGTATGACCAAATTGATAGCTAGTTTCCCAAACTCTCCCCCCCCCCCCCCAAACCACTACCACCACCCAAAAAAAGGGGAGGAGGGGGTAGGCGCTGCGCTTGCGGCGACGCACTCTCCGGGGGGGAGAGCAGCCCGAATTTCACAGAGATAAGTCTCTGTGACTAGAATATACCAAATAATACCAACACCAAATAATCCTATCCCTAATCCTAAGCCAAATCCTTGGGTACAAAATAGAGACAAAGAAGGGAGACACTTAGAGACGTGGGAGCACATTATTTTAATTTTATTATTAAAACATTTAGGACGCCTAATCAATTTAATGCCCTAGGCGTTTACAATATAAAAATATAATATACACATATAACACCACATATAATAGTATTTAACATATAGCATAAAGAATGGGGAATAAAAATTACACAAACACCCAAAGACGGTCAGACAAACAGACACAGAATTACACACGCGTGCGTGCAAGCGCACGCACACCACACACGCGGACACCCACACACACACATAATTATAAGCGCTCACCAAGCACAGACGTTCACTCTCAGACATTCATTCACACACCAAGTCATGAAGGAAGGGATTAGTAGTTATTTAGGAAACAGATGAGTTTTGAGATGGCGTTTGAATGTGGGCAGAGAGGATGAGTATCTGAGAGAGCGAGGCAACTGATTCCAAGTAACAGGAGCTTGATAGGAGAAAGAGCGTTGACCATAGGTTTTAGTGCGGACAGTGGGGATGCAATGGAGACGTGGGAGCACATCGTTACCATCCCGACATATATCTTGTGTAATGCTCCAGACCTTCACGAAGAAGGAAGCTATAGAAGGTATAAGACTTATCCAGTCTAATACTCCAAAACCTTGTTTAATGCTCCAGACCTTCGCGAAGAAGGAAGCTAGAAGGTGTAAGAGACATATCCTGTCTATAATACTCCAACACCTTTATTATAAAGAAGATGTCTGGTAATCCCGCTTTAATCTGCTTGTGGATTAGCCCTGCAGCTGTCTCCGGGGTGTTAAGCCCCAGACATGTTTCTCATAAATCCATCACGCGGGCAGTCGGGCCACGGATCTGAAACTTTTTTCTTTTTTTTTTAGCGAAAGCAAAACCCTGATTATTTTGTAGAAGAAGAAGAAGAAGAAGAAGAAGAAGAAGAAGAAGAAGAAGAAGAAGAAGAAGAAGAAGAAGAAGAAGAAGAAGAGGAAGAAGAAGAAGAAGAAGAAGAAGAAGAAGAAGAAGAAGAAGAGGAGGAGGAGGAGGAGGAGGAGGAGGAGGAGGAGGAGGAGGAGAAGGAAGAAGAAGAGGAAGAGAGAGAGGAGGAGGAGGAGGAGGAAGAAGAAAAATGAGGAGGATGAGGAGAGAGAGAGAGAGAGAGAGAGAGAGAGAGAGAGAGAGAGAGAGAGAGAGAGAGAGAGAGAGATAGAGAGAGAGAGAGCAGAGAGAAAAGAAGAACGACAATAAGAATAGAGAGAAGAGAGAGAGAGAGAGAGAGAGAGAGAGAGAGAGAGAGAGAGAGAAGAGAGAGAGAGAGAGAGAGAGATGAGAGAGAGAGAGAGAGGGGGGGGGAGGAAGGGAGAGAGAGAGAGAGGGGGAGAGAGAGGAGAGAGAGAGAGAGAGAGAGAGAGAGGGGGGGAGGAGAGAGAGAGAGAGAGAGAGAGATAGGAGATGAGAGAGAGAGAGAGAGAGAGAGAGAGAGAGAGAGAGAGAGAGAGAGAGAGAGAGAGAGAGAGAAGAGAGAGATCAGAGAGAGAGAGAGAGAGAGAGAGAGAGAGAGAGAGAGAAGCAGTAAGAAAAGAAGCATGAAGAAAAAGAGTGATACAGAGACAATCATTTTCTACAATGCCAGTAAAACAGGGACAGTCATTCTCTATTATGCCACGCAAGAACATTCCACAAACGCTCAGTGATTTGGCAATCATTATCCATCACAACATGCAAAGTGCACATGCTACTTGTACGGCCATTCTTTTTTTAAAGACCCACTACGTCACGTGTCAAAATCATGTTTTTTCACGTGTTTTCCCTCTTATAGCTGGCAAAAAATGTTAAGAAATCTTCCAAGCATAAGAGGGAATGTGACATGGGGGGGGGGGGGGAGGGGGGGGGGGGGGGTGGGGGGGGGGGAGGGGGGAAGGGGGGGGGGGGAGGGGGGGAGCTTTAAAGACACACAGACGCACCACGATTAAGTCCCTTGGTTTTTTTTCTGGGTTGCTGTGACCCACATACGAATTTCCCCATATTCAAATTGAGGCTGCTCTTTAAACTAATATGTCGGTTTCAATGGGAGACTTAATGTGATTTTTTTCACGCCAGGTGTCGCGACACTCGAGTGGGGCTAATCCCCTCTATATTCTTAGTTGGGGATAAAAGAGAGAGCGAGAGATAGAGAGGAGTCCAACCCTCTCCCTCTCTCTCTCTCTCTCTCTCTCTCTCTCTCACTCCGCCCAACTAAGAATATAGCGTGATAAGCCCATATCGAGTGTCACGACACCTGGCGTGAAAAAAATCACACTAAGTCTCCCATTTGGGGCCATTTATATGGGAGTCAGCCTTGGTCAAAACGAGATTTATTTCCAGTTATAAGAGGGAAAACGTGAAACCCGTGATTTTGACACGTGATCTGCTGGATCTTGAAGAAATCTTCCAAGCATAAGAGGGAATGTGACACGTGACGTGGGGGGGGGGGGGGGGGGGGGGGGGGGGGGGGGGGGGCTTTAATTCTTCGAGGAGATTTCACAACTTCGGAATCAACTCATATCTGATCTGCTAGTGCACACACCTCATAGATAACGTCCAATATGTGAAATGTATTTCTTAAGTTCCCATGAACGCTTGTGGTACACGTATAAATTAATATCGTCTGTTAAATCATCTCATGCACATTTTGTCCTTATGTGCATATTTGTCTAAATATTTGATTACTTGCTATGTATTTATTTGATTACTCGCGATGTTACATTACCACACACAATGTGAAGCCATTCTACCCACTGGTTCATGAGATACAGCTCGGACATGAAAAGAAGGAAACGTTTCGGTTTTGTGAATCTTCCTTGGCGGAGGTTTGCACTGGCGGTTGAAAATTCAGGATCTGAATAGATTATGACACGCTGATCAAGAATTATTATTTGGTTATAGTAGGCTTATTGTAGGTGATGGTATCCGCGAGAGGACAAATGTCCTCAAAAGGGCTTAACAGTCGTCACATGCTGAGCAGAAGAAGAAGAAGAACAACAACAACAACAACAAGAAGAAGACGAACAAGAAGAAGAAGAACAAGAAACGAGAAATGAAATAATATTTACAATCTCAATTGATTAAATACACAGATTTTTTTTTTAAAAACAAGCGCGTCAGTTTATTATTT
>CM065702.1:16712153-16714653 GCA_017654935.2 Phymorhynchus buccinoides | reverse complement strand
ATCTTAATAATGTTAAATCATTCAAATGTTTATATTTCTAAAAAAAAAAGCAAACAAGTTAAACTATTGCCTAGGAGTCTACGTAATAAGAGTCAAGCTTTGCAACGTATATGGCCAATGTTAAAACATCTTAATAAAAATGTGTTTATAAAAAGACACACACACACACACACAAACAAGCCAAGAACAATAGAAAATCGTAACAATTCATTCAAAAGTATATCATATGGTGCATGTTGATGGCGCGTTGTTAGTCGTGCAAAACCCGGCAAAAAATCGAACACTGTACAAAGAAAATCAAAATGATATTTCGTAGTGGTGGTAGTGCTGTAGTGGTAGAACCAAGCATCCAAAAAACCCACAAAAGCTGTAAAAGTGAAGAATAATAATAATTCAAAATGGGATTAGTAGTAAAAGGATTAGAAGATTTTTGTTTAAAATGATACAAGTTGAATATATAAATGAAATGTTATCAAAAGCAAAGGACTTACCGTTTGACCTGACGCGCCAACATCTCGCTTAACTGCCGGCCACTAGTCAAAAAACATCAAGCAATATTGCATATTATTTCTTGTGTACTACTTCATCCAATGCATATGTTTATCATCTTCTTCTTCTTCTTCTTCTTCTTCGATCGCTCAGACAGTTTCCTGTTCAACATGAGCGGAGATGCGTCATGCTGCCGTTATGCGCCTAACTAAGAAATAGTTATTAGGCCCAGCAAGTCCGACTTCGGCTGGAGGAAATCTTTTTTGAAAATGTTTCGTGAAAAAAGAAAGGCAGGAGAATGGACCGGTAAGGCAGAAAGATAGCAGGTGACAGTAAGCAAAGGGAAAAGGCAGAGTCAAAGAGAGTGACAGATTAGAGGGAGCTACAAGCACAGAACTTCCAGAAGGTGGGGGAACTATTTATACAAAAGACGCCCCCGGTATCCCCACGGTATTATGTTTATATATCGTACTAGAGTAAAGCATTCAATATTCCAGGGTTCATTCAACTGTCTCCCTCGTGGGGATACCGGGGGGGGTCTTTTGCATAAATAGTTCCCCCACCTTCTGAAAGTTCTGTGCTTGCAACTTCCTCTAATCTGTCACTCTCTTTCACTCTGCCTTTTCCCTTTGCTTTCTGTCATCTACTATCTTTCTGCTTTACCACCGGTCCATTCTCCTGCCCTTTTTTTCTCCACGAAACACTTTCAGAAAATATTTCCTCCAGCCGAAGTCGGACTTGCTGGGCCTAACTATTTCTTAGTTAGGCGCATAACGGCAGCATGACGCATCTGCGCTCATCATTGACAGGAAACTTGTCTGAGCGATCGAAGAAGAAGAAGAAGAAGAATTTAACTGTCGGGCATAGTCAAAGACGTCAAGAAACTAATACATGATCTCTCAGCGCATTCGGTTCAATATATCAATCAATAGATGGTAGTTATACATTTTAATCATTTCTTCTTCCCACAACACAAAATTGACCTTCTACTGACGGTGTCATCCACTCCTGTGGACTTCTTCAGAGTGACTGGGTTGATGACAAACTCACTATCACCTGAGATGATCGGGTGTTTCCGCCAATCTTACGAAGATTGGCGGAAAAGAGGGTCGTAAATCCCCGACAGTAAGGCCCCCTCGTCCCTGTTCATGACCGCTGACTGTAGTCGGATGTGTATGGCCTCCTTAGTTTTTCGCATTTTCTTGTTTACATCAGCCCAGTCACTCTGAAGAAGTCCACAGGAGTGGATGAAACCGTCAGTAGAAGGTACATTTTGAGTTGTGGAAAGAAGAAATGATTAAAATGTATTACATCAACCAACACAATTTCAAGGAGATGGTAGTAATGTCAACCATTCATTATTCCGAACTGAACGGTTCATTCAACTGTCGGCTAGCCTATAGTCACAGACATCAATCCACGACACACAGTATTTCTCGGTGTTTTCCATTCAATTTACATAGTCTGTAGATCATACAAGAGTAAACCATTCATTATTCCGAACTGAACGGTTCGTTCAACTGTCGGCTATAGTCACATATATCAATCCACGACACACAGTATTTCTCAGTGTTTTCCACTCAGTCTACAAGTGTGGGGATTGTAGTAGTGTAAACCATTCTTCTTATTATTATTCTGCGTTCCCAGGCCATATGACCATAATGGGTAAGGTACGTATGTGTCCGGTTTTCAGTTTTCACTGGTCTCGCCGCTGTGTGCAACCGACGCATTCCGATTTCGGAGGAGCTCAAAGAAAGGAAAAACATTATTTGGAAGAGGAGAATGGGGCCAATAAGTCAGCAGAAAGTTAGTAGATGATAGAAAGCAAAGGGAAAAGGCAGAGTCAAAGAGAGTGGCAGATTAGAGGAAGTTTCAAGCACATAACTTCTAGAAGGTGGGGGAACTATTTTTACGAAAGATCCCCCCGGTATCCCCACGAGGAGGTGTAAACCATTCAATATTCCGAACTGAAGGGTTCATTTAACTGTCGGCCATAGTCAAAGACTTCGAC
>CM065702.1:16687153-16699653 GCA_017654935.2 Phymorhynchus buccinoides | reverse complement strand
GATAATTGGGGTGGGCTTCTTACCCGCCCATGCGCTTTTTACCCCGTCTTCCCCTACTATCTTTCTGACTTGTTGGCCCATTCTCCTGCCTTAAAAAAAAGAAAATCTTCCAAATAAGTTTTCTCCTTTGAGCTCCTCCGAAATCGGAATGTGTCGGCTGTACGCAGCGGGGGAGAGCAGTGAAAACTGAAAACCGGACACATATGTACCTTACCCATTGTGGCCATATGGCCTGGGAACGCAGAAGAAGAAGAAGAATTTCGCTAATAGATTCTGATTAGCTTGCTTTGCTTTTACTTGTAAAACGTTCACGGAGCTTTAACATTTCGCTTCGTTTCTCACAAAACAATTCAACAAACAATTTAATTTTTGGTAAAACGTTGCCCCCCAAACGGGGCTTTAAAAGAGGTCCCCCCTCCCCGAAAAATATCGCCGCCCCCATACCCCCCGAGCAAAAGCCCCCAACCCTCCGCCGTCCCCAAAAGTACACCCAAAAAAAAAAAAAAAAAAGATGTCCGCCCCACCACCGCCCCCACGCCACAATAAACATTTTTCAGCACCCTTTTGTGATACAAAAAAACCGGATGAACAAAAACAATCCCCGCCGCTAACCCGTAAAGGTGCACCCACTACCACCACACTCCCCCGATTCAACAAGACATTCCCCCACCCGAAAGAAGATGTGCACCCCCCGGCCTCCCCCCCCCCCCCGCCGCCAGACGCGCATCCCCCCCTACCCCCCCCCCCCCCCCCAGTGCCATCTCCAGACCAGGCTCCCCCCCCCCCCCCCCCCCCCCCCCCCCCCCCCACCCCCCCGCCCTGGTTTGTACCCCCCCCCCCACACCCCCCCCCCCCCCTATCATATTCCCCCCCCCCACCCCCCTCCCCCTGCATTCTCTCCGTTAATTGCCCCCCCCTCCCCCCCCCTCCCCCCCCCTCCCCCCTGCATTTTCCGTTTTTGCCTTTCTTACCAAACATAAAGCTGTATTTTATTAACCTTTTTAGCTAGTAACCTTTTTGGAATACTAACCCTAATCCATAACCCTAGCCCTAAGCCTAACCCTACCCCCCCCCCGCCCCCCCTATAAGACGGGGAAACGCAATGAACCACGACTGTGACAAATGCCGCGGTGTACTGCAGTACATAGGGGGGGGGGGGGTCCTATTACATAATGGCCTAGGGTTAGGGATAGGGTTAGTATTCCAAAAAGGTTATTAGCTAAAAAGGTTAATAAAATACAGCTTTATGTTTGGTAAGAAAGGCAAAAACGGGAAAATGGAATTAACCGAGAAATGCAGGGGGGTGGCACATCTTGACCTTTACCTGATTTTTAAAAAATTCCATAATGTTATCTTTTACGTTTCGCCTTGACACCGCCAGCCATCTTTGAGCCCAAAACTTCCATTGAACTTACTTGGCTACAGAAAAGATTTCGTCTGCAATATTGTGGGATTTCTCTGTGACACATTTAGAATAGGGTCAATCCTTACTGCCCAAATTTAGGAGCACAATATCATTGAATAACAGACCTTGATTTCAAGAGTTTTAGTGACATGGGTGTTAAGTCATTGCGGTGCAAAAATGCGATATTGGCAGTGAAAGGGTTAATGCTTTAAAAGGTTCGTGTCATCTTTCGTTATAGTTCATGTTGTGTCAAGTTTTTGTTGTTGTCGTTCTTTCTTATTTTTATCACCAAAACGTTTGATCCGCATTTCGCTTTGCTTGAATAAGGTTTTATACACGCTTCGTTTCAATCTGTAAATTGCAAAAGAATAGAGTTGTCAGCACATTTGTGACTCAGCACCACAAAGGGGACATTAAGTCGCTGGGATAGTTAAAAAGGCTTGCAAAGTCCAAAAATATTTTTTGAGTTATGTTTATTTTCGTGCTCTCTAACATCTAATATTTCATATATACAAAGGAAATACTCCAACAAGTGCATTAAAATGAGGAGGTGGATGCATTGGCTTCAGCTAGGCTAAACCTTCGACTGTGATTTCTCAAAATGGCTGACAGTCACCCTACCAACTTTGAATGCTCATAACTCTAAAACAGAAAAGGTTATAGGAATGGTTCTTATATCATTTCAAAGAGAAATGTCTGAAGTTTCTAAATGTGCCATGTTCTCAAAATTGTCATTTTGACACTTAATGCGCCTTTCGTGGTGCTAAGTCACATGTTCATATCATACAGTCTTGACATCCGTAGGGTCCCCCTTACCAAAAATACTGCACAATAAGGGGTCCCATTATAAATCAAATGATAACGGACAGAAAGTTACCACTTTCAGATTGCTATCATGCATTTTTGGAAAGGGGTGACTCTACAGATGTCAAAAATATACATAAAAGCAATTGCCCCCCGATGGTAATCATCCCTATTTGGGGGATCTACCTGAGTACCTGATGGTAGAGTAACTTCCCCTGTTTGACCGATTTAATTAGGCAAGATCACTCCCATGCACCATAAGATTACTCTCCTTAGTTATTTCCGAACAATTCCTATTGTCACGGGGGGAAACTGATCTAGAAAGGGAAGGGGAGAAAAAAGATATTGCGGCGCTGCCAACCCCATGTTGCAGTTTCCAGGGACAAACTACTTAAAAACCAGGGACATAAACTTATTTCCAGGGACAATCATTGCAATGTCATGTATCATGAAATATATTTCGCGATCTAGCAAAATTTCTGTGACCCTGGAAACTTTGGGTAGTCTTTTTGGTGCTTTTCGGTGCCAACATGCTCCTAATTTCAACAAAAAAAAAAATTTTATTCCCCTTTTTGGTGTTCAGTAACTTAACAGAAAGAACATTTCAACGGTGCCCGTTGTTTTGGATGTTCCTGTATTCAATAGAAAGGTTAGCTAACAAGACAAGTGACTGCTCTAGTCTACTAAATTCTTGATTCTACTCAGTTTCCAGGGACACCAGACAGAAAAGTGGATTCCAGGGACAGGGTGCCATTTTTGACTGTTTCCAGGGACAAAATACCCCTTAGGGGGCGGGGGGGGGGGGGCGAGACAGGCAGCCCTGGCCTTGATAAGTCACGTGTCCCAGTTCCATTTCCTGAATTCCAAAGTCTTGAGCAATGAAGGACCCGGTAGATAAATAGATACTGTTAGCATTACTGATACAACAAATACACCATTATTGTCAGAATCATAGTTTCTGAACTCTTATCTCTTAATGTCTTTTGTGTTGTTTTGTTTGGCCAGCTCTTTTAGATTATGTGCATAACTTAGATTGGACACATTTTTACAAAACAAACAGTACTTTTCCACATACGAGCATCTGTGTCGTGTCCGGTAGGGAAATCGTCTTGGAGCGAAGATTTATATATAAAAGATGCAATGCAGCATTGAAAACAATAGAAAAGACAACAAGTGGGAAGGCTGTGGTATAAATGTATTCGGCAAATATAAAAAATATAAAAGATGTGTAATGAAAAAAATGGCTTGAAAATAAGAGACAGAAACAAGGTTTAGCTGTTTCTCTGCGTTCGTTTCAAACCAATCAGTCCCTCTGATAATTGAACGAACAAAGAGTGTAAGAAAAAACGGGGGTGGGTGGGGTGGAGAGGGGTCTTGAGAGTTGGTTGACAGTGGCGGGTGGGGGGGCTTTGTCGCGGGGGGAGAGTGCCCATTCAAGTGTGCACACGAAATGCAAACAAATGCTGTCAAAGAGTGTCGCCAGATGGATTGCAATGTTCGTTATCAGTGAAGAAGAGTCTTGGGCTAAGTTTCACGAGATGATGTTCTGCGCGCGCAGAGCGTTTGCGGCAAAACAAAGTCTACAAAGTCATAAACAGTTTATATCAAACTTTTACGGAAAAAAATATTACAAGCTCTTGCCTGATTGATGATTTTTTTTTTTAAATTTAAATTAACCAAATATTAATGGGCCAATCAACAACAAGAAACACATTATCGCCGAGCTGCATTATCAAATCACGTAATGGCTGTGTAAACCCCCGTGTCGTACATATCCGCCACAAGAAGCGTGCCATATTAGGGAGACCGCCATCTTAGTCAGTAACTTTGTTTGACAAATGCACCGATCGATGCTGTTTACACACACAAATCTGACTCAGATGGCCGACAACTTCCGTTGGATGCGGCACGCAGGTGGGGGAGCCATAGTTTTTCCGGCGCGAAAGGCGGGTTTGGAAGAGGATCAGCAGAGCGCTCGGGAAACTATCGCAACGAAGGCGTGGTTCTTCTTAGGACGCGTTTTTTGCGGAACCGTTACGACGCCCGCCCTTGTTGAATTGCCCCCTGTTATTGATTCGCGGCATTACGGGTCCCCACCCAAAATGCAGCGTTACGCGGTCCCCTTATTATCTCGCTTTATCCCCGACACGTTCGTTCCCTATACATACCGCATCATTTCCAAACTGTTCCTCCACGCTTTTGTGGCAATCTGATAATTGGTAGGCGGACAGATGTTTACGCCCGGTTGTAGTAGCAGCACACGGTTTCCCAACTACCAGGTTACCATGGAGAACCGTCAATCTACTTGACACGAAACAGAAGAAGATCGGAATCAAGAAAGGGGGGGGGGAATCAACTGTCTCGCTTTTAATTGAGTATAATTGGATATTCAAATGACACGATAAATAATACGCTGATAACAGAAGATCAACGACATTAAGGACCGTTTTTCTTCAATACTGACATTAGACGATTTTCGGAAAGAAACAAAAACTAGGGAGAGCACCTTTGTGAAAATTAGTGTGATTACACCTTCTTCGACTTACTCGATTTTTTAAAAAATTTGTACGTGTGTGTGTGTGTTGTGTGTGTGTGTGTGTGTGTGTGTGTGGTTGTGTGTGTGGTGTGTGTGTGCGTTGCTGCGTGCGTGCGTGCGTGCGTGTGCGTGCGTGTGTGTGTATATGTATGTTTTGTGCGCGTGTCCTGCCTGTGTGCTGTTTTAAATCATTTGTCAAAAGCTGGTCCTAAAACTTTACTTGAGATCTAGTAACAAAAACACCGTAGTAGATGGATGAAACGACAAACGTTACCAAACACTATGTCAACAACGAAAACAAACACCATTGCATCCTCTGGCAGGGATAGAGATAACCTGGACAATCTCACACCCCTCAACAAATCCCATTTTTCCTGGAACTCCGAGCCTGACAAAAGTCTGAGGGTTTGTCTGTTTTTCTGTATGTCTCTTGTCTGTCTAGGTTTGGTTTTAGAAGGCATACATCACCATGAAACACGACCACTGCGTTAGAAACGGTTGTTCTTTTTCTGTAAAAACAAAGAAGAAGAAAAGAAGACTTAATTACTTACTCCGTCCAATAACAAAGAAAAAAAAAAAAAAAAGTAAATGCCACTGATAACGCTAGCACTACGGTTCCATTACCCCGTCTAAGCGACCATGCATACTTTTTGGACATTCTTGTGTTGAGCGGTGGCATCTCCAACGACAACGAGGGAAGTAACAGATTTTGTAAAGAATGTGCATTCATTAACTTTAACGGCAGAAACAGAGACAAAAAATATTTTAAAAAAACACACAAAAAACAGACAACACATGGCAGGGTGCTTGGCAGTGGATGTATGTATGGTGGGCGTGTAAGAGTGATGTCCTCGGGCGATGTTATTTTTGCCCGTGGGTGATAGAAGAGAACAAGATTGGCCGTCCTATGTCTTTTTGTCTCTGTTCTTTCGTGGTATGTGCTCAAAGGTGGACCCTGACGATGAGTTTTTGCTAGAAACACACCGAATCACCATTGAAAAACCTCCCACATTTACAGAGATTCGCACACTCACTTGCTCTGGTTTCAGAAATAAAAACCGTCAATCGGCGATTCCCTCCTTTGTCGGGTGCTCCTGGAAGTCCAAATTTCTTTCACTGAAAGAGAAGGCCGTTGTTACATAGCATTTATATAGCGCCTTTCTTTATAATTAAACTCAAGGCGCTCACATTCACTGATCCACACGCAATTTGGGCTAGCATACACTATCATTCTAAACATTCAATCCACAAACATCTCATTTACATGAAAGTTACAGAGAGAAAGCTCTTTGAAACAGACGAGCTTTGAGTTGGATTTTGAAAGCGGGAAGCGCTGATTGGTGACGGAGGTGAACAAGGCAAGGAGTTCCAGACAGTGGGGGCGCAAAAACTAGAACTGCCCTGTCCAAAAGACTTTACATTCACTTTAGGAACTTTCAACAGTTTGGCATAGGAAGATCGGAGTGAGCGAGAAGGAGTGTAATTTTGCACTTGAGAGGTAGGATGGTAGGGTCTGTTCAAAGTGGCGGAATGCAAGGACAGCCAACTTGTACTCCATGTTGCACAAAACAAAATAAATAAATCCTTGAGAATCGTGTTATATCGTTGTTTAGACTCGTACACACTGACAGGGGAAAAGAACTGAACAAAAGAGATACCAAAAAAAAAAATCAAATCAAAATTCTGGTTTTACATTGTCGTGGTTTACACGTACCGTTGACAAACTGTCATTGGAAGAACAAAAAGTAAAGCAAAAACGTTCTTGCGATACTAGTCTAAGCATGTAACATGAGGGCGTTTTATTGGTGAAAGCAAGCAAAACTATTGACTATTTTAAGCGGGGGGGGGGGCGGGGGGGGACACGAAATAAAAGAGGGTAAAAACTAACACTGCATTATTCTCTCCACATTTCCCCACAGGTCAAATGTGACGTTTCGACACGTCGATGTTAACTTCTATCCATAGTCTGATCCTCTTAGCTGTTAAGTACTTCGTATGGCGATGGCTTCAATGGGGGATAGTGTTAACGCTGTTAACCGACCCCCAGGGGTTAGTTAGCGAAATGCCCGGCAAAATGGCCATGCTTTCACAGCTCTCTCTCTCTCTCTCTCTCTCTCTCTCTCTCTCTCTCTCTCTCTCTCTCTCTCTCTCTCTCTCTCTCTCTCTCTCTCTCTCTCTCTCTCTCTCTCTCTCCTCTCTCTCTCCCCTCTCTCCCCCTTCCCCCCCCTCTCTCTCTCTTTCTCTCTCTCTGGCCCCCCCTCTCTCTCTCTCTGTTAAACATTCGTATTCATTCATATTCTCTCTCTCTTCGTTCCAAGGACAGATTGGAAGAATTGGCCCGGCCCAAAATCTTAATCCTTATGTAATAAAGTTTTCCAGTCTTCATTCTTCATTCTCTCTCTCTCTCTCTCTCTCTCTCTCTCTCTCTCTCTCTCTCTCTCTCTCTCTCTCTCTCTCTCTCTCTCTCTCTCTCTCTCTCTCTCTCTCTCTCTCTCTCTCATCAGAATGTAAGCGAGTGAAGATGTACGCATCTGTGAACATGGCACATGCCAGTCTCTAATATGCTGTGACCCCCCGACCATCGTTATATCGCTACTACAGCGTCATTCTAGAAAGAAAAAAAGCAACAAAGTGGACGTCTGTATACTAGAAGTAGGTATGCACATATGTAAAAGAAGATTATGTTGACACTATAGTACGAAATCAGGCATGAGACTGTTCAGCTTTTAAGCAAGTTTCAGCTTTTTTTATTTAAAAAAACAAAGATGACAAGAAAAATAAACCAACTGAGTAGGAATTACTTCGTATGAGTGAATGCAAAATGACAGACATGTCAGTTACATTTCTAATGCTGCTTTCAAAGGGGCATCCTGACGGATGCGTTTTTGCAAGAAACACGTCGAGATCACCAGGAAAACACGTTTGACAGAGATCGCAACACTCACTTTGCTCTGGTTTCCTATAAATAAAACCGTCAAATCGGCGATTCCTCCTTGGCGGAAGTGCTGAAAGTCAAATTCTTTTCTAATGGCCGCCTGAGTCGCTTAGACCAAATCACGAAATGTTCACAATACAAGCCTTTTCATTTACAGCTTACCAAAAGGAGTTTCGCTCACAACAAAAGAAAAAGCTCGATGTACAAAGACGAAAGAGCTTCAACCACCCACCCCGTCCAAAATGGCTTCTCTCTCCGGCAACTCCGCCAAGGAAGAATCGCCGTTTTGACCTTTTGATTTCTAGAAAACCAGAGCAAAGTGAGAGTTCCGATCCTTGAAAAAGGCCGTCTTTCTGGTGATCTCAACGTGTTTCTTACAAAAACTCATACGTCAGGGTGTCCCTTTTTAAGGCTTAAATTACAACACAAAAAAAGCTTCAGCTTCAGGGGACGTTGTCCCCTGACACATTTTTTGTCAGCTTCTTTCACGATTCCTCAACCCCATGCCTGCATTGTAATACTGATTGTAACGGACCGATTTGGGCGATTTTGATTGCTTCGAATTTGCGGAGTCCAAATCGTTGTTGTTTTTTAAAACAGGAAGTTGTAATTCTAAGTGTTTGTTCTGTGAGTTGTTGTCGTGTGTGTTTGACACATTCTAGTCAGTCTGCGGAAAGAGTTTGCCGGGTGTATGACACTGCAAATTTCCAGTCATACGCTCGTAGTCCCAGACACTATCTTACAGCTGCTTTAGCAGGTTGGTTGTTTGGAAGGTTTATATTTTAATCACTCGTATTTTTCTTTCAGCTTGGTGAAGATTTTGGTCTGTATAGATTTTGTCGTCTGCTTGTTGGTTTCATGTGTGCGGATTGGATTGATTCAGTCGTTCTGTGTGTGGTGTGCATCGATTCTCGATTCGGTTGTCAAGAGAGAAGATATTTTGTGGTGGAAGCTTATTGAGGTATATTTGGTTTTCAGCCTTTTCCGCCTGGGGACGTTTTGATGTTACATGCGTGAGCGAAGTTGAGTCGCGAGGTTTGGCCGGCGCTGGGTAACTGGCCCCGCTTCTATTTATTCCCCTGGGTGAGATTCCGTCATCTTATAAATCGACGAATCGACGAAGATAAATATTGTATGAACATTGTTTGGGAAAAACTAAAAAAATGAAAAAAACCCAATAGTGAGTAGTAATTAGTAAATATAATATTGAATTGTGTGAAAACTCCAGAAAGTGAGTTGAAATGGGAAAGAAGCTCTAAAGAGTAAGATAGTCTTGAGTTATGTGAAAAACCTCTAAGAATAATGTCAGATGAAATGAAAGATAAATAATAACAAAAATAACTTTGTGAAAGTGGGAAAAGATGAACAGTGAATTGTACTATGAATGAACCTTGGTGGTGGAATTGATTGTGAAAACCACAGTGGCATTTTGTTGTTGTTGTGGTGAGTGATAGCTTTGGATTTGACTATTGTCTTTTGAAAAGTTGTCACTTACACTAATTGTTGGGTGTTTAATGTAATTATGAATTTAAGAATATTTCTTGTGATGTATGAGAAAGAGTGAATGAAAGCTAAACAAATCACGTTTTTTTTAAAATTTAATAAACAAAAGGGATGAATTTAAATCTGGTTTATTCTTTGCTCAGGTTTGTGTGGTTTCAGTTGGTTATGAGAACAAGTGATGTGTGAACACGCGTACGAAGTCTTTGTTTGTTCTTTTAATTAATTATATAGATATTCTAAAAGCCAGCTGTAGACCTCCGCCTTGACACTGATTGATAAAATAGATAGCGTTAATTTATCATTGTAGCTGATAATGCAGTTTGGATGCAGTAAAATACATGGAAGTTGAATAGAACCCCCTCAAAAAAACAAAAACCTACAAAAATAAAACACGCTGTGGTATTACGTTTACAGAAACACAAACCCACCACGATTAAGTCTCTTGGGGTTTTTTCTGGATAGCTGTGACCCATATACAAATGCCCCCAACTTGAAATTGAGGCTGCTCTTTAAAATGGTGTTTCGTTTTCAATTTTGGGGCATTTGTATGGGAGTAAAACCTGGTCAAAACAAGATGTCTAACCAGCTATAAGAGAGAAAACACGTGGAACCCGTGATTTTGACACGTGAGCTGGTGGATCTTTAACAAGACTTGTCTCTTTACTGAGGATGCTGATGAACTAATTATTCGAACCGGAATGTTGACACATGTGAAAGACACGTTTCTGGTGGTGTTTTTTGTTGTTGTTGGTTTTTTCCATCGTTAATCTTCCACACAGCAACCAGTGATAGGCACGTGGCTTTCTGTGTTACCATTGGACTAACTGTGTGTGTTAGTTTTTCCTTTGCGCCAGCGTGCTTTTACTTCCCTTGTAATGGCTTTAGAAAAACATCCCCCCCCCTCCCCCCCTTCAGTCTATCCCACACAGCAAACAAGATTATCATTTGTCGCAACTAGTCTGTCCCTGTCTATCTATCTGTCTTGAGAGTATTGTTTTGAGTCACATCGACTGATCTTGGGATAGAAAGACTGGATAAAAACATAGACAAAGAGAGAGAGAGAGACAGCGACAAACGGGCGGACAGAATGGGGGGGACTTAAAAATGAGACGGACAAAGGCAGAGAGAGAGAGAGAGAAGAGAGAGATGAGAGAGCGAGGAGAGAGAGAGAAGAGAAGAGGAGAGAGAGAGCGAAGGAGGAGAGAGAGAGAGAATAAAGAGAGTAGAAAAGAGAGGAGAAAGAGAGATGGAGAAAGAGAGAGAAAGAGAGAAGAGAAAAGGAGAGAAGAAGAGAGAGAGGGGAAGAGAGAGAGAGAGAAAGAGAGGGAGGGAGAGAGGGAGAGAGAAGAGGAGAGAGGAGACCGAGAGAGGTAGCGAGAGAGAGGGAGAGAGAGGGGAGAGAGAGGGGGGGGGGGGGGGGGGGGGGGGAGGGTGGGGGGGGGGGATAGAGAGAGAGCGAGAGAGAGGAGGGAAGAGAGAGATTAGAGAGATTATAAGAGGAAGAGGAAGAAGGGAGAGGAGGAGAGAGTAGAGAGAGGGAGAGAGTAGAGAACGAGAGAGAGAGAGAGAGAGAGAGTGGTTTATTGGTTGGTCATTAGAAAAGCATTACTTCCCCACCCCGATACAGGAGGGGTCCCTATTGAAAAGAGGGATAGTAACCGGTAGATGTTTTGTCATAACGAGTAATTAAGAAACAAATAAAACCGACCCGCCTCCTTTTTTTTTTTTTATTTTTTTTTTTTTTGTTTTTTTTTTTTTTTTTTTTTTTTTATTTTTTTGTTTTTTTTTTTTTTTTTTTTTTCTTTTTTTTTTTTTTTTTTTTTTTTTTTTTTTTTTTTTTTTTTTTTTAAATTTTTTTTTTTTTTTTTTTTTTTTTTTTTTTTTTTTTTTTTGTTTTTTTTTTTTTTTTTTTTTTTTTTTTTTTTTACGTTTTCACTTTTTTTTTTTTTTTTTTTTATTTTTTTTTTTTTTTTTTTTTTTTTTTTTTTTTTATTTTTTTTTTTTTTTTTTTTTTTTTTTTTTTTTTTTTTTTTTTTTTTGTTACAAAAAATTTTTTTTTTTTTTTTTTTTTTTTTTTTTTTTTTTTTTTTTTTTTTTTTGTTTTTTTTTTTTGTTTTTTTTTTTTTTTTTTTTTTTTTTTTTTTTTTTTTTTTTTTTTTTTTTTTTTTTTTTTTTTTTTTTTTTTTTTTTTTTTTTTTTTTTTTTATTTTTTTTTTTTTTTTTTTTTTTTTTTTTTTTTTTTTTTTTTTTTTTTTTTTCCCTCCTTTTTTTTTTTTTTTTTTTTTTTTTTTTTTTTTTTTTTTTTTTTTTTTTAAAAACAAGAAAAAGAAAACCGACCAACCCAAGTAGAACTAAAACGAATCCGTTAGCCATTAGATTCCTTGAGCACAACTAAAAGAAAAAATGAATCAAATTATTATAATTAAACAAAGCATAAAAATGAGAGAGAGGAGCCGTAAGTGAGAGAGAGAGGAGAGAGAGAGAGAGGAGAGAAGAGAGAGAGGATAGGAGGGAGGGAGAGGGGGGGGTGGGGGGGGGGGGGGGGGGGGGCGGGGGGGGGGGGGGGGGGGGGGGGGGGGGCAGGACAAACAGACGGGCAGACAAGAGAAACAGGGAGAGAATGGCAGAGAGAGAGAGAGAGAGAGGAGAGAAGAGAGGGAAGAGGAGGAGAGGAGAGAGGGAGAAGGGGAGGGAGAGATAGGGGGGGAGGGAGGGAAGAAGGAGTGGGGAGGAGGGGGTGACAAAACAAACGAAGACAGACGAGACGGGCAGATAGAGAAATGTGGCAGAGAGAGAGGAGAAGGAGAAGAGAGAGAGAGAGAGAAAAAAACAGAGAGGGAGAGGTTAGGAGATGAGAGAGAGAGAGAGATGAGAGAAGAGGCGAGAAAAAAACGGAGAAAAACTGGAAAAAACTGAAGTGGAATGAAAAAAAAAAAAAAACACTCAAACCAAAAACAGAAGCACCTTTATATATTCCTTTATTTTAACTAACAAGTATAGAAGAGAATTTTAGGCACAGAGCTAAAGGGAGGAGTGCGCACAAAGCCTTGCGCGGCTCAGTCTTTTTGTATGTGAGAGAGATGAGAGGAGGAGAGAGAGGAGAGAGGGGGGAGAGCACGGAAGAGCTTGTGGTGTTAGCGAATATGACAGTACATGACAGAACATAGATTAGACACGTAAAGAGAAAAAAATAAATAAGCCATACAGACCAAAAAAATAGATGACAATCCACTGACGAAAAACAGGAACAGAACGCCGATTAACTTATAAACAACAAAGAGCAAGGGAGAGAGTTATAGCTGGATATTCAACATGAA
>CM065702.1:16645913-16655913 GCA_017654935.2 Phymorhynchus buccinoides | reverse complement strand
ACCGGGCCATCTGCCCTTGTCATAGGGAACAAGTGGGAAGGGGAGAAAGAAAACTCGTTTGATGCCTTTCAAATCAAAAAAGAAAAGAAAGGGGGGGGGGGGGGGTAGTAATCATGCAAAATCCGGCACACACGAGCAATTAGTAAGTGACCGTGACGGAAGGAGAAGGAGAGAGAGAGGAGAGAGAGAGGAAGAGAGAGAATGAGAGAGAGAGAGAGAGAGATATATTGATAGAGATAGAGAGAGAGAGAGGGGAGACAGAGACAGAGAGAGAGAAAGAGAGCGAGACGACGAGAGAGCAGAGCGAGAGAGCGAGAGAGTGAGAGAGAGAGAGAGGAAAGAGAGAGTGAGAGAGAGAGAGGAGAAGAGAGACACACAGAGAGAGACAGAGGAGAGAGAGAGGGCTTGAGAGAAAGAGAGAGGACGGAAGAGGAGCAAGTGACGAGAGAAAGAGAGAGAGAGAGATGGAGGAGAGAGAGGAAAGAGGGACACACACAGAGATAGAGAAGAGAGAGAAAGACGAGTAATTTAGGAAACATAGAGAGACCGAGACAGAGAGAAAGAGATGAGAGAGAGAGAGAGAAGAGAGACGGAGAAGAGAGAGAGAGAGAGTGAAAGAGACCGAGGGAGGAGAAGAGAGAGAAAAGACTGCCGAGAGAGAGACACACAGATGATGAGAGACAGGACGGAAGGGAGAGAGAGAGAGAGAGAGAGAGGACAGAGAGAGAAAGAGGAGAGACAGAGACAGAGCCAGACAGAAACAGACAGAGAAACGGGGTGGAGGGGTAGTAAGATGGCATGTGGTGGAAGTTGGGGTTAAATTCAAGTGGTGAACAAGCTCAAATAAAAAACCACATAATAATAAACCTTCCCAAATTGCTGTCATGAGACGAATTGCAATAATCCACAATCTGTGAAAGATCACGTTATTGATTCGTCATTGTCTCCCTAAACATTGTGTCCAGGATTGTCTATTTGTTTGTTTGTTTGCTTAGTTTTTTTCCCCCTCTTTAACACGATCACGCTCACTCTCCTTTCATTTGAGTAGTAGGGAAACTAATTGTTTTTTTAAAAGATTCCGTCCATCTTTTGTTTTTTATGTCGGGGGGGGCTGGTGGGGGGGGGGGGTCTTTAGAACTAAACTACTTTCATTACGCTAATATCCTCCCCGTGGGGATACCTGGGGGGTCTTTTTGTGAAAAATAGATTCACCCACCTTCTGGAAGTTCTGCTGTCTTGTAAACTTCCTCTAATCTGCCACTCTCTTTTACTCTGCCTTTCCCCTGTGCTTTACTGTCATCTAGGGGAAGACGGGGTTAAAAGCGCCATGGGCGGGTAAGAAGCCCATGCCAATTTTTCTCATGAAATGAAGCAAATTCCAGTCAAATATTGCCCATGAGACGAGTGTTAATGTTTAGCATTTGTCCTCATGGGCAAATTTGACTGAAATTTTCTTTTATTTCATGAGATAATTGGGGTGGGCTTGTTACCCGCCCATGCTCTTTTTTACCCCGTCTTCCCTTATTATCTTTCTGACGTGTTGGCCCATTCTCCTGCCCTTTTTCAAAAAAACAATCTTCCAAATAACTTTTTCTCCTTTTGAGCTCCTCCGAAATCGGAATGTGTCGAATGTACACACAGCGGGGAGACCAGTGAAAAGTGAAAAACGGACACATTATGTACCTTACCCATTGTGGCCATATGGACTTGGAACGCAGAAGAAGAAGAAAAGAAAGTTCACTAATAGATTATGATTAGCTTGCTTTGCTTCTTTTACCTTTGTTAAAACGTTGTCACGGAGCTTTAAACATTTCGCTTCTGTTTTCTCACAAACAATTCAACAAACAATTTAATTTTTTGTAATTAAATTGTAAAGGTAAAGAGCCCCCCCCCTCCCCCCCCCTCCCCCCCTCCCCCCAAATGGCGCCATGTACTGCAGTACATAGGGGGGGGGGGGTCCTATTACATAATGGCCTCGGTTTAGGGTTAGGGTTCGTATTCCAAAAATTTTATTAGCTAAAAAGGTTAATAAAATACAGCTTTTATGTTTGGTAAAGAAAGGCAAAAAACGGGGAAAGGGGAATTAACCGAGAAATGCATGGGGGTGGCACCATCTCGACCTTTACCTGATTTTTAAAAAATTTCCAATAATGTTCTCTTTTACGTTTCGCACTCTTGACAACCGCCAGCCATCTTTGAGCCCAAACTTTCCAATAAACTTACTTGGCTTCAGAAAAGATTTCTTCTGCACTATTGTGGGATTTCTCTGTGACACATTTATAACAGGGTCAATCCTTAAATGCCCAAATTTTTGAAGCACAATGTCATTAAATAACAGACCCTGATTTCAAGAGTTTTAATGAAACGGGTGTTAAATCATTGTGGTGGCAAAAAAAAGTGACATTGGCGGCGAAAGGGTTAATACTTTTAAATGTTGTTTGTCATCTTTCGTTATAGTTCATGTTGTGTCAAGTTTTTGTTGTTGTCGTTCTTTCTTATTTTTTATCACCAAAACGTTTGATCCGCATTTCGCTTTGCTTGAATAAGGTTTTATACACGCTTCGTTTCAATCTGTAAATTGCAAAAGAATAGAGTTGTCAGCACATTTGTGACTCAGCACCACAAAGGGGACATTAAGTCGCTGGGATAGTTAAAAAGGCTTGCAAAGTCCAAAAATATTTTTTGAGTTATGTTTATTTTCGTGCTCTCTAACATCTAATATTTCATATATACAAAGGAAATACTCCAACAAGTGCATTAAAATGAGGAGGTGGATGCATTGGCTTCAGCTAGGCTAAACCTTCGACTGTGATTTCTCAAAATGGCTGACAGTCACCCTACCAACTTTAAATGCCCATAACTCTAAAACAGAAAAAAGCAACAAGAATGGTTCTTATATCATTTCAAAGAGAATGGTCTGAAGTTTCCAACTGTGCCATTTTCTCAAAATTGTCATTTTGACACTTAATGTCCCTTTCGTGATGCTAGGTCACATGTTCAATATCATACAGTCTTGACATCCGTAGGGTCCCCCTTACCAAAAATACTGCACAATAAGGGGTCCCATTATAAATCAAATGATAACGGACAGAAAGTTACCACTTTCAGATTGCTATCATGCATTTTTGGAAAGGGGTGACTCTACAGATGTCAAAAATATACATAAAAGCAATTGCCCCCCGATGGTAATCATCCCTATTTTGGGGATCTACCTGATGTTAGAGTAACTTCCCCTGTTTGACCGATTTAATTAGGCAAGATCACTCCCATGCACCATAAGATTACTCTCCTTAATTATTTCCGAACAATTCCTATTGTCACGGGGGGAAACTGATCTAGAAAGGGAAGGGGAGAAAAAAGGTCTTGCGGCGCTGCCAACCCCATGTTGCAGTTTCCAGGGACAAACTACTTAAAACCAGGGACAGAGACTTATTTCCAGGGACAATCATTGCAATTTCATGTATCATGAAATATATTTCGCGATCTAGCAGACTTTCTGTGACCCTGGAAACTTTAGGTAGTCTTTTTGGTGCTTTTCGGTGCCAACATGCTCCTAATTCAACATCTTTTGGTGTTCAGTAACTTAACAGAAAGAACATTTCAACGGTGCCCGTTGTTTTGGATGTTCCTGTATTCAATAGAAAGGTTAGCTAACAAGACAAGTGACTGCTTTAGTCTCTACAAAATGTTGATTCTACTCAGTTTCCAAGGACACCAGACAGAAAAGTGGATTCCAGGGACAGGGTGCCATTTTGGACTGTTTCCAGGGACAAATACCCCTTAGGGGGGGGAGGGGGGGGCGATAGGCAGCCCTGGCCTTGATAAGTCACGTGTCCCAGTTCCATTTCCTGAATTCCAAAGTCTTGAGCAATGAAGGACCCGGTAGATAAATAGATACTGTTAGCATTACTGATACAACAAATACACCATTATTGTCAGAATCATAGTTTCTGAACTCTTATCTCTTAATGTCTTTTGTGTTGTTTTGTTTGGCCAGCTCTTTTTAGATTATGTGCATAACTTAGATTGGACACATTTTTACAAAACAAACAGTACTTTTACACATACGAGCATCTGTGTCGTGTCCGGAAGGGAAATCGTCTTGGAGCGAAGATTTATATATAAAAGATGCAATGCAGCATTGAAAACAATAGAAAAGACAACAAGTGGGAAGGCTGTGGTATAAATGTATTCGGCAAATATAAAAAAAATATCAAAGATTTTTATGAAAAAAAATGCTTGAAAATAAGAGACAGAAACAAGGTTTAGCTGTTTCTCTGCGTTCGTTTCAAACCAATCAGTCCCTCTGATAATTGAACGAACAAAGAGTGTAAGAAAAAACGGGGGTGGGTGGGGTGGAGAGGGTCTTGAGAGTTGGTTGACAGTGTGGGTGGCGGTGGCGGGTGTGGGGGTGGGGGTGTGAGTGCACATTCAAGTGTGCACACGAAATGCGAACAATTGCTGTCAAGAGTGTCGCCAGATGGATTCCAATGTTCGTTATCAGTGAAGAAGAGTCTTGGGCTAAGTTTCACGAGATGATGTTCTGCGCGCGCAGAGCGTTTGCGGCAAAAAAAAGGTCTACAAAGTCATAAACAGTTTATATCAAACTTTTACGGAAAACAAATATTACAAGCTCTTGCCTGATTGATGATTTTTTTTTTTAAATTTAAATTAACCAAATATTAATGGGCCAATCAACAACAAGAAATACATTATCGCCGAGCTGCCATTATCAAATCACGTAATGGCTGGTACCCACGTGTCGTCATATCCGGCCACAAGGAGCGTGCCATATTATGGGAGACCGCCATCTTAGTCAGTAACTTTGTTTGAAAAATGCCAGATCGATGCTGTTTACACACAAATCTGACTAAGATGGCGACACTTCCGTTGGATGCGCACGCAGGTGGGGGAGAGCCATAGTTTTCGGCGCGAGAGGCGGGTTTGGAAGAGGATCAGCAGAGCGCTCGGGAAACTATCGGCAAACGAAGGCGTTTCTTAGGACCGTTTTTGCGGAACCGTTACGAGCGCCCGCCCTTGAGAAATGCCCCCTGTTATTGATTCGCGGCATTACGGGTCCCACCCAAAATGCAGGGTTACGTCCCTTATTATCTCGCTTTATCCCCGAAGCGTTCGTTCCCTCTACATACCGCATCATTTCCAAACTGTTTCATCCACGCTTTGTGGCAATCTGATAATTGTAGGCGGACAGATGTTTACCCCGGTTGTAGTAGCAGCACGGTTTCCCAATTACCAGGTTACCATGGAGGGTGGGGGGGGGGGGGTTGATGGGGGGGTGGTGTGGGGTGGGGGGGGGAGTGGTGTGGGGTGGGGGGGGGGGGGGGGAACCGTCAATCTACTTGGCACGAACAGAAGGAAGATCGGAATCAGAGGAAAGGGGGGGGGAATCAACTGTCTCGCTTTTAATTGAGTATAAAATGACACGATAAAATACGCTGATCAACAGAAATTAAGGACCGTTTTTCAATAACTGACAATAGACGATTTTCGGAAAGAAACAAAAAACTAGGGGAGAGCACTTTGTGAAAATTAGTGTTGATTACCTCGACTTACTCGAGTATGTACGTGTGTGTGTGTGTGTGTGTGTGTGTGTGTGTGTGTGCGTGTTGTGTGCGTGTGCGTGCGTGTGTGCGTGCGTGCGTGCGTGTGCGTGCGTGTGTGTGTGTATAGGTATGTTTGTGCGTGTGTCTGCCTGTGTGCTGTTTTAAGCATTTGTCAAAAGCTGGTCCTAAAACTTACTTGAGATCTATAGACAAAAACACCGTAGTAGATGGATGAACGACAAAACGTGACCAAAACACTAATAGTCAAACCACGAAAACAAAAACCATTGCATCCTCTGGCAGGGAATAGAGATAACATGGACAATCTCACACCATCTCACAATCCCATTTCCTGGAACTCCGAGCCTGACAAAAGTCATGAGGGTTGTCTGGTTTTCTGTATGTCTCTTGTCTGTCTAGGTTTGTTTTAGAAGAGCATACATCACCATGGAAACACGAACACTGCGTTAGAAACGGTTGTTCTTTTTCTGTAAAAAAAAAAGAAGAAGAAAAAGAAGACTTAATTAATTAACTCCAGTCTCAGTAAATGCCACTGATAACGCTAGCAACTACGGTTCCATTACCCCGTCTAGCGACATGCATTATTTTTGGACATTCTTGGTTGAGCGTGGCATCTCAACCGACAACGAGGGAAGTAACTAGATTTTGTAAAGAATGTGCATTCATTACTTTAACGGCAGAAACAGAGACAAAAAAATATTTAAAAAAACCACACAAAAAACAGACAAACACATGGCAGGGTGCTTGGCAGTGAATGTATGTATGGTGGGCGTGTAGAGTGATGTCTCGGGCGGATGTATTTTTGCCCGTGGTGATAGAAGAGAACAAGATTGGCAGTCATATGCTTTTTCTTCTCTTTTCTTTCGTGGTATGTGCTCAAAGGTGGACCCTGACGGATGCGTTTTTGCTAGAAACACACCGAGATCACCAGGAAAACAAAACCTTTACAGAGATCGCAACACTCACTTTGCTCTGGTTTCCTAGAAATCAAACCGTCAAATCGGCGATTCATCCTTGGCGGAGGTGCTGGAAGTCAAATTCTTTCACTGAAAGAGAAGGCGTGTGCCGTCTCTTTCGTAATGGCGACCAAATTGTTTGCACGATTTGTTTCGCAATACAAGCCTTTTTATTTAATTTTATTTTAAAATTTTATGCAGTTTATCTAAAAGAGTTTCGCTCACAACCAAGGAAATAGCTTTTTTTTTTTTTTTACTGCACTACAAAAAAAAGAAAAAGCTTCAACCACAATGGGATTGGCGTCCACCCACTCCATCTAAAATGGCTTCTCTGTCTCCGGCATCTCCACCAAAAAAGTACAAGGAGGAATCGCCGTTTTGCCGGTTTGATTTCTAGGAAAACAGAGCAAAGCGAGTGTTCCGATCCTTGAAAAAAAACTGTCTTTCTGGTGATCTCGACGTGTTTCGTGCAAAAACTCATCCGTCAGGGTGTTCCAACGTTTTAACATTTCTGTGTCAATGATTCCTTTGATGGTTTTACGACGAATAAATAGTTTGAGTTTGAGTTTTGCACTGCACTCTCAGTAACTGGCGAAAGAGATCTGATGGAGGGAAGAAGTCAACACGAACGTCAGGGGAGATATTAACAATTAAGGCTATGTGCTTGACATAGCATGAAGTTTGACTCTTGGTTAATTGCGGGTTTCATTGTGCTAAATAAGATCCCGTGTAGGTACGGCAATACAGTTGAACCTCCCTTATAAGACCTCCCATTGTAAGACTCCCTCCCACATAAGACCTACTTCTCTGAGACATTGCCCTTCTTTGTAAGTATTAAAATTACCTCCCTTATAAGACCCCTCCCATATAAGACCTCATTTTGGATGATGTTTGAAGGTCTTATAATAAAGAATATTAATAAAAAAAAAAAAAAATAATTAATAATAATAATACTATAATACATAGCATTTATATAGCGCCTTTCTGTAGAACTAAACTCAAGGCGCTCACATTCACTGATTCACACGCAATCGGGCTAACATATACATTCATTCCATCATCATCTAATTAGTGTGAAAAGTTACAGAGAGAAAGCTCTTTGAAACAAGTGAGTTTTCATTTGGGTTTTGAAAGCGGGAAGTGCTGAATTGTGACGGAGGTGAACAGGCAAGGAGTTCCAGACAGTGGGGGCGCAAAAACTAAAACTGCGATTGTCCAAAAGACTTTAAATTCACTTTAGGAACTTTCAACAGTTTGGCATGGGGAGTGAGTGAGAAGGAGTGAGAAGGAGTGAGAAGGAGTGTAAGTTTGGAGAGCACTTGAGAGGTAGGATGGTAGGGTCTGTCCAAAGTGGCGGAATGCAAGGACTGACAGTTTGTACTCTAAACGAAACTGCACTGGCAGCCAGTGCAGCTCCCTGAGGAGTGGTGTGACATAAGGGAGGTTCCACTGTACTGAGAAATTAAATATTTCGCAAAACAGTTATTAGGTGAAACCTTTTTCACTATGCCAACCTTGTTCTAAATCCATCCATTATTTTGTTTGAATAACCCATATATTTTTGTAATATTCATTTTTGCTTCACTGGGATTACGTTGATACGGCCCGCCATCCTGTAAATGAAACATCGCGTGCAGCATCTATATCTTATCTTAGCAAAACTATCTGTATTGCTATATAAAAAAAAGAATCGGGACTTTACTACTGGTGTTGCATTGCATTCGGGCATTGCCTCCAGTATCGTTCCCACCATCTTTACATAGATCTACTAATGTCCTATGTGTCTGTTTCAGACCGGAGGACGTTAAACAGATTTACTACGTGCAGCATCTATCTACGAGGTCCAAGAAACGCTTGCGCCGGGTTCAGTGGTTTAGGCGCTATCACATGGGAACATTATTTTGATCATCTTGACACGGGCGCATACATACATACATACATACATACATACATACACACACACACACACACACACACACACACACACACACACACACACACACACACACACACACACACACACATACATACATACATGCGTACGTACGTACGTACGTACGTACATACATACATACATACATACATACATACATACATACATACATACATACATACATACATACATACATTCATACATACATACATACATACATACATACATACATACATACATACATACACAGGGCTCCCCATTCTGTGCGTCTGTGCGTCAAATGTGCGTGACAGACGCATTAAAACTTCGTACTGGGGGTGAAACGACGCACTATAATTACTACTCGAGGGTTATGAGACGCACTATAAATCTGCCGAGTGCGTGACAGACCTGGTTACTCTACGATTTTGGCGTAGCATGCTACGAAATTAGGGTGTCTGCTACGCAGCTACGACTCGAAATAGCAAACTCCGCATTTTCATTACCGGCAGCTTTGAATTTCGAGCGAGCGTTGTCAAGGACACAGATCCGTTCAGTTTGAGGCACCCGATGCGTTCCTTCGAGTCAGCTTCGAAACTGCTTTGCAGTTGGCGCGCACAAGTTGAGAGTAAGTTTGCTTCAGTTCTTGTGAGGAAAAAAAATGGATTGCGGTGCACAGCAAAAGCGAAAAAGACACGAAACGGACGACGAATCAGAGGTGGAAGAAGTAGAATCGGAAAATGAAGCTAAAAAGACCAAGCCAAATAGAACAGCAACTCCGAGGACTGTGAACCAGAAATATCTGTCGAGCTACCATCGGGAGTTTCTATGCATCATAGCATCGAAGAGGGGGGTGGGGAGCATCACGCTTTTTGCACGGTGTGCAAAAATGATTTTACTGTCAGTGACGCTGGTTTGGCTGACTGCGCTAAACACTGTAAGGGGCGCACAAAGATCTGGTGAGCGTTTTGAAAGGAAGCAGTAACTTCCTGCAGAACTTCATTGAGAAGAAGAAAGAAGAGTCGAAGCAAGGTCTGCAAAATGACGTCACCAGGGCCGAAGCCATGATGTGCATGCTGATAGCGCGGTCCAACTTGCCACTTTCATCAGCTCACAAAGGTGAAGGTCAGGTCATGATAGTACTTGGTCATTCTAGACTGGTTGATTTTTCACCCTCTATAAGTTCACCCTGGGGGTGAAGAGACCCTCTATAGCTGCTTCCTGGGGGTGAAAATACCCTCTATGGTCAAACAAAATGGGGAGCCCTGCATACATTACATTACATACATAGTATACATACATACATACATACATCCTTACATACATACATACATACATACATACATACATACACACATACATACATACATACATGCATACTTACATACATACATACATACATACATACATACATACATACATACATACATACACACCTACATGCATACATACATACATACATACATACATACATCATACATCACATACATACATACATACATGCAGGCATACATGCATACATGCATACATACATAGCATACATACAT
>CM065702.1:16630166-16635413 GCA_017654935.2 Phymorhynchus buccinoides | reverse complement strand
AGGGGGAACACGATTGCGGAAAGAACAACACGATGATTTGAAGATATCCCCAAGAGACTGGCTGGAGTGGATAGCCCATCCCCGAACTATCCTTATCCAATACGCCGAAAGATATCCGAATGATAATCCGCCATCCCATCCACAATCATCTCCACCTGAGAAGGGGGTGAGAGGGGGGAGGGGGGGATGTGTAACAGACTTAAACCCTCTCTAACCGTACGTACAGATCACTAGAAACACACGACACCACCTCACACAGAAGATCATGAGGCTTCGGGAGAAGACTCTCAGGTCAAGAGAGAACACACCACATCGTGAGTTCACCAAGAACAAAAATCATTGACAGAGAGACATTCGTAACTAACCAACAAATCCTACGACAACACAGCACGCCTAACTTCTACAGACAGCACAAGACACAACGCACACAGTTCTAGCACTCTCCCTCACCCTCTCTACTCCACTCCGCTCCTCACGTTCTACATCCGTAAAAACCCTCACACACTCAACACCGACACACAACGACTACACCACACAGCAACACCTCTAACACATCCACACACACAACACACACCACACCACACAACACACTCAGATCCCAAACTACCACACACGCGCACACACACACACACACACACACACTTTTCAACTACACCACACTACACACCCAAACCACTCACACACTACACACAATCTACGGTCCACCCTACAAGTCCCACAACAGCACCATCGTCCCACATAAACACCCATCCTCCGACATGAACCTACGTACCCCCCTCAACAATCCCCTACAAACACCAACACAACACTACCCACACATCACCCACAAAACTACTCAACACTCCACCACCAACACCACAATCACGCGATCATCTAACCCCTACCAACAGACCAGAACTATAAACCCTCTCAGTACCCACACAGCAACCTATAAACCGCTCTTCCTTTTCGTTCAAATCTCTCTCTCTTCTTCGCTTCTTCTTTCTTTGTCCAACTCTCATACTAACCCTCCTCCCCCTCTCGTCTAATTAAATCCCCTTCTACCCTCACGCCCTCTATAATAAGGCAAGCAACAACATCTAGTCAAAGGCGAGTAAGCAGCTTCTACTCATGCACCATCCATGTCTATATTCTCTGTCTGTGAATCTCCTGTCTCGTTCACGTCGTCGTCTGTCCTTCTTCATGGTTTAAATAATCAACAAATCTAAGTAACATTCACATCTCCCAATCTCTCATCGGTCTTTTCTAAACTTTTACATATTCATCTATTCTCTCTCTCTCTCATTCTCTTCATCCTCCCTCTCTCCTGACCTCTTCTCGAAGAAAGTCTCTTTTAAATCTCAACTACTCATGTGATGTGATGATGATACTGAAAAGGCCAATACCACATGCAACAAAACACACACACGTCACACGCACACATAGCAACAAACCGACGCGCGCAACACACACAACACATTTTCTCGACAACAAAAGGAGCAACATACGGCTTCAGCGCGCTAATCCCTCACCACGACTAACGACACCATCCCCCACCCCCACCCCCCCCCACTCACCATACCCCCTACCCGTGTAAACAAACCACCTACACAAACACGCACCGCATCACAACACCGAACTACCCCACGTGCGACTCGCTAGCGCACAGCATAAGTTAAAAAGGAAACACACATCACACACGCACGCGCGCGCAGTGAAAACACCACAACCACCACCCCCCCACCCCCCACACACACACACACACACATCACCACCCCCAAGAACCACCCGACCCCCACGCGCGGCCCTCAAACGAGCGAGCGAGAGTGGGCGCTCGCTACGGACTATTGCGGGAGACGCCCTCCCCTCACCACCACAACACACAACGCAACGTAGGGATGGGGAAGAGCGACCGACGCAGAGTGGTGTGGATCTAACTTCGATTTTATTTCCCGCGTAGGCGACGAATCCCTACTGTCTGGTTGGATTAGGCAAACGGGCGCTGGGACAGTGGCGAACTAGTGACTCCCGCAGAGAGAAGGTGCCAGCTGGGAACACATCGCAGGAGTAACGACACGGGCCCCAAAGGGCTATCAGTGCCATCGTCTATCATCGGGCGACGGCGATCGGAAAAGAAAGAGATGAACAGAGAAAGAGAGGGATCTGCGGGTCCTCGCTCTCTCATCCTCCTCCTCTCTCTCTCTCTCTCTCATTCCTCAACTCCTCTCTCTCTCTCTTCCTCTTCTCTCCTTTGTTTCTCTCTCCTCCCCTCCCCTCTCTCTCTATTTTGTCTACCTCCCTTGCACACAGGCCGGTGGCCTTGCAGTAAACCATTTTCAATATTCAATGTTCAGTGTTCTCTCTCTCTCTCCCTCTCTCTCTGTCTGTCTGTCTCTTTTAAGTTCAATAAGGAAGAAAGGTTAATGACATCCTTGTATGCGGTCGTGTCTGACCATCCTTCTGTAGGGGGCTGTCTCTCTGTTTCCTCAGCATGTTTGTCTGTCTGTCTGTCTGTCTGTCAGTCTCTCTCTCTCTCTCTCTCACTATCTCTCCCTCTGTATGCCTGTCTCTCTCTGTCTCTGTCTCTCTCTCTCTCTCTCTCTCCCATCTCGCTCTCTTTCTCCCCCCTCTCTATCTCTCCTCTCCCTCTCTTTCTCCCTCTCTCTCTCTATCTATCTCTCTATCTCCCTCTCTCTCTCTCTCTCTCTCTCTCTCTCTCTCTCTCTCTCTCTCTCTCTCTCTCTCTCTCTCTCTCTCTATATGTTACTATTCAGGAAGTTGTTTAGGTAAATATTTCACAGAAATAAGTACTTCCGGGTATCTCGGAGTTAACAATTGCGTTGAGGAACTGTGACCTAGCACCTTATGCGTGTTAAATGCATGGTAAACCGCATTCCACCAGTCGTAAGAGTATGGCGATTTCAGTATTTCAAGCCTTTGGAAATTCTGGGAAAACAGGAAGATTTAATACAAGCACACCCACAACCATGTCATGTAGACATACCAGACCTGCTTACCCCCTACACAAGTTTCCAGTAGTCTGGATAGCTGAAATGAGTAGTTTTGGCTCAAAATGTGTAGTTTTATTCATTAAACCATCAAACAATGTTCACTGAATATTAGTAATTAGAGCATTATTTTCAATTTTGAAGAGTAGTAGAGGTCCAAATTGAGTAGAATACTACTCGAAAACAAAAAGAGTAGAGTAACACAGGTCTGGGCATTAACTAGGCCACATAACATAGAAGATAACTTTGTTGACTGCTGGATCAGGACAACAAGTCCTGACCTCGATAGGGGGAACTGTTGATCCTTGGAGGGGGGTTAGTCCAGCTTTCGAGCTTAGCTCTTTTTCCAGACTGAGATGTGAGGGCTTTGCTGTAGTAGAAAAGTGTCTTGTTGATTTGAGTACAATTCACAAATGTTGGTAGGGACAAAGATATTCTAAAAGGGTAAGATGGACTACTTAAGAGCTCGGCGAACCGGGCTGATAGAGTTATCGTTAGTGGGGTAGTTACACCATTCACAGTGGAGGCTATCCAAAAAAATCGGACTGGAACTTGAACGGAGAATTCAACTGGCCTATCGACGTGTAAAATGTGTCCTGTTTCAAAGGGACATAACCAGTGTTTCTGTCCTCACTACTCATATAGGGAAAAGAGACCGGATGCTTATCTTCCCCTATACAGTCTTTGGTAGGGACAAGTTGAACAGATTTCAGGGTGAATAGTGAGGGAAGGATGGCAGGGTGGTAAGGGTGGGGGTAGGGGAACGAAGAGTAGTAGTGGGGTACAGGAGAGATTGTAGCAAGGTTGGGTTGTTGGCTGTTAATGGGGGGCGGGGGGGGGGGGGGGGAGAGAGGGGGAAGAAAAAGTAACACATTTGAATGAAAGTTGGGTAAAAACAAAAAGTACGATGAAAGAATGTGTGTGTGTGTGTGTGTGTGTGTGTGTGTGTGTGTGTGTGTGTGTGTGTGTGTGTGTGTGTGTGTGTGTTTGTGTGTGTGCAGGCGTGTGTGTGTGTGTGTGCGTGCGTGCGTGCGTGCGTGTGCGTGCGTGCGTGCGTGCGTGCGCGTGCGTGCGTGCGTGCGTGTGCGTGCGTGCGTTGCAGTGCGTGTGTGTGTGCGTGTGTGTGTGTGTGTGTGTGTGTGTGTGTGTGTATGTGTGTGTGTACGTGTTTTGTCGTGTGTTTTTTTATATAATCAGAACGGCTCATAAATGACTTCGGCCTACACACAAGCAAAACAACATGAGCAGAAAATGTCAGCTATAAAAAGAACTCGAACAACCCATTGAATGTGTGTGACTAATTATAGTCCATTGTATACAGACGTTCGTCTACACCTATATTGTTACTAATTGGGCACTTTCCTGGTCAGTGTCGCACTGCCCCCTCCGGGCATTGCCTCCAGGATCGTTCCCACCATCTTTATATATCTACTAATGTCCCATAATTATGTGTCTGTTTCAGACCAGAGGACTTTAATCAGATTGTCCTTCCCTTGTGTGTGACCTAAGGTATTGACCTTCTATGCTCTGAGAATGATCTGTTCAAAGTCAAGGTCATGCGTTTTGTTACCAAAATATCCATTTGTATCTATCTAAATATAAATTCAACGGTTTCGGTCTCAAAATGCTCTGACACGACTCTTGAAATCAAGGTTTTAGGTATTCTAAAACAAGATTTTAAAAATAATCCACTTGATATAGAATCAACCGTTTCTCTATCTCTAAATTGCTCTAAAATTGATCTTTGACCAAGGATAGAATTTATTGACATACATATAAATATAGAATCAACAATTTATCTCTATAAAAACCAAAATAATCTCTTTGTACACGACGCATGCAAAAAAGAAGTCAACCATATTTATAGAATCATTGATTTATTCTTTAATATCTCTCTCTCTCTCTCTCTCTCTCTCTCTCTCTCTCTCTCTCTCTCTCTCTCTCTCTCTCTCTCTCTCTCTCTCTCTCTCTCTCTTTGTACACGACGCATGCAAAAAAGAAGTCAACCATATTTACAGAATCATTGATTTATTCTTTAATCTCTCTCTCTCTCTCTCTCTCTCTCTCTCTCTCTCTCTCTCTCTCTCTCTCTCTCTCTCTCTCTCTCTCTCTCTCTCTCTGTACACGACGCATGCAAAAAAGAAGTCAACCATATTTATAGAATCATTGATTTATTCTTTAATATCTCTCTCTCTCTCTCTCTCTCTCTCTTCTCTCTCTCTCTCTCTCTCTCTCTCTCTCTCTCTCTCTCTCTCTCTCT
>CM065702.1:16622666-16625166 GCA_017654935.2 Phymorhynchus buccinoides | reverse complement strand
ACGTTCGTACCCCCATCCCCACCACCCCTTCTTGAAATCGTAGAGATCGTAAATAAATCACGTCATGCTTGCGGTCATTGTTTGCGTCATTTTTAGAGGTACGCAACCCCCCTTGGTACTCTATATAATGGCTCGGTGCATCACGTTTTGCCCAATCACCTTTCGCCAAATCACCTTTCGCTCAATCACGTTTTGCCCAATCACCTTTCGCCCAATGGTCAACCTATGGCGATATTTTTCACGCCAGAGGGCAGTCAATGCACTAGGGGCTTATCACGCGATTTTCTTACTTGGGCGTAGTGAGAGAGAGAGTGATGGTAGGACCACTCACTGTCTCTCTCTCTCTTTCTTTATCCCCAACTAATAATATAGAGAGGATTAGCCCCACAAGAGCGTAATGCCAATCTGGTGTGAGAAAAATCGCACTAAGTCTCTCATTGGAAATTATACCATCACGTTCCGCCCAAAAATCATGCAAGGAAATCAGGGAATTGAATCAATAATTTAATGGTTGAATCAAATAGATATTTAAAAAAGAAATAAATAGGGTTAGGGTTAGGGTTTGATTACTGTTCTCACTGTTCGCGCTTAGGAAACCATTTTGGGCGAACAGTGCTAGAGCAATTTGGGCGAACCGTGGCACATTCCGTTTGCTGAGCTTCGACTCGGAGGTACTCACTGATACGCAACGAGAACAAAGACTTGGGCAAAAGGTGATTGGGTGAAAAGTGATGTATCCTAATGGCTTAATAGGGGCACGAGAGTAATTATTTCATGCTTGGGTTGATATACAGTCGTTGGTCGAATGTGTGTGTTGTCTTAATGACAAATATCCGTGGAGGCGTGACAACTGACAAACACTCCCACACAAAATGTGCTGGTAAATGAGACTCTCTCTCTCTCTCTCCCCCCCCCCCCCTCTCTCTCTCTCTCTCTCTCTCTCTCTCTCTCTCTCTCTCTCTCTCTCTCTCTTTATTTACTTTTCTTGAATGCTTTGTATTATTATGATTTGTTACGCAAGCGCTTTATTGTTTTTTTGTATGTATATATATATTTTTGTTAACCTTTGTTTAGCCTCAGGGCTGAGGGTAAAAAAGCAAATTGTATGCTTATAACCCTGATCAAACAAGATTTTGTTCGTTCGTTCATTCGTTCTCTCTCTCTCTCTCTCTCTCTCTCTCTCTCTCTCTCTCTCTCTCTCAAAAACAAAAAAGTCTCCTCAAATGGGATGCTCTCTCCTCTCTCTCTCTCTCTCTCTCTCTCCCCCCCCCTCTCTCTCTCTTTCCTCTCTCTCTTTCTCCTCTCCCTCTCTCTCCTCTCTCTCCCTCTCCTCCCTCCCTCTCTCTCTTTCTCTCTCTCTCTCCCCTCTCTCACTCTCTCTCTCTCTCTCCTCTCTCTCTCTCCTCTCTCTCTCTCTCTCTCTCTCTCTTCTCTCTCTCTCTCTCCCCTCCTCTCTCTCTCTCTCTCTCTCTCTCTTCTCTCTCTCTCTCTCTCTCTCTCTCTCTCTCTCTCTCACTCCCCTCTCTCTCTCTCTCTCCTCTCTCTCTCTCTCTCTCTCTCTCTCTCTCTCTCTCTCTCTCTCCCTCCCTCCCTCTCTCTCTCTCTCTCTCCCTCTCTCTCTCTCTCCTCTCTCCACCCTCTCTATACTCTCTCTCTCTCTCTCTCCCTCTCTCTCTCTCCTCCTCTCTCTCATCACACAAGGCAGCTTAGACCAACGAGCGACCAGTTTTACCTTTTACTTTTGTTTTCATAAAATTAATATGACATGTACAAAAACAGTACAAAAAAACAGTACAAAAACAGTACAACCGCAGTCCAACACGTTCAGTACAAGTAAGACTAAGCTACAGAAAAGAACACGGAGTTGGCAGCACAAGAACAAACCAAACCTCAACAGCCAGACACACAAAGAACCCCCAAAAGCTTCCAAAAAAAGGCAAAATAAACAAGACGAGACAAGACACCCCCCACTGAGAATTTAAAGAAAAGAAGGTTCAGGGAGGTGGGTTGGGAATTGAGACTTGAGAGTCAGTCAGTAAAACTGTAAATATTTGATGACGATGACTTCTCAATTTGCCCTACGGACTTGAACCTAAAGATATTCTAAAAGGGTAAGATGGACTACTTAAGAGCTCGGCGAACCGGGCTGATAGAGTTATCGTTAGTGGGGACAGTACACTATTCACAGTGCAGACTATCCAAAAACTCGGACTGGAACTTGAACGGAGAATTCAACTGGCCTATCGACGTGTAAAATGTGTCCTGTTTAAAAGGGACATAACCAGTGTTTCTGTCCTCACTACTCATATAGGGAAAAGAGACCGGATGCTTATCTTCCCCTGTACAGTCTTTGGTTGAACTGCCAACGAAAGAAGAAAGCACTTGAGAAAGAAGAAAGAAAAAAGACAGAAGAAAACGGCAACAACAACAAAAACAAGCGGATCGCCGAGCGGCAGATAAGTTCCCGAGCGGGTGAACTTGGGCACATAACAGCAGCATG
>CM065702.1:16610166-16612666 GCA_017654935.2 Phymorhynchus buccinoides | reverse complement strand
ATGGGGTGAATACATTTCTCGTTGTTATATTGGTCCATTAAAGTTTGGTTATAAAAAATAATACTTTTTTTTTTTTACCAATCAGACAAGAGCTTGTAATATTCTTCCGCAAACGTTTTCTAAAGTGTTTCTTAAGACCCATTTTGGCGTAACAGTTATGCGCGCGGCGACCGTCGTCTAGAGATGATGATGAAATTCTGTTTAACGTCCTCCGGTCCGGAACAGACACATATGGGACATCAGTAAATATAAAGATGGAGGGAACGATCCTGGAGGCAATGCCCGAAGGCAGCGCAACACCAGTTTTAAGTTCTACGTTGTAACATCAGCATCAAAATCCAGCAAGTTTCTTTTCATTGTATAGTAGACTCTTTGGTATTTGGTATTTTGGTATTTGGTATATTCTAGTCACAGAGACTTATCTCTGTGAAATTCGGGCTGCTCTCCCCCGGAGAGCGCGTCACCGCAGGTACAGCATCTACCCAATTTAATAAAGAAAAATTGGGGGGCACAGGGTGAGGAAGGGGTGTGGGCACACTTGGAAAACCTAGCTATCAATTTAGCCATACCAGGCAGGGGGGTGTTTTTTTCCCTTGCTTTTACCGACTTTCAACTGCCGTGGGATTTTTACGTGCGCAAAGCGCACGGGACAGACTAGCTTTAAGTCCCCATCCGAAGGACTCGACATTCAGTTCGATTTTCCTGTCGAACTAGAAAGAAAGGGCGAGGAGGCCGGGATTCGAACCTGGGTCACTCACGCTGCAGTCACGCATTACATTTGGCAGGCGAACGTCGTCTGAACCACTCCGCCACCTTTTTCCCTTTTCGAAAGGTTCATAAAATGGAAACTCATATTGGCTTTTTCAAACAATTCAACTTAACGTCGAGCAATGGCGGTTAATATAAAAGACACACACGCATAGTGTCACGAACGGGCCATGCATACGTTTCGGTTTATTTTGAGAGCTGTGCCAATATCATTCTTCTTCTGCTTCTCCTTCTCCTTCTTCTTTTTCTTCTTCTTTGATCACTCAGACAGTCTCCTGTCACATGAGCGCAGATGCATCATGCTGTCATTATGCGCTAAACTGAGAAATAGTTCGGCTAGAGAAAACAATTTAGTATAAGAATTTCTATTTTTTTTAAAGACAAAAAAGACAGGAGAATGGACAAGAAAGGCTGAAAGATAGTAGGTGATAGTGAGCAAATGGAAAAGGCAGAGTCAAAGAGACTGATAGACTACAGGAAGATACAAGCACACAACTTCCAGAAGGTTGGGGGAACTGTTTCTACAAAAGACCCTCCGAAATCCCTGCAGGAAGGAAGAACATATCGAGGGGTGCCTGCCAGAACGGTCTATCTCAAAAGGAATAAAGAACACAGATGGGCAGTTCTGGCAGTCACCCCTCGATATCATCATCGTAAAGGCGTGACAATTTGAATGCGAAGAAGGAACTGAATCAGAACTCAGACGCGCCACCACCCGAGATGTAAGGAATGGTTGCAGCCGTTCTCCTGACAGCCGTGACGCACCACCCCAAACTCCGCTCGACTGAACGTTCAGTGAACAACCGATACACTAAAACTCGACCTTATTGTGCAGTGTGACAGGGCCTCAAGAAATGCTTTTAATTATATATAAACAAGCGCGAAATCGCAATAGTTTGTGGCACGCGGTCTATTTTTACCACTCCAATCATGAGTCACCTCCCCTGGCTTTTCAATAATTTTAATCTGTAAACCAGAATGTTATCTCTGCACCATTTCGTAACTTTTTATATCGTTTGGAAAACATTTAAAACTATGTATCCTACTTATGCTCATCGAAAGAAGCACCGCATACTCGTCGTGTCTGTTGTAGTGTCTGTATTACGTATGTTTATTATTTTGTACGCTTTTAAAATACATCATTTTAAAGAGCGGCCAGAAGTGTAGCCTCGATTTGAAGTGCGACAATTTTTGTCAAAATGTGCGACAATTTTGGACCGACAGACAGACAGACCGACAGACCGACAGACAGACAGACAGACAGACAGACCGACCGACAAACGTGAGTTATAGGTTTGTGGCTTGAGCCAGAAAAAAAAATTACAAAACAAAATCCTATCTTTACTGCAAGTCAGAGTGCCAAAGGGTGGGTTGGGTGGGGGTGGGTGGGTGGGTGGGTGTGGGTGTGTACCCGAAATGTGACACGACGAAAAAGACAGCAGTAGGCGTGCGTAGTTTAGCCACAAAATGTGTGCACGGCAATTACCTGCTGTCGTATATATGGCAATTAAGCTTACCTGCTGTCGTATATATATCAGTGGGTCAGACACTCTATACCCCTGCAGCACTTGACCCCACGCAACTCTTTTTCAGAGCACCCTCTCTCTCTCTCTCTCTCTCGCGTTCATCTCTCTCTCTCTCAGAGAAGAACTCTCTCTCTCCTCTCTCTTCGAGAAGAAGAACTCTCATCCTCGAGAGCCGAATGAGGAAGGTCTCTGATCCCCGGAAGGCC
>CM065702.1:16600166-16602666 GCA_017654935.2 Phymorhynchus buccinoides | reverse complement strand
CTCTCTCTCTCTCTCTCTCTCTCTCTCTCCCAAGGACAGATTGAAAGAATAGGCTTGGCCTAAATTCTCAATCCTTGTGTAATACTGTTTTTGAATCTCTCTCTCTCTCTCTCTCTCTCTCTCTCTCTCTCTCTCTCTCTCTCTTCTCTCTCTCTCTCTCTCTCTCTCTCTCTCTCTCTCTCTCTCTCTCTCTCTCTCTCTCTCTCTCTCTCTCTCTCTCTCTCTCTCTCTCTCTCTCTCTCTCTCTCTCTCTCTAGTATAGTATGTTAAAAGATGATCAGCAAGACAAAATAGTAAAACTACAGTAGCTAAATACCTTCCTTATGCTTCCAGACTAAGACAAACGTGTATTGATCGTAATGCTATGTAAACAACTACTGTGTTCGGTAGGTGGTTTGTGCTGCTGTGAGTGTTATATCCAAGTATGTGCCCTTTTGTATGGGAAATATTGATATTTAATGTTCTTCTTTAGTCTTTTCAAAGCAAACACTTAACCTGTCAAAGTCAAAGTCAAAGTCAAAGTCAAAAATACTTTATTATCACGTTAGGTGAAATTACAGTGTGGTCTCGTACAAGCACAATACAATCAAAGAAACACATTTGCATGCATGAAAAATGGAAACAAAACTAAGGAAAAATGAATGACAAATCATGCTTCGCAAAAACATTGAACATAAGTAGGGTCGATACAAGCGACTATCAAAACATTAAGAACTGCCCTCTTTCCCACCATTTCTATTATCGCATTCATTTGTTCACCCCCACCCTACCCCAAACCCTTGATGTGCTAAACTATGTTACTTTGTCATAAAATGATGTGCATGATTTTGTTTTCTTTTTTAATGTTGAGTTAGAGATTAATTATGATTGATGGAAATGTACTTATCAACTCACCCCCCTTCCTTAAGCCCCAAGGGCCATGGGCCTATCTTTCTATGCACATATGTTGATGGGGGCGTAGTGGGTGGGGGGGGGGGACTTCCCCAGTGTGTAACCTTCACCTTGTGACCGGCTATCGCCTTGTGACGTCATCATGTCCGCGGGCCAATCAACACCTGTCACGCATGCTCAACCAACCAATGGCGTCACAGCTTATAATTATCACGCCTATCTTTCAACCTATTTCTATCATAATACCACCTGCTTTGCTACCTTTATGTTCAAATCTGTATGTGTAACGTTATGCCTTGCCATGTTGGTATTCTATGTTCGTATATGTACCAAGGTGCTACCTTTATGTTCAAATCTGTATGTGTAATATCATGCCTTGCCATGTTGGTATTCTATGTTCGTATATGTACAAAGGTGCTACCTTTATGTTCAAATCTGTATGTGTAATATCATGCCTTGCCATGTTTGCATTCTATGTTCGTATATGTACAAAGGTGCTACCTTTATGTTCAAATCTGTATGTGTAATATCATGCCTTGCCATGTTTGTATTCTATGTTCGTATATGTACAAAGGTGCTACCTTTATGTTCAAATCTGTATGTGTAATATCATGCCTTGCCATGTTTGTATTCTATGTTCGTATATGTACAAAGGTGCTACCTTTATGTTCAAATCTGTATGTGTAATATCATGCCTTGCCATGTTTGTATTCTATGTTCGTATATGTACAAAGGTGCTACCTTTATGTTCAAATCTGTATGTGTAATATCATGCCTTGCCATGTTTGTATTCTATGTTCGTATATGTACAAAGGTGCTACCTTTATGTTCAAATCTGTATGTGTAATATCATGCCTTGCCATGTTTGTATTCTATGTTCGTATATGTACAAAGGTGCTACCTTTATGTTCAAATCTGTATGTGTAATATCATGCCTTGCCATGTTTGTATTCTATGTTCGTATATGTACAAAGGTGCTACCTTTATGTTCAAATCTGTATGTGTAATATCATGCCTTGCCATGTTTGTATTCTATGTTCGTATATATGTCCCAAGGACAGACTGGAAGACTAGGCGTTGCCTAAAATCTTTATCCTTGGAAAATAAAGTTAAAGGTTTCAAGTTACGTCATTCGAAACACATTCATTTCCTTTTCTTACGTACTGTATGACCAGGGATATCTGCTGAACATCAATCCCCTTTTTCTTCCTCTTTCCCCATCCCAATCCTTTCCTCGCGAAGACAGGCGCGCACCTGTACGCACGCAGGTACACTTTGGCCAATTTCCTAAGGGCTAATGCACCAGAAATGTTTGTGGGGTTTTGTTTTTACCAGATTAGGCGGATTGCCTTTGCTACGAATTAAGAGGCTAAGTTAATCAAAATCATCCTCAAAATGCTTAAGATAGTTTTTTTCGCTGGTCATGTTGTTGGTTTTTTTACTCGGTTGCGCTGATTGAAAGACGGTTGCGCAAATTAATGAAAGACTGACATCAAAGCCAATCTTTAAGAAGGGAGAGAGAGAGGGGGGAGGAGAGAGAGAGAGAGAGAGAGAGAGAGAGAGAGAGAGAGAGAGAGAGAGAGAGAGAGAGAGAGAAAGAGAGAGAGAA
>CM065702.1:16590166-16595166 GCA_017654935.2 Phymorhynchus buccinoides | reverse complement strand
GATGGATTTTGTTCTCTACCCAGGTACATTTAATGGACATTTTGGGCTGAAATATGGCTGGTGATGAAAGGGTTAGTAACAGCACTATCAGTTTCATTCCTACACGTAACGGGGGAATTCCTGGTGTTGCTCGGGATATTAGGAGTGTTATCAGTATGATGTTATTCATGTTACTCACGATATTATCATTATACACGTGGGTGCTTGGACTTACTATACCGTATACGCATTAGTGTCATAGGTACATGTGGCGTGTGTGTGTGTGTGTGTGTGTGTGTGTGTGTGTGTGTGTGTGTGTGTGTGTGTGTGTGTGTGTGTGTGTGTGTGTGTGTGTGTGTTGTAGTCTCTGTGTGTGTGTGTGTGTGTGTGTGTGTGTGTGTGTGTGTGTGTGTGTGTGTGTCAGTCTGTGTGTGTGTGTGTGTGTGTGTGTGTGTGTGTGTGTGTGTGTGTGTGTGTGTGTGTGTGTAGTCTCTGTGTGTGTGTAGTCTGTGTGTGTGTGTGTGGTGTGTGTCTGTGTGTGTGTGTAGTCTCTGTGTGTGTGTGTGTGTGTGTGTGTGTGTGTGTGTGTGTGTGTGTGTGTGTGTGTGTGTGTAGTCTCTGTGTGTGTGTGTGTGTGTGTGTGTGTGTGTGTGTGTGTGTGTGTGTGTGTGTGTGTGTGTGTGTAGTCTCTGTGTGTGTGTGTGTGTGTGTGTGTGTGTGTGTGTGTGTGTGTGTGTGTGTGTGTGTGTGTGTGTGTAGTCTCTCTGTGTGTGTGTGTGTGTGTGTGTGTGTGTGTAGTCTGTGTGTGTGTGTGTGTTTGCTGTCTGCCTGTGTTTGCACGAGCGGGCGTACGTGTGTGTGCATGTGTGAGAAGAGTTCGTGTGCACATTCCTTTCTTGCTGATGCCTAAAAATAAACATAAAGCAACCATTACAAATTCCCCTCATCTTCTTCTTCTTCTTCGATCGCTCAGACAGTTTCCTGTTAATAATGAGCGCAGATGCATCATGCTGCCGTTATGCGCCTAAGTAAGAAATAATTAGGCCCAGCATCCAGTTCCGACTTCAGCTGGAAGAAATATCCTTTTGAAAGTGTTTTTTGAAAGAAAGAAAAAAGGCAGGAGAATGGACAGGTAAGGCAGAAAGATAGTAGTAGATGACAGTAAGCAAAGGGAAAAGGCAGAGTCAAAGAGAGTGACAGAAAGGACAGGTAAGGCAGAAAGATAGTAGATGACAGTAAGCAAAGGGAAAAGGCAGAGTCAAAGAGAGTGACAGAGAGGACAGGTAAGGCAGAAAGATAGTAGTAGATGACAGGAAGCAAAGGGAAAAGGCAGAGTCAAAGAGAGTGACAGAAAGGACAGGTAAGGCAGAAAGATAGTAGTAGATGACAGGAAGCAAAGAGGAAAAGGCAGAGTGAAAGAAAGTGACAGATTAGAGGAAGTTACAAGCACAGAACGTCCAGAAGGTGGTGGGTGGGTGGGGGGGGGGTATTTATACAAAAGATCCCCCTGGTATCCCCACGGAGGGCAATTCTCTTATCATTAGTGTCCTGTCCCTCCTGTCCTCTCTTGTCCGGCCCGGACAAAGGGTGCTAATGAATCCAATTGTAGCTTGACCACTCGCTGCCTGAACGGACAGGGAATGGTCAACAACTACTGCACTAAGCAAAGGTGCCAGTGTTCTGCGCGGACGATCAAGACAGAATATCGATGGATATAGCTGCGCGATTTGTCGATCCATCGTAGGCGCAAAATCGGTCGATGTTTTCGCAATCGATGGATAACTTTCTGTGGCTTTGAAAAGCTCTCTCTCAGACTGTCTGTCTCTGCCTCTGTCTCTCTCTGTCTCTGCCTTTCTATACAGAGAGACAATGAGAGAGACTGTCAGGGTAAAGAGACAGTGAGAGAGACATAGACAGAGAGACAGAAACCATGAGAGAGACTCAGTGAGAGAGAGAGAGAGAGAGAGAGAGAGAGAGAGAGAGAGAGAGAGAGAGAGAGAGAGAGAGAGGGGAGGGGGGAGAGTGAGACAGAGAGACAGAGTGGAAGAGAGAGAGAGAGAGACAGAGGCAGACAGACAGTCTGAAAGGAAAACGTTTCAAAACCACATATGATTATTCATTGATTGCGCAAAAATCGACAGATCGCGCAGCTATATCGATCGCTATTCTGTCTTGATCATCCGCGCAGAACAACTGCACGTTCTGACGTCTTTGGCCTCCGCGATGACCACTCGTGGCCAACGCTAGCTTGTGGTCACTTTTTTGGGGGATAGAGGGATGGGGGGGGGGGGGGGGGGGGTTGGTGGTGGTGTTGGGGGGTGGTGGTGTTTATTGTAGAGTGTGTGTGTGTGGGTGGGGGGGGGGGGGGGGGGGGGGGGGGAAAGGGGGTGTCGAAATCAACAGTAAAGCGAATTGATGCCTCTTTTTGTTTATCTATCATCAGCGAAAAGGAAGTTATTATTTTATTTTTAATTTACTTTTCGTCAGCCTCTCTCTCTCTCTCTCTCTCTCTCTCTCTCTCTCTCTCTCTCTCTCTCTCTCTCTCTCTCTCTCTCTCTCTCCAGTCAACCTCTCTCTAAATTGCATAAATCAGTGACAACAACGAACAACAAAAAATAAGTTGTTTCAACCCGTCCTGTCAAAGGCAATTTCAGACCATTGCGAGTGAAACATCCCCCACTACTCCCGCACCCCCACCCTCTCTCTCTCTCTCTCTCTCTCTCTCTCTCTCTCTCTCTCTCCTCTCCTTCTCTCTCTCTCTCTCTCTCTCTCTCTCTCTCTCTCTCTCTCTCTCTCGTCTTTTTTTTCATCAAAGGAAACAGCACGAATTGTTAAAACCAAATTGTCTTCATTAAAACTTCGCCCCATACAGTCAAGACTTACCACTCGGTTCCATCTTTCCTCCTTATAAGCTTAACTCCGCCCCCGCCCCCCCCCTCTCCCCTCCCCCTCTCTCTCTCTCTCTTCCTCTCTCTCTCTCTCCTCTCTCTCTCTCTTCTCTCTCTCTCTCTCTCTCTCTCTCTCTCTCTCTCTCTCTCTCTCTCTCTCTCTCTCTCTCTCTATCGTCTCGTCTCGCTCCTCTACCTCTCTCCTCTTCTCTCATCTCTCTCTCTCTATCTCTCTCTTTCTCTCATTAAAGGGGGGAACAAAATCAATGTCACTAGACAAAATTGTCTTCGTTAGAAAAAGGTTGTGGCAGATTGTAAATCACATTACCCCCCCCCCCCCCCCCCACACACACACACACACACACCACCACACACGACGACACCCACATCCACCCCTTCCCCTCAATTTGTGCAGCTTTAGGACCTTAAAAGACCACACCCACGTCACGTGTCACATTCCCTCTTATACTAGGAAGGTTTCTTAAGATTTCTTACCAGCTGTAAGAGGGAAAACACGTGAAAACCGTGATTTTGACAAGTGACGTGGTAGGTCTTTAAATCACCCCCCCCCCCTTCCTTTCATTATGTTGTTTGTTTCTCTATATGACAGTCTATGCGTCTGTTTGTTATTTGTAATCATACAAGCTGCAAAAACGTAGGTGTACAGTATATTTCACTGAAAATCAGAATGCTCTTGCTTCGTAATTTTGGTATTAAGAACGTTTTCGAAAAGTTGTTTTTTTTACAACGCGGAAAGTCAAAAGCAATCCTTCTGCCTTCTTCATTTTGACTATAATTTCAATACATTGTGATCTCTCCATTACTCTACATACGGGCTTCAAGGCATTTAAGTGGGGTTCCTTGAAATCTTTGTAGCAATTCGTGGTCTTGGGTGTCCAAATGTTTCTAATGAACTATTTGATTGCGCTTGTCCGCATTGTACTGCTCAATAATCACAATGCTTCTGTTTTTTACCTTTTGTTTGTCAATGTACTTTCAATACGGCTGACTAAACAAGTCAAGGGAAGCAACTCTGAGTGTCTTTTGGTCTGATTTCATAAACTAAGATTATTTCTTTCGGATAGGTATTCCACAGTTATTGTTTAGAGTAAAGCGCTTAGAGCTTAAAGGTGAAGCGCTATATACATTTTCTTAAATAATAATAGAGTAGACAGCCAGATATTTAAAAATCAATTAATTAAAGTTAAATACCCAAATTCTCATTTCCAATGAAACAAACTGTATGTCTGTCTATTTCTCTCAGGACTGTGTTTGTGTATGTTAACACTAGCTACCACCGTGTATGTCTCTTTTATCAAATATATTATAAAATCGGGACTTTACTGGAGTTGCACTGCCTCCGGGCATTGCCTCCAGTATCGTTCCCACCATCTTTGTATCTACAAATGTCCCATATGTGTCTGTTCCAGACCGAGAGGACGTAAAGCACCATTTTTCATTCATTCTTCGTGTATTTCTCTTTTTCCGAGTGCCCTGTCTCTGTACCAATGTATCTATCGGTCTCTGTCCCTGTCTTTATTGTTTCTGTCTGCGTCCCTCTGTCATTCTCCCCGTCTCTCTGTCTGTCTCTCCTCCCCCCCCCCTCCCTCTCTCTCTCTCTCTCTCTCTCTCTCTCTCTCTCTCTCTCTCTCTCTCTCTCTCTCTTCGTTTCTCTCTTTTACAGTATTTTTTTTATAAATACAATTTCGTTCGTTCGTTCTGTCTCTCTCTCTCTCTCTCTCTCTCTCTCTCTCTCTCTCTCTCTCTCTCTCTCTCTCTCTCTCTCTCTCTCTCTCTCTCTCTCTCTCTCTCTCTCTCTCTCGGTGGTCTGCACGGCTTCTCAGACGCGCAAATAAATATCTATTAGACAAATAATTCAATAATGAACCCCCTAGGGCCTATAGCAGAAAACTAAACGCGTTTGAAGAGAAAACCGGGGATGATTCACGGCAAAAGATTAGACTGCTAAATATACATCCTCGTTTTTATTTCTATGAGGAAACAAAATGGCGGGGAAAGCTTTAAAGACCCACCAGATCACGTGTCAAAATCACGGGTTTCCCCTCTTATAGTTGGTACGAAATCTTGCTTTGACCAGGTTTAACTCCCATACAAAATGCCCCCAAATGCAAA
>CM065702.1:16555166-16575166 GCA_017654935.2 Phymorhynchus buccinoides | reverse complement strand
TTGTGACCTTTGAAACTGACCAACACCAGTGACCATAGGACACATGTACGCTATATTATACACTGTGACGTAAGTCTCGATGGACACTTTGATCACGTTGTGACAGATCTTTATCTCTTTCCATGATCACATTTCACGCATGACAAAATATCATAGTCAGGTCTGTCTGTCGCTTTGGGTGATATTATGATTGATCTTTCACGCTTATATAACTTTTGCGTTACATTATAAAACCGCCCATCTTTGTTCCAACATCCATTCAGGTCGCAATAATAACTGTATTGTTAAAAATTCAGGACTTTCCTGGTATTGCACTGCCTCCGGGCATTGCCTCCAGGATCGTTCCCACCATCTTTATATATCTACTAATGTCCCATAATTATGTGTCTGTTTCAGACCGGAGGACGTTAAACAGATTTTTCTTCTTCTCCATTCACAATCTCACCTCCACCCCCACCCCCACCCCACTCTCTCTCTCTCTCTCTTCTCTCTCTCTCTCCTCTCTCTCTTCATATTTTTTCCATCTCTCTCTCTCTCTCTCTCTCTCTCTCTCTCTCTCTCTCTCTCTCTCTCTCTCTCTCTCTCTCTCTCTCTTTCTCTCATATTTTTTCTCATTGATTTCCATTAATAATATCAGTTAATTTTAATTCACATGTCCCCCCTCTCCCTCTCCCTCTCTCTCTCTCTCTCTCTCTGTGTCTCTCTCTCTCTCTCTCTCTCTCTCTCTCTCTCTCTCTCTCCTCTCTGTCTCTCTCTCTCTCTCTCTCTCTCTCTCTCTGTCCCTCTCTCTCTCCTCTCTCTCTCTCTCTCTCTGTCCCTGTCTCTCTCTCTCTCTCTCTCTCTCTCTCTCTCTCTCTCTCTCTCTCTCTCTCTCTCTCTCTCTCTCTCTGTCTCTCTGTCTCTCTCTCTCTCTCTCTCTCTCAGTCACTCTCTCTCTCTCTCTCTCTCTCTCTCTCTCTCTCTCTCTCTCTCTCTCTCCCTATCTCTCTCTCTCTCTCTCTCCGACTCCTTTTCTATTTCCAACCCTCACACAATATATCCCAAACACACGTTAAAAAACCATGACTACATTAAACACATTAGCTTGCATTTGAAGCAACACCATTGCATTTACTATTTTTTCCATTCAGTCAATCTTTTGTTTCTTCTCTAAAACAACAAGACTATATTAATAATTCAATAGTAAAGTCATTTCGGACTGACAAGAGCTCCAGCAACAACAACAAGTAGCATACAACAAACTTGCAAAACAGATACAGCTCCATACTATTATACTTGTCATCATCATGACAAAGCATCCCTTCGCACTAATACTATCCAGTCATTTCCTCTCTGCACCGGAAGGGCGGGTCAAATGAGGCAGACACAGGACCGGAAATAACCAGAACAATAACTCGGTTGCCTCCCTTTATTGCTACCAGAGAGCATAGAGTCGCGGTGGTGATCGAAAGAGGTGGCTCCCATTAATTTGTTGCTTAGCCTATGTATTATTATGTATTAGGGGAAGACGGGGTAAAAAGCCCATGGGCGGGTAAGAAGCCCATGCCAATTATCAAATTTTGCCCATGAGACGAACGCAAAACATTAACACTCGTCTCATGGGCAAAATTTGACTGAAATTTGCTTCATTTCGGTAAAGGTCAAGATGTGCCACCCCCACCCCTACATTTCTCGGTTAATTGTATTTTTCCGTGTTTGCCTTTCTTACCATACATAAAGGTGTATTTTATGAACATCTTTAGCTAATAACCTTTTTGGAATACTAACCCTATCCCTAACCCTAACCCTAACCCTAACCCCCCCACCCTATAAGACGGAAAAAAACGCAACGAACCACAACTGTGACAAATCGCGGTGTACTGCAGTACATAGTGGGCACTATCAGCAATCATTCGCTGTATTCCCACAGTCAACAGCCTGAGCGAGTTGGAAAGTAAAATGGCGCAGCCGCCATGCAATTTCTTCCTACCTGGTTGGAAGAGTTTCTGCTCTTATGAAAATAAAGTTTCCCTAAGTTTTCAATCTTTCAAAGTTTTCTCTCTCTCTCTCTCTCTCTCTCTCTCTCTCTCTCTCTCTCTCTCTCTCTCTCTCTCTCTCTCTCTCTCTCTCTCTCTCTCTCTCTCTCTAAAACAGCTCGCTGACTACTGTGCCGTCATGCACAGCACAGAACATCATTTTTGACCAAATGATTTTTTTTTTAAAGACAGTAGGGGGTGTGGGGGGGTGTGGGGGGGGAGGGGGGCAGGCAAACTCTTGTCCATCAAATCTGAGTTAAGGATGGGGCCAAAATAACAGAAAGGAAAGGAAGGAAGGGGGTAGTGGCTGGCACCCTTGATGACTTACTCCAGGCGGTGCCATTACATCATAGAGGTGCAACCAGTGTGGTGTCTGATCACTTCTCCAGACAATGTTCCTTTCCCCCAAGAGTTGCTACCCACAGGGCATGCACTCCCCCTCTCTTAAACATATGGCGCGCCGAATGACCAAAACTCTATCTAGCAGTTCGACAGAGTTTAAAAACCCTATCGAACTGTTAGATACAGTTTCTAAACTATAGCTAGCAGTTAGATAGAGTTTCAAAACTCTGTCGAGCAGCTAGATAGAGTTTCTCGTCGTAAAACTCTATCGAACGCGCCATTTTGATACTTTTTTAAACGAAGCATTTAATTGGTAGATAGGACTAGTATCTTTGACTGTGTATGGCCTAGGCCTATTGTCTTATTCAAATTCACGGGTCACTGCCCTGCCAAGGCCACAAACTTGTCGCTGAAGCCATGCACCAATCAGAAATCGCGATAGAAAAACTATCTCTCGATAGGGTTATTTTGTGGAAACCCTATCTAGCTGTTCGACAGAGTTTTAAAACTCTATCGAACAGCTAGATAGGGTTTTCAAACTCTATCGAACTGATAGATGCAGTTCCGAAACTCTATCGAACAGCTAGATAGAGTTTTGTATCTTTGGCGCGCCATATAAACAGGGTACCTCCTAAACACATCTCTGACGTGTGGCGTCATGCACAGCACAGAACAGCATTTTTGGCCACATGATTGCTCCCCGTGGGGATACCGGGCGGTCTTTCGTACAAAAAATAGTTCCCCCACCTTCTGGAAGTTCCGTGCTCGTAACTTCCTCCAATCTGCCACCTCTCTGTGACTCTTCTGCCTTTTCCTTTTGCTTTCTATCATCTACTATCTGTCAGACTTGTTGGCCCCATTCTCCTGCCTTTTAAAAAACAACAACAAATCTTTCAGATTATGTTTTTCCTTTGAGCTCCTCCGAAATCGGTCGGAATGTGTCGGCTGTACGCAGCAGGAAGGCCAGTGAAAACTGAAAACCGGACACATGCGTGACTTAACCAATATGGCCATATGGCCTGGGAACGCAGAAGAAGACGAAGAAGAAGAAGAAGAAGAAGAAGAAGAAGAAGAAGAAGAAGAAGAAGAAGAAAGAAGAAGAAGAAGAAGAAGAAGAAGAAATGCTGGAGGGAGAAGAAGAAGAAGAAGTCACATGGTTAAAAGACAGGGGGGGAGGACGGGGGGGGGAACTCTTGTCAATCAAATATGAGAGAGAGAGAGAGAGAGAGAGAGAGAGAGAGAGAGAGAGAGAGAGAGAGAGAGAGAGAGAGAGAGAGAGAGAGAGAGAGAGAGAGAGAGAGAAGGTCCAGTGCAGAAAGGAGAGAAATGAAATAAAGGGGGTAGTTGCTGGCATCCTTGATGACTTACTTCAGGCGGTGCAATGACATCAATGGGGTGTAAACCAGTGTCATGTCTGATGACTTCTCAGTGCAATTCTCCCTTTCCGTTTCCCAATGACCCTGCATTTCTATCTCCTAAACAGCTCGCTGATAGCTATGTGGCGTTGTGCTAACGAGTGACATTTGTGTTAACTAATGAAGAGAGAGAGAAGATTAGAGATGTAGACGCCTTCTGATTTAACGCCTTCTAGCCAAAGGGCCAGTTGAGGCATTTGAAATTGTAAAGATGCTAACGGAAAAGAAAACTTTAGTAGAAATGCAGATGCTTTAGTTTGTATAGGGTTTTTTAAAAGAAAAAGTTTGAAGAACAAGCAAAGTTTTATAAAAGTCAGGGACGGTATTCATGTCAAGATAGCATGAGACTTAGCATGATGCTAACTTAGAAGCTCTTCCAAAAGTCCTATTAAATCCTATAGGACATTGGAAGAGCTTCTAAGTTAGCATCATGCTAAGTCTCATGCTATCTCAACGTGAATACCGTCCCTGGACTATTTAGAGATAAAAGTGTTTACTAAAAGATCTTTAGCGGTTTGCTTCAACTTATTTGGCTGACGGGGGAAATCTAAGATTAAAACCCCCCAGGGCTACAGTTAAAAATTTACATTTTGTACTCGAAAGCTTTATTGTAAAATATTTTAAAAAGAGGCAAAGGCCTTAGTATTTATACAATATTTACAGTTAAGTCAATGGTTTAGGTCCATTTGACAATTTAGGTGACCAAAGGGGTCACGGGACCTTATCACTGATGAAGGGCAGCGATTTAATGCTCCAAAAAAATAGATGATTTTGACCCAAAAAAACAGATGCTTGTGGCAAAAGAAAAGACCATCTAACCCTAACCCTATCCCTAACCACGGAAAGAATCAAGAAATAGAGCAGGAGGGTGTAAATCTACATATTTGCCGAGAAATCGATGTACAAAGCCATGCACTTATACTATTTTTTTTTGTGCTGGAACCATTCCTTTTTTTGGTTGATAAATTTTAAGTCTTCATGAAGAGACAGTAAACATGTTTTTTTTTTTATACCCGAGCGAATACTGTGCCAAGCATAAGTGAGTGATAAAAGTAAGAAAAGAAAGGGGTGGGGGGTGTGGGGGGGGTGGGGAGGGGGGTTGTTGGCGGGAACCGGACAAAAGGTAACTGGGAAAAAAAGGAACAAAAGTTGCTAGGGAAAAAAGGTAATTGGGGAAAAAAAAGTTACGGGAAAGAAAGTAACGCATACAATGATGTTCTTAATTAATGTAAGTGTAGAACTCAACTAGCATAACACACGGAGTGTGTTGAGGCACGCACGCACGATTGTATGCATACACACAGACACACTGACACACACACACATGCGCGCGCGCACGCACACACAAGTATTTCAGATTATGTCAATTAATGTATTCACTGTATTAAATGTATCAACATAATCAACAGAAAATTATGAACACACGTAACACAGAGAGAGAGAGAGAGAGAGAGAGAGAGAGAGAGAGAGAGAGAGAGAGAGAGAGAGAGAGAGAGAGAGAGAGAGAGAGAGAGAGAGAAGCGCGGGCATGCATGCACGCACACACTTATATACACACCCACGCACGTGCATGAATTCGCGTACATACATGTGTACACGTCAGCTAATGTATTAGCTTATCACAATCCTGCACCCATATAGCATATTAGTGTCCACATTCACACGGACGCACACAAGCACACACTTGCACACGCACACACATATACCACGTACACACATATATACACACACGCGTGCGCACACGCACGCACGCACGCGTTCTCTCTCTCTCTCTCTCTCTCTCTCTCTCTCTCTCTCTCTCTCTCTCTCTCTCTCTCTCTCTCTCACACACACACACACACACACACACACACACACACACACACACACACACACACACACACACACACACACACACACACACACACACACACACACACAAGAGCACACACGCTCTCTCTCTCTCCCTCTGAAACTTTGAAAACGTTAAAATAAAGTTAAAGTTTTCAACGTTTCCCCCCCCTCCCCCTCTCTCTCTCTCTCTCTCTCTCTCTCTCTCTCTCTCTCTCTCTCTCTCTCTCTCTCTCTCTCTCAGACACACACACACACACACACACACGCACGCACACACACACACACACACACAGGCGCACGCCCACCTTTATGCAAACATACGCAGTTGCGTGCGTGCGCATGCACACACCAAGCACATAATCTTTTTATGCTCATACAAACATGGATAAGGGTGCATGTAAACGCGCCCCCCCCCCCCCCACACACACACACACACACACATACTGAAACAAACATACGCGTGCATGCGCGCATTTAAACACACACACACACACACACACACACACACACACACACACACACACACACATTTACTCAAACTTAGTTTTTTTGGCTGATACTTTTTTCCGGTTACTTTTTTCCCCCCGTTACTTTTTTTCATTTTTTTTTTTTCATGATACTTTTTTTACTTTTTTCCCGTTACTTTTTGTCCTGCTACTTTTTTTTCCCCCTAACACCGGTGTTGGCATCCTTTATCATGACTCCAGGCAATGCAATCTCGACACATAGCGACGTCTTAGGTCATGTCTGAAGACTTCTCTGAACCAGGGACGAGTTTCTCTAGATAACGGTCGCCGCGCGAATAACGCTTACGCCAAACGGGGGACTAAGAAACGCCCTAAACGTTTGCTAAGGTCAGATAACTCTTTAAGCTTACTCTTCATTTTTGGGAGAGAGAGAGAGAGAGAGAGAGAGAGCTAGAGAGAAGAGGAGAGAGAGAGAGAGAGAGAGAGAGAGAGAGAGAGAGAGAGAAAAGGGTTGCTATCACCTCTCCTGTCAGTTTGTACACAGTTTTCGATTTCACCCACGTCAATTTGTGTGCAGAAAATTAAATTTGCACTACATTATGCCATCTAACATGATGACAATTACACAAAAGAGGTACAAGCTAACCGCACCCCCACCCCCTCCCCCTTACAACTCAACCTTGAGAAATGCCACACATCATTTACAAATGTTGCACCACACACTATGACCCCTCCCCCTCCCCATTAAACTCAACCTTGAGAAATGCCACACATCATTTACAAATGTTGCACCACACACTATGACCCCTCCCCATTAACAAAATGTTGCACCACACACTATGACCCCTCCCCCTTACAACTCAACCTTGAGAAATGCCACATATCATTTACAAATGTTGCACCACACACTATGACCCCTCCCCATTATAACTCAACCTTGAGAAATGCCACATATCATTTACAAATGTTGCACCACACACTATGACCCCTCCCCATTATAACTCAACCTTGAGAAATGCCACATATCATTTTACAACCACACACTATTGCCATTACCACACACTATGACCCCTCATTTACCATTACCACACACTAACCCCTTGAGAAATGCCACATATCATTTTACAATGTTGCACCACACACTATGACCCCTCCCCATTATAACTCAACCTTGAGAAATGCCACATATCATTTTACAATGTTGCACCACACACTATGACCCCTCCCCATTATAACTCAACCTTGAGAAATGCCACATATCATTTTACAAATGTTGCACCACACACTATGACCCCTCCCCATTATAACTCAACCTTGAGAAATGCCACATATCATTTTACAAATGTTGCACCACACACTATGACCCCTCCCCATTATAACTCAACCTTGAGAAATGCCACATATCATTTTTTTAAATGTTGCACCACACACTATGACCCCTCCCCATTATAACTCAACCTTGAGAAATGCCACATATCATTTACAAATGTTGCACCACACACTATGACACCACACACTATGACCCCTAACTCTTACAACCAACCTTGAGAAATGCCACACATCATTTTAAAATGTTGCACCACACACTATGACCCCTCCCCATTATAACTCAACCTTGAGAAATGCCACATATCATTTTAAAATGTTGCACCACACACTATGACCCCTCCCCCTTATAACTCAACCTTGAGAAATGCCACATATCATTTCGGTTCAGAAACGCGCGGGCTATACAAATGTTGCACCACACACTATGACCCCTCCCCATTATAAACACTCTCCGCCGTTTTTCCTTGAGAAATGCCACATATCATTTACAAATGTTGCACCACACACTATGACCCCTCCCCATTATAACTCACAAATACCTTGAGAAATGCTGTCACTTGTCATTTTAAGGTAGATGTCTGCACCACACACTAGAACTCTCCTATTCAAATTTGCTTATAACTCTCGTTACCTTGAGAAATGCCGCCAACAGGAAACGGGGCACTCTCCGCCGTTTCTTAACCGAATCGCTTCAAATTTGTACTCAGTGTTGTTGCGTCACTAGGCACCACTACGTTACCGGTACTCGGCGTTGCACTGTCATTTTAAAATGTTGCACCACACACTAGAACTCCTCATCCTTATAACTCAACCTTGAGAAATGCTATCACTCATTTTAAAATGTTGCCCACACACTTAATCGTTGTGCTTATTGACAGAGACAGCTCGATAGAAAATGAGAGACATTAGTTGTTTGTTTGTTTTTTAATTCCCCGCACCTAGGAACAAACGTCAATAAACACAAAAGGACACACATATTCTACCATGGCAATAGCTGAGAAGAAAGAAATCCCCCTTGCTGTCACTCTCTTCCAAGCTTTGCCTTCTCTCTTTGTCTCTTCTCTCTTACTTCCTCTCTCGTCTCTCTTACTCTCTTTGTTCTCTCTAGATCTCTGTCTACTCTCTCACTCTGTATCTCTTCTCTCCACTCTCACTATCCTCATCTTTTCTTATCTCTCTCATCTCTGAGAAATGCTCTCTATCTCTCATTCTTCTCTCTGTTTGTTTCTCTCCTCTCTCTCTATAATCGTCTCTCTGCTTATTGACTCTCTCTGTCATCTCTCTCTCTTCTGAGAGACTGTATTCCTTCTTCTTTGCTTTCTTCTCTACCTCGCACTTTCTCTCTCGTCTCTAAATCTCATTGACCCTTCTTTTCTCTCTCATGGCTTTATATACTCTTTTGTCTGTTCGTTTAGCCTACCTGTCATGTCCTACTTCTCTCTCCAAGCTCATGAGGACTCTCTGTCTCTCTCTCTCTTCTCTCTCTCTCTCTCTCTCTATTCTCTCTCTCTCTCTCTCCTTCCTTTACTCCTCTCTCATTTTATCCTCTCTATCTGTATTTCTCTACCCCCCCCCCCCCCCTCTCATTCTTTCTTCTTTACTCTCCCCCTCCTGTTCTTCTTATTTTTCTCTCATTCTTGTTTTGTTCCTTCACTTATTTTCGGTTCATTTCTCTCTCTCTCTCCTCTCTCTTTGCTCTCTCTTTCTCTCTCTCTCTCCTCAGAAAATAAAAGTTATTCATTCATTCTCTCTCTCTCTCTCTCTCTCTCTCTCTCTCTCTCTCTCTCTCTCTCTCTCTCTCTCTCTCTCTCTCACTCTCTCTCACACACACACACACACACACTCTCTCTCTCTCTCTTCTCTCTCTCTCTCTCTCTCTTCTCTCCCCCCCCCCCTCTCTCTCTCTCTCTCCTCCTCCTCCCCCCCCCCCCTCTCTCTCTCTTCTTTTTGTTGAGCTTCCATGGCATACGGCAAGCAACCAGACTCTGTTTCCTTCGTTTTTCTTTCTGAAGAAAGAGAGAAAGAAAGACAACGGAAGAAAGAAGAAAGAAGTCGATTGCGGCATGCATGACATACTTTCTTATACACCCCAGAGATATAGTATTACGCTCTTCGAGCGACGGAAAAGCGAACCACGATAGTTGGTACCTTTTGTTACTTATTACTGTTAAGTATCGATTTGAATATTGCGCAAACAAGTCGAACATAATTATTACAAACATCTCTGGCGTTAAACGAAACAACAACACTGACTGAACATACAGGCACGGTGAGACACAAGAAAGACAGAAAGAAAACCCCACACACTGATTTCTATCTCAGGGCCAGATCTAGGGGGGTTCTGGGTTCCGGAACGCCCATACCCCCTCCCCCCTCTGCCCCAATCAAATACTGTATAGGGTAAGACGGGGTAAAACGCCCATGGGCGGGTAAGAAGCCCATGCCATTTATATCATGAAATAAAGCAAATTTCAGTCACCTTTTGCCCATAGTTCGTCTCATGGGCAAAATTGGACTGAAATTTGCTTTATTTTCATGAGATAACTGGCATGGGCTTCTTACCCGCCCATGGGCGTTTTACCCCGTCTGAAAAGAGTGAAGTAAAATGGCCGCTCGAGCTTTGCCTTAATAATCACTAAATTGCAACATATGTTCAGGGGGCTTTGCCCCCTGCGCCCCAACAAGGGCACTGCCTCGTAACCCAGGACCTATGCAACCCCCCGGACCCCGGAGGGCGGACCCCTTCCCCCCCCACACACACACACCCTTCCCCCCTTTAGGAATCACTTGGTCACTTATACTTATACTTATACTTTATTATCTGCCCCTGTCTCGTGTCCTGAGATGCGAACGCCACCTTCTTAAGATTATAGCCCTTGCCTGTCAGGAACTAGTAGTAGTACATAGCCACAGACAATTATCCGCCCCTGACTCCTCGCTAGGTGGCATGAGCAGTTCGGGCCTAAAACTATCGCCCTTTCCTGTCGGCAAGACGTTGTGCAAAGCCCCATTGTAAAGAGATGATAGCCTGACCAGAGGCGCGCGCCCCCGAAAAAACCAATGAAGTAACAAAGGTCCAATATAAGACCCTCATAAATCATTTTTACAAATGGGGTCTTATGAAGGAGGGGTCTTATAAGGGGGGTAATTTTAATACTTACAAAGAAGGGCAATGTCTCAGAGAAGTAGGTCTTATGTGGGAGGGAGTCTTATAATGGGAGGTCTTATAAAAGAAGGAATGGAAGGGCAATGTCTCAGGTCTTTAAGTGGGAGGTAAGTTTATAATAGGCTTACAAAGAATATTTAATACTTAAAGGCAATGTCTCATGCTCAGAGAAGTAGGTCTTATGTGTGAGGGAGTCTTATAATGGGAGGTCTTATAAGGGAGGTAATTTTAATACTTACAAAGAAGGGCAATGTCTCATGCTCAGAGAAGTAGGTCTTATGTGGGAGGGAGTCTTATAATGGGAGGTCTTATAAGGGAGGTAATTTTAATACTTACAAAGAAGGGCAATGTCTCAGAGAAGTAGGTCTTATGTGGGAGGGAGTCTTATAATGGGAGGTCTTATAAGGGAGGTAATTTTAATACTTACAAAGAAGGGCAATGTCTCAGAGAAGTAGGTCTTATGTGGGAGGGAGTCTTATAATGGGAGGTCTTATAAGGGAGGTAATTTTAATACTTACAAAGAAGGGCAATGTCTCATGCTCAGAGAAGTAGGTCTTGTGTGGGAGGGAGTCTTATAATGGGAGGTCTTATAAGGGAGGTAATTTTAATACTTACAAAGAAGGGCAATGTCTCAGAGAAGCAGGTCTTATGTGGGAGGGAGTCTTATAATGGGAGGTCTTATAAAGGGAGGTAATTTTATACTTACAAAGAAGGGCAATGTCTCATACTCAGAGAAGTAGGTCTTATGTGGGAGGGAGTCTTATAATGGGAGGTCTTATAAGGGAGGTAATTTTAATACTTACAAAGAAGGGCAATGTCTCAGAGAAGCAGGTCTTATGTGGGAGGGAGTCTTATAATGGGAGGTCTTATAAAGGGAGGTAATTTTAATACTTACAAAGAAGGGCAATGTCTCATACTCAAAGAAGCAGGTCTTATGTGGGAGGGAGTCTTATAATGGGAGGTCATATAAGGGAGGTTCCACTGTGCAATGGAAGGGAATCGCGTGTATATTTTCGGTTGGAGACCAGAACAAGCATCTAGTTTCCAGGGGCGGCTAGCATCATGCATCTGTCATGAACCGCTCTTACAGTGGACACAGGTGAGTCCACCCGTTGGAGCAGTTCTAATATACTGGTCTCCAAAATTTAAGGGCCGGAAGAACGATCTTCTCTCTTCTGTCTTGGAGGCATGCTTATTGAGAGCTCTGGTTGCCGCCTTTAAATACACATTCGTGTCTAACTTTTGCTCAGCAGTGTTCACTACAGTCATGCCTTGCACGTGCAATAGGCAAGAAACCTGCATCAGCCCTGATTCTTCAGCGAAAAGAGACCAAACTTTCGTGAAATTCTCGTGAATTTGCCACATTTTAAGCGTACCTGAAAACGCTGTTGCTGTACTGCAATGTCTGCCAAACTGGTTCAGGCACGTGCAACAGGAAGGAAAGTTATTGAGTAGCCTAAGTTTTGCCATTTTCTTCATTGTTGTCTTAGTGTACAATAAATAGATATCAAGCTACTGAAAACAGAAGCCGGCCCTTAACTTTTGGAGACCAGTATATAAGTGCGATTTGCGAGACATTTGCCAGAATGGCCTATGCTACACGACGTGCTATCTCAACACGGGCCATAACCCTTCCCCTTTTCCGTTCTCCCCAGGGTTCTGACTTCCGGTCGTTAGCCAAACAGTGCAGGTGTTTCATAGCACCATGAAACAAAATGAAGCAGACTATTACTACTACTCAGTTACTAACTTCCGCCATCTTCCATTAGCCTATCCTGTTTCATAGTAGAACGGGGGGGAACCCGAATAAGACTATTACTAAGCCTATTACTCAGTTACTAACTTCCATTAGCCTATCCTGATTCATAGTAGAACGGGGAAAAACCCGAATCAGACTATTACTAGTACTCAGTTACTAACTTCCGCCATCTTCCATTAGCCTATCCTGTGTTATAGCAGAATGGGGGAAAAACGAATAGGTCTATTACTACTACTCAGTTACTAACTTCCGCCATCTTCCATTAGCCTATCCTGTTTCATAGTAGAACGAAAAACCCTATTAAGACTATTACTAAGCCTATTACTCAGTTACTAACTTCCGCCATATTCCATTAGCCTATCCTGTTTCATAGTAGAATGGGGAAAAAACGAATAGGACTATTACTACTATTCATTTACTAACTTCCGCCATATTCCATTAGCCTATCCTGTTTCATAGCAGAATGGGGAAAAAACGAATAGGACTATTACTACTATTCATTTACTAACTTCCGCCATCTTCCATTAGCCTATCCTGTTTCATAGTAGAATGGGGAAAAAACGAATAGGACTATTACTACTACTCAGTTACTAACTTCCGCCATCTTCCATTAGCCTATCCTGTTTCATAGCAGAATGGGGGGAAAAACGAATAGGTGAATTACTACTACTCAGTTACTAACTTCCGCCATCTTCCATTAGCCTATCCTGTTTCATAGTAGAACGAAAAACCCTAATAAGACTATTACTAAGCCTATTACTCAGTTACTAACTTCCGCCATCTTCCATTAGCCTATCCTGTTTCATAGTAGAACGAAAAACCCTATTAAGACTATTACTAAGCCTATTACTCAGTTACTAACTTCCGCCATCTTCCATTAGCCTATCCTGTTTCATACGAGAATGGGGAAAAAACTAATAGGACTATTACTACTATGGAACTAACTTCCGCCATCTTCCATTAGCCTATCCTGTTTCATAGCAGAATGGGGGAAAAAACGAATAGGACTATTACTACTATTCAGTTACTAACTTCCGCCATTTGTTAGAATCCTGTTTCATAGTAGAACGAAAAACCCTATGACTATTACTAAGCCTATTACTCAGTTAATAGGCTTCCGCCATCTTCCAGAGAGCCTATCCTGTTTCATAGAGAACGAAAAACCCTATTAAGACTATTACTAAGCCTATTACTCAGTTACTAACTTCCGCCATCTTCCATTAGCCTATCCTGTTTCATAGAGAGAGGGAGAGGGAGGGGAGAGAGAGAGGGAAGAGAGAGAGACGAGAGAAGACTATTACTACTACTCAGTTACCAACTTCCGCCATCTTCCAGAGCCTATCCTGTTTCATAGTAGAATGGAAAAAACGAATAGGACTATTACTACTACTAATTTGGGGCTTCCGCCATAATTATTCGTCTTAGCCTATCCTGTTTCATAGTAGACTGGAAAAAACGGGGAATAAGGCCGTGTACACAAATAAGCGGATAAACCCGTGCGCAATCCATAAATAAGAGAAACAAAGAAGAGAAAGAGATTTGCGAGACGTGTCCGAATTTCCCCAGAATGCGTAAACTTTTAAGCATTCTCACACTTATTTAAATTGACCCAAACTACGTGTCTAATGTGAACCCGGCCTAAGACTTTACTACATTGACCAACTAGCCATCTTCCATTAGCCTATCCGGTTTCTTACCTGGCAAAGCTAACATGTTAACAATGGAACTGACTTGTCGATTATAGTCTGCCACAGTCATGGCTGAGTCGGGTAGCTTAATAGATTGTGGTGGTGGGTTTGTCGAATCTGTGAATAGACGAATGCAACATGTCTGTAGCAATAGAGGCCCTGTGAATAGATATTCTAAGAGAGAGTGAAAATGAGAGAGAGAATAGAAAAGACAATACAAACTCCCAGGGAGAGGAAATCGCGAGTACATTTCCGATTGGAGATCAGAACAAGAGAACTCATTTACAGAGGGCGGCTAGCATCCTCAATATTTCAGAGAACCGAGAGCTATTAATGAGAGACAGAGCAGAGAGGGTCCGTAGAGAGGGAGACAGTTTGAAGAGCGATCAGGGAGAGACATTTGTCAGAGGAGAGAGAGGAGAGATAGAGAGCGTACTGAGAGAGGAGAGAGAGAGAGAGAGAGGCTTTAGAGAGAGAGGGAGAGAGCTTTCAGAGAGAGAGAGAGATCGAATTCTCGCAGGCACTAATTTGGGGCCAGCACACGTCCCTAACGTCTTCCTTCTTTAGTAGAATTAACCCTTTCAGAGAGAGAGGGAGAAGAGAGAGAGGAGAGAGAGAGAGAGAGAGAATGCGAGAGAGAGAGACAGTGAGAGAGAGAGAAGAGAGAGAACCGAGAGAAGAGAGACAGAGAGAGACATTTCAAGCACTCACAAGGCACTTTGACCCAAACTGGTAATGGTCTGGGCCGTATTCCACAAGTAGCATGAGACTTAGCATTTGCTAATTTAGAGCACTCTTCAGTGTCCTATTGGATTTAATAGGACTTTCAAGAGCTTCTAAAGTTAGCATTTCAGCTAAGTCTCATGCTATCTCAATGTGACCCAGGCCCTGCCGAAGTCTAAGAGATGAAAATGCACCACAGAAAAGACAATACAAACTCCCAGGGAAAAAATCGCGATTTTCCGATTGCAGATCAGAACAAGTCATTTACACGGGCGGCTAGCATCCTCAATATTTCATGAACCGCTATTAATGTCGACAGAGCAGTCCATCCGTAGGACACAGTTTGAAGTGCGATCAGGGAGACATTTGTCAGACTGGGCTATACGGCGTACTGTCTGACACAGTGCTTAACCCTTTCACCGCCAAAGTTGCATTTCAGCACCACAGTGATTTAACCCTTTCACCGCCAAAGTCGCATTTTAGCACCACAGTGATTTAACACCTATGTCACTAAAAGGCATCAAATTGGGGTCTATTATCCAAAGACCCTATTGTCTTAGTTTTGGGAAGCAAGGATAGACTTTATTTTATATGTCTGTCACAGAACAATCCCCAAAACTGCAGACGGAGTTTGTTCTCTACCCAGGTAAATTTAATGGACATCTTTGGCTGAAATATGGCTGGCGGTGAAAGGGTTAACCCTTCCACTTTTCCTTTCTCTCGACGGTTCTGGCTTCCGAGAAAGAGTCGCCAGCCAAACAGTGCAGGTGGTTCCTAGTAAAACGAATAAATGAACTAGAGCGTTGAGACACAATATCACCAGCCGCGCAGCACTTTTTTTGGGCTCCAGTGACTTTGACCTTTGACCAATGACCTTCATTTTCGAACCTGACCTAGATATTCTAACTACCTACGCGCATGCAAACTTTGAGCCTCCTAGGTCCCTCCGTTCAAACGTTATTGTGTTAACGTAGTTAGCCAGCCAGTCAGATAGACAGCCAGGAACAATCAGACTGCCCTGAAAATGTGAACCAGTTTTTTGCCTCGCGGCTGGTTAATGAACGAATCGGCCTATTTTGTCCCTTTACCACAACTTACTGCCCCTTTAGCCTATCCTGGAGCCGTTTCACAAAGGCTAACGTTACGTTGCGCTCGTCTCAAATCGGCGAAAACGGTCTAAGAAACACCCTTCGTTTGCCGATAGTTCGCGTGGCGTTTTGTTCTTGCCAAACACCGAGCAAGCGGCGAACTACCCGGAACTAGTAGGGGGTGAATACGTTTCTTGTTGTTGATTGGTCCATAAAAGTTTGTTTAAAATATATTTTTAAAAATTGACCAATCAGACAAGAGCTTGTAATATTCTTCCGCCAACGTTTTCTAAAGTGTTTCTTAGGCCCCGTTTGGCGTAAGCGTTATTCGCGCGGCGACCGTTATCTAGAGAAACTCGACCCAGTTTCTAACCTGTAAAGCTACATTGCTAAAGGTCTCGGTACACGTGAACATTTTCCACTCTTTCCCCCCAGTGATATGTAAAGGTCTCGGTACACGTTAACATTATTCACGGGATATTTCTTATTTCCCCGTGGCAACACAGTGAGTTGTAAGTCATATTAACCCTTTCGCCGCTAGCCATTTTTCAGCACAAAAAAATTCCATTAAACTTACCTGGGTAGACAAACAAATCTGTCTGTAATATTACTAATTAGGGATTCCTCTGACATATTTAAATTAAGGCCGATCCTTACCTCCCAAAATTAAGAGAATAGGGTCTTTGGATAATGGACCCTGATTTGATGCCTTTTAGTGACATGGGTGTTAAATCATTGTGGTGCAAAAAATGCGATGTTGGCGGTGAAAGGGTTAAGGTCTCTGTACACGCGTGGGACATGTTCCACTCCCCCCCCCCCCCCCCCCCCCCCCCCCCCCCCCCCCCCCCCCCAATACATCACAGTGACATGTAAGTATCTTATGAGTGTCTATCACTGTGTTGCTATGGGGAAAGAGTGAAAAATGTTCACGTGTACGTGTACAGAGACCTGAACTATTGGACTGACTTAGTCGATTCTAGCCTATTCTTGCTTGGCTGAGCTGAATAACTGATTGCAGTTTGCCAATTCTGTGGATTAAAGAGTCGAGTCTGTTGGCTAATCTTGATGGTTCTGGATTAAGAACATTGTTGGAACCAATATGGGACCTAGCACCACGAAAGGGACATTAAGTGTCAAAATGAGATAATGGTACAGCTAGAACCTTCAGACAATTCTCTTTCAAATGATACAAGAACCATTCTTGTAACGTTTTCCATTTTACAGTTATGAGCATTTAAATTTGGTAGGGTGACTGTCGGCCGTTTTGAGAAATCAGTCTAAAGTCTAGCCTAGCTGAAGAAAATGCATTGACCTACTCATTTAAAAGCACTTTTTGGAGTATTTAGAGACCATAACAAAGATTGTGCTTCATAAATATGAAAGATGAGATGTGAGAGAACACGGAAATACCCAGAACTCAAAATTGATTTTTTTTTAAATAAGATTTTTGACTTTGCAAGCCTATTGTGAGAAACTAACCCAGCAACTTAATGTCCCTTTCGTGGTGCTGGGTCACATATGCCCTAGATATTGCCGTCTTTCCTGCTTTCATTTTTCACTTATGACCCAGTAAACCCCATCGCAATAATATGCTACTCTCAACCAAAGGTGTTATAGGACATACCTTCATTACAGCTAAAGCATCGTTAAGGTCTAGATGACCTGGCGGAGAACGAAAAGATATTTTAATCCCAAAATATATCAGTACAATAATAAATAATAATTATTTTGATCAATGACAACAATGCCGTATTACAGTACATACCTTATTTACAGTTTAAGCAGCGTTAAGGTCTAGATGACCTGGCTTAGAAGGAAAAGATATTTTAATTCCCAAAAATATATTATTACAATTATGCTTCAATGACGACAATGCCAATACAGGACATACCTTATTTGCAGTTTAAGCAGCATTAAAGACCCACCAGATCACGTGTCAAAATCACGAGTTTCGCGTGTTTTCCCTCTTATACACGTAGCTGGTAAGAAATTGTTTTGACCAGATTTGACTCCCATACAAATGTCCCCAAATTGCAAACGAAACGTCATTTTAAAGAGCAACCTCAATTTGAAGTTGGGGGCATTTGTAAGTAGGTCACAGCTACCCAGAAAACAACAACCAAGAGACTTAATCGTGGTGGGGCAATGTGTTCTTAAGGTCTAGATGATCTGGCTGAGAAGGAAAAGCCATTTTAATTCCCCAAAATATATTATTACAATCTTGCATCAATGACGACAGTGACATATTAGGACATGCCCTACTTACAGTTTGTGCAGCATTGAGGTCTAGATGACCTGGCTGAGGTTTAAAAGACGCTTTAACTCCCCAAAATATATCATTACAGTTATGCATCAATGACGACAATGCCAATATATAGGGCATACCTTATTTACAGTTTATGCAGCATTAAAGTCTAGATGGCCTGGCTGACAAGGAAAAGACGGTTTAATCCATCCAAAATAAATATTATGATAATTAAATTATGTTTCAATGACGACAATGCTCGAAGTGATAAACATCATGACGTAAGCAGATTAAAGAAAATACAATAACCATCATCCGACAATTTTTAGTCACAATAAATATAACTGTCCCCAAATATCTGCGTCTATGTCTGTGTGTCGGTCTGTCTGACTGTCTCTCTCTCTCTCTCTCTCTCTCTCTCTCTCTCTCTCTCTCTCTCTCTCTCTCTCTCTCTCTCTCTCTGTCTCTCTCTCTCTGCGTGTGCTGTGTGTGCGTGTGTGTGCGTGCGTGTGTGTGTTGTGTGCGTGCGTGCGTGTGTGTGTGTGTGTGTGTGTGTGTGTGTGTGTGTGTGTGTGCTGATGTTGTGCATGTTTTGTGTTAGTGTTTTCTTGTCATGATAGGGGCTGTTGACCTAAGTCATTAAACTATTTCCGAGTTTCGAGTTCCGAGTTCTCTCTCTCTCTCTCTCTCTCTCTCTCTCTCTCTCTCTCTCTCTCTCTCTCTCTCTCTCTCTCCTCTCTCTCTCTCTCTCTCTCTCACTGTCTCTCTCATCTCTCACTCTCTAAGTCTCTCTCTCTCGAGTTTTCCGAGAGTTCGACTCTCTCTCTCTCTCTCTCTCTCTCTCTCTCTCTCTCTCTCTCCTCTCTCTCTCTCTCTCTCTCTCTCCTCTCTCTCTCTCTCTCTCTCTCTCTCTCTCTCTCTCTCTCTGTCTCTCTCTCTCTCTCTCTCTCTCTCTCTCTCTCTCTCTCTCTCTCTCTCTCTCTCCTCTCTCTCTCCAATCTTATGTCTGGTGAGTGGAGACGCGACAGCTAATTGACCAAACTGCCCATTGGTACTGACCACTCATTATGTCCGTCTGTCTGTCCGTCTGTAGGGGGTCCGCCACACTGCCTACGATTCGACCCCAATGCGATCCGACTGTGACGATGTCTGTGAGTTGTGCGATTCACGTCAAAATACAATACGAATTGTTCGGAAATAATTAAGGGGAGTAATTTCATGGTGTGTGAGAGCGATCTCGCCTACTTCAATCGGTCAAAACAGGGGAAGTTACTCTACCGTCAGGTAAATCCCCAGCCCTCGTTTCGTGTGTTTGAGGAGACGCACAGCATGTAGAACGCAGTGCGTCATTCTAGAAATTGATGTCATTTATAATTTTACGTGACACTTTGCAAGTTTTATCACTTTGTAGCAGCTGGCCACCCCTTATTTTTCTACAAAATGTTTGCAAGTCCCTGACTCGCATCCTGCGGTTTCAAGCTTCGACGCCATGGTTGCATTGTTGCTATGGTATTTGACCGAGTAATAGAGGCAAACAACGCTAATTTTCACGAAGTGCTCTCCCCTAGGTTTTTTTCTCTCCAGAAAATCGTCTATTCACAATTCACAATTATTTACTGTCTTCAAACATAGGCTACACGAAGAAGAACATTTTTCCGGCTTGCACTCAAATTAAATTTAAAATAAATTAAGAATTTAAAACTGACAAAACAAATTATAGAGTAAGCCAAAACATAAGACACAGAGCAGAATTTTTTTTACATAAAAACGCATGAAATTCACTTAGAACAATCAAATTTCTCAGGAAAACACACACACACACACACACACACACACACACATACACACATATACACACGCACGCATGCACGCACGCACGCACGCACTTATATACCTCCGTATACAATTTAAAATAATTCTACTATTTTTG
>CM065702.1:16545166-16550166 GCA_017654935.2 Phymorhynchus buccinoides | reverse complement strand
GGGTCAAAGTTCATAACATCTCTATCATTCTAAATGCCTCTTATGGCCCTTTGGTCCAGAGGGCGCTACACCTCTATTCTTCTCTCTCTCTGTGGGTCAAAGGGAAGACAAATAAAGATCTTAAGCGTCGTGGGATAAACAGATGAGAGAGAGAGAGAGAGAGAGAGAGAGAGAGAGAGAGAGAGAGAGAGAGAGAGAGAGAGAGAGAGAGAGAGAGAGAGAGAGAGAGAGAGAGAGAGAGAGAGAGAGAGAGAGAGAGAGAGAGAGAGACACAGAGAGAGACACAGAGAGAGACAGAGAGAGAGTCACAGAGAGAGACAGAGAGAGAGATACGAGTCAGAGTCAGAAGGGCATAGAGAACATAGACACAGATGAACAGAGTAGACAGACAGAGAGACAGAGAGACAGAGACAAACAAGAGTCAGAACCAGAAGGGCATAGAGAACATAGAGACAAACAGAGACAGACAGACAGAGAGACAGAGAGACAGAGAGACAGACTAATATAAGAGTCAGAGTCAGAAGGGCATAGAGAACATAGAGACAAACAGAGAGACAGACACACAGAGAGACAGAGACAGACTAACATCAGAGTCAGAGTCAGAAGGGCATAGAGAACGTAGAGACAAAGGAACAGGGTAGACACACAGAGAAACAGAGAGGCAGAGACAAACAGAATCAACAGAGCAGAAACGCAGAGGCAAAGGAACAGAGAAATAAACGCAGAAAGAGAAACAAGAGCTGGGTCTGAGTTTCTCTAGACAACGGTCACCGCGCGCATAACTGTTGCGCCAAAAGGGGGCCTAAGAAACACTTTAGAAAACGTGATAAAACGAATTTTAAAACAGTTTCACTCAGCAAAAAATGTAGGCTCACCTCGGAGCTTTCGGGGTCGTCACTTTAGAAAACGTTTGCGGAAGATTATTACAAGCTCTTGTCTGATTGCTCAAAAACAAATATATTATTTTAACCAAACTTTAATGGACCAATCAACGACAAGAAATGTGTTCACCTCATGCAAGTCACGTGATAGTTCGCCAAGAGACACTTTGGGAGTAGCCACAAAACGTTTTCGTAAATGTCAGCGAAAGATGTATTTCTTAGTTGTTGTTTTTTTGCCGATTTGAGCTCACGCTACGTAACGTTAGCCCTTGTGAAACGGCCCCCCCCCCCCCCCCCCCCCCCCCCCCCCTGCAGAAACAGAGAAATCAAATTTGGTTCACAGACAGACAGACAGTCGAGAAACGTACGCAGTTCCTCGTTCTGGATACTACAGAGCTCCGGTGCCTAACCCTAGTCACACACAGGCACAGGCGGCGTGTTCCACAACGTGTTGAAACTGGTCCAACATAAAATGGCACAATGGTGTCACTATCTATTTAATCTCCTGCCAGCATGCTCATTTCTCTATCTCTGTCTTTCACTCCGTCTGTCTTTCCGTCTACGTCTGTCTGCCTGCTTCTCTCTCTCTCTCTCTCTCTCTCTCTCTCTCTCTCTCTCTCTCTCTCTCTCTCTCTCTCTCTCTCTCTCTCTCTCTCTCTCTCTCCCTCTCTCTCTCTCTCTCTCTCTCTCTCTCTCTCTGCCCCGTCCGAGAACTGATCTATATATGACATCTTTGATATACTCGGGCGGTAAACTATGGAACGGAATTCCGGACTATATTAAAACAAAAAGTACCTTGGCATCATTCAAAAGCTGTTAGCATGACTATTTATTCAAACAATTGTAATAGTTGTTTATCTTGTTTCTTGTTTCAACAGTATGTTATTAACAGTATGTGATTGCCTCCCCCTTCTCTCTCTCTCTCTCTCTCTCTCTCTCTCTCTCTCTCTCTCTCTCTCTCTCTCTCTCTCTCTCTCTCTCTCTCTCTCTCTCTCTCTCTCTCTCTCTCTCTCTCTCTCTCTCTCTCTCTCCTTTGTCTGTGTGCGTGCGCGCGCGCGCGTGTGTGTATACGTGTATGTGTTTAGAGGTGGGGAATTACAAGATATTAATTCAAGCAATTTGTTTAAGTGTGTAACTAAACCCTATTCCACACCTAATATACAAAACAACACCCTGCAGAGAACATACAAACAAAAATATTACTGCTCTCAAGGTCGAAGGTCAAAACACAAAAACTAATATAAGCTAATCCGCTATAACCTTCCATGTGTGGTTGTTATTCTCTGAGACTTCAACAGCTGGACACTGAAAGTAAGCTTACAAGTACTGTATAATCGATCAACCAATGTTGGTTCAATGTTCCGACCCTTAATAAATCCAGTACTACCCAAAATAGTCGGCCCACAAAACTGAGAAACCTGAATCTCGGGAAATTCTGTAACCCTGCTACAAAATGTTCCGGAGAAAATTGAACTGCATCACATTTCTATGGTTAACTTTTCTGACCCGTAATAAATCCAGTGCTGCCCCAAATAGTCGGCCCACAAGACTAAGAAACCTGAATCTCGTGAAATTCTGTATCCCTGCTACAAAATGTTCTGAAGGAAATTGAACTGCATCATATTTCTATGGTTAACTTTTCTTACCCTTAATTAAAACTCTTTCAACGCCAGCCATTTTTTAGCCAAAACTTTCCATTAAACTTACCTGGGTAGAGAAAAGATTCTGTCTGCAATATTTGGGGATTCCTCTGTGACATGCATAAAATAGGGCCTATCCTTACCTCCCAAAATGAAGAACATAATGTCACTGGATACCAGACCCTCATTTGATGACATGACATGGGTGTTATATCATTGTGGCCGTGCCAAGAGACGACAGTGGCGATGAAAGGGTTTTAAGGGTTAAATTTAACACAGTACTGCCAACATTAATTAGCCCTACGGAGAAAACTGTACCCCATGGAATACTGACCTCCTGGTTCAAAATTATCCAAAGACAATTGAACAGTAGGCCTATTACTCTAATTAACTTTCCTGACCATCCTTCATTTGTGTTGTTGCTGCTGTTGTTTTGTTGTTGTTGTTGTTGTTGTTGTTGTTGTTGTTGTTGTTGCTGTAAACACAGCACTGCCCAAAATACTCGGTCCTAAGTGAAAATTGAACCCTGTTGAATTCTGAGTCTTAAGTTCAAAATTCTTCGAAGAACGTTGAACTGCATCACATTTCTATGGTTCACTTTTCTTTACTTCTGTAAGTTGTTTAAACAACATACAGAATCGTATACAGTGTATATACAGAATCGCCCCAAAACTTGTCGGTCCTAGGGAGAGAAAAAAATAATGAATTCCGTAGACAAATCGAGTCCCCGGTTCAAAATTATCCGAAGAAAATGGAAAACCGGGTCAAATCTTTACAGTTAACTTTCCTGATCCTTAATTGTAAGCACGCAACTGCTCAAAATAATCGGGTGGGGTTTTATTAAAGAAGAAAACTGAATTTCAAGTAGAAAACCGAATCCAGTAGAATACTGTCTCCTTGGTTCAAAATGCTCAACAACAACAAAAGAAAAAGAAAGAACCTTATCAAAAATTAATGTCTTCGTAGAACAGTTGCTCCATTTTGTGATTTGCTGGTATTCAATATTCACAGGTGTAGAGGGGGTTGGCACAGTGGTAGCGCGTTCGCTTCGTGTCAAGTAAACCCGAGTTCGAACCTGGGTACAGGGGATTGTTTCCCTCTCACTTTGCACTAGGCCTGACGCGGTCTGAACGTGGAGTCTTTCGGATGAGACGGTAAACCGAGGTCCCGTGTGCCCATGCACTTAGCATACGTTAAACCCAGTGGCAACGAAAAGTTGTCATTTGGTCAAATCCCCCCCCCCCCCCCCCCCCCCCCCCCCCATCAGTCACACAAAAATCGCATGCAAAAAACAAACACAAAATTGGGTGGCGCGCCTCTGGCTGCGACGCGCTCTCCAGGTGGGAGCAACCCGAATTTCACAGAGACGCCTCTGTCGCTATAAAGTACCCAATAATACCTAATACCGTACAATATTAAACCACGGGGTCAATTTTCTACGTGAGACAGGTGTGTGTTTTCCTGTCTAGCACAGGCCCAAAGGTGCCAGGCAGGTGCCGTGATAGGTAGGAATTCACACAGAAGAAAAGCCGTGGTCAGTCAGGTCCCCAGAGATTATCATTTCTACTACAACCGGGCGTTGTGTTTGACCAGTGTGAGTGGAGGATGGAAGTTCAGTTTAACGTCGCGTATCGGCTTTCGCCATGTACGACGGGCTGAACAAACCAACCAGGGTATAAACAAAAATTTATGTTCCTGAATCACTGTCTTAGCCAAAAGGCCGAGAAGCGATCAGAAGTAATGTGAGTGGGTGTGGTTGGGGTATCACTGACCCACCACGATTAAGTCCATTGGGTTTTTTCTGGGTAGCTGCGACCCGCATACAAATGCCCCCAACTTCAAACTGAGGCTGCTCTTTAACATGATGTTTCGTGTTGAATTTGGGGGCATTTGTATGGGAGTCAAACCTGGTCAAAAGAAGATTTTTCTTAACAGCCATAATTAAGAGGGAAGACACGTCAAACCCGTGATGTTGACACGTGATCTGGTGGGTCTTTAAGTTAGGTAGGGCCTGGGACTCCGATCGATAGTGTGTATATGGCTTGTACCCACGTGTCGTCATATCCGGCCACAAGGAGCTGCCATATTATGGGAGACCGCCATCTTAGTCAGTAACTTTGTTTGAAAAATGCCAGATCGATGCTGCGTATTTGGCTGTTCCAATTCGAAACTTGTCTAAACTGTATTTATAACATCCGGATGTTTTCTTTACACGTTTAGATAACATTTTCACTTTGTTTACACACACATAAGGAGTAAGATGGCGACACTTCCGTTGGAAGGGTCGAGATGCGCACGCAGGTGGTGGGGCATATAGTGTAATGTACTGTAGCACACAGAATGTCAAATATGGCTGGCAATACTCCCGTGTCAAAGTGTTTGCGCACCCAGTTTTCAATCTTTCACCCCTTCACTGCCACGGGAAAACCGTTGAGAATGTATCGATTTTCTTAACCCTTTCACCGCCAAAGTCGCATTT
>CM065702.1:16532666-16537666 GCA_017654935.2 Phymorhynchus buccinoides | reverse complement strand
AAACACCATTAAACTTAACTGGGTAGATAAAATAAGATATCTGCAATATTGCAAATTCCCCTGTGACATATAACGTTAGGCCTATCCTTACCTCCCAAAATTAAGAAAATAGGGTCTTTGGATAACATGCCCTGATTTGATGCCTTTTAGTGACATGGGTGTTAAACCATTGTGGTGCTAAAATGCGACATTGGCGGTGAAAGGGTTAATGATCCTATCCTCTCTGGTGAACTTGATGCACTTGTCTGTATTCAGTGCAGTTGTCTGGAAGGCTGTTGCCCTTTCACAACTAGGAGAAAGGCAGGCAGACACAGAGGAGAACGCAAGCAAGCACACGCGCGCGCGCGCACACACACGCACACACTCACACACACATACACACACGCGCGCGTGCGCTCGTACGCACGCACGCACGCACGCACGCCACGCCGCACGCACGCCACGCACGCACGCCACGCACGCACGCACGCACGCACGCACGCACGCACGCCACGCACGCACGCACGCCACGCACGCACGCACGCACGCACGCACACGCACGCACACACACACACACACACACACACACACACACACACACACACACATGTACCCACCCAACCACCCACCCTGTTGTCTATTTCAGTCTCACCAAGGGAAATAATAAAACAAACTAGCAATCGCCCCGTGGCAGTTAATTCCCGTGGCAGTTTTAACCCCATGGCAGTATTAAACAATACTGGAGGCAATGCCCGGAGGCAGTGCTAAACCAGTAAAGTCCCGATTTTTTAATAATACAGATACGTGTAGTGTCATCCCCTTGTAATCTCCACTGCTGTTCCAATTTCCTGCCATGCTTTGCCCCCCCCCCCCCAAGCCCCCCAGCAAATTTGAGGCGATTCGGTTAAGAAACGGCGGAGTTATTCGTGAAAAGGTGAAGCGGCGTCTAGCGCGCGCGTTTCTGAACCGATTCGCTTCCGGTTTGGCACACGGATAGTCCCCGGCCCCGGTCATCTTTCTGCCAAATTGGAAGGCAATCGGCCCAGAAACGCCGGAGATACGGGCGCCGAGACGCCGGCGGATGCGCGTTTTGCGCATTTGCGAAACCGCGCAAATGACACGGCCGCCTCGGTTGCCGTTGCCATCGCCCCGTTAGGGCTCACAGCAAATTTGAAGCGATTCGGTCGAAAAACGGCGGAGTTATAAGGCCCGTTTTGTGTTTCACACACACACACACACACACACACACACACACACACACACACACACACACACACACACACACACACACACACACACAACACACACACACACACACACACACACACACACACACACGGACGGACAGTTGGCTTTTTACTATATGATGATGATGCATGATCAGGAAGAAAAATGTGTTTAACGTCTTGGAAAAGGTAACATTGGAATGGAGAGGGAAAGTATTGTTTTTTTGATCTTGTTGGTTTTTTGCTCCTTTTGTTGCCTGCTTTTTGCTCCTTTTGCTATATTTGCTGGTTTCTGTTCTCTGGTTTGTCTATGTTGATAAAGGCGCATTCGCCGAAATATCCAGTAGGTTTGCTTTGTCTCTTGTGAATAAAATAACGTCACTTTACACTTGATGCACTAGTTGTAGTTGTTTGTTTGTTCTGGAACAGGTACAAATGGGAAACTTTTATTTAATACATACACGTAGAGATAGTGGATCGATCCTGGAGGAACAGCAATGCCAGGAAAGTCCCCATGCTTTATGCAATGTTTGATCTTCTCTGTCGAACTCTTTGCACTGTCTATCATCAGTGCATTTGCCCGGAAGGCTTATTATAGCCCTATTAGGTCAGTCAGCCTTGCACAGTCGCTTCGTGATATAACTATATATACTGTCCAAAAAAAGATACGCATAACTTGTAGGCCTAGTCAAAGTTTAATCTTAATTTCAAAACTTAACAGAAAATCACACAATGCGAATTTCGTTTTGAAATTTGACATGGTGCCAGCTGAATGTATGGCGAGTGCATGTGTGTCCTCAAATCAGTCAGTCAGTTGATATCCTTGGGTGTGAAGGCTGTCAGAACAGTAGGGAGTGACCGCCTTGAACAGCAACAAGTGCCTGGGACACTATCAGCATGGGACTCGATCAGACGGTGGATGTCTTGCTGTGGGATGAAGTCCCACTCCTCCTGCTGTGCTTTCAACAACTTGCGGTGATTCACTGGCACATCTTCTCGGCCATGCACGCGTCTATCCAGTTCATCCCTGAAATGTGTTCTTTGGGGTTTCATGTCTGATGATATTATCACGGGGTAAGGAAAAGGCTTAATCGGGAAAGGGCGAATCAAGACGATATGAAAGATAAGGTCCAAGGTGGTAGCTACCTACGTCACCGGTAGCCCCCCTAAATTCCAAAACAAATAAGCGGATGCGTTCTGTCCACGTGATGGGCAATCGCATGAATATTAATTAGGGCTCTTGGAAACAAAAAGCAAGGGATGCCCCCAGGCTAAGAGGAGACGGGAGGGGAGTCGAGAAGAAGAAGAGAGGAGAGTCCAGAAGAACAAGGAGAAACAACAGAATAGTTAAGAAGAGAGGCATTGTGAGTCAACCCAGCCCAGTGCGCAGATTTCGGAGGAAGGGAGCCCTGAGACCCTAAGATAGGCCTATGCATTTTGTTGCCCATTTGTTTAATAAAGTTGCCTCCCTAAAATGAAAGCACCTGGGGTAGCTTTTATAAATGTGGAGGATGTTTCTATGTACCTGACTTGTCACCTCCTCTTCCCTTTACCTGCTCCTCCTGCCATGTAGTACTCTTGTCGGACTGTTGGACAGATTGTCTGTCTGTCTGTCAGTCTGTCTGTTGCTCTCTCTCTCTCTCTCTCTCTCTCTCTAGCTCTCTCTCTCTCTCTCTATCTCTCTCTCTCTCTCTCTCTCTCTCTCTCTCTCTCTCTCTCTCTCTCTCTCTCTCTCTCTCCTCATTTTCTCTCGTGTTCTCTCACTTCTCCTCCCTCTCTATGTCTCTCTCTCTCCCTCCTACCTCTCCTCGTAATCTTGTAATGCGTCTGTTATTAGTTTTAGGGAGTTGCTCTTACTCTTGACTACATCATCCCCTCCCCTCCGTCACGGCCAGACGCCCACTGGTCCGTGATAATATGGTTGGCCAGAGAATTTCGTGGAGGTGATTGTTGGTGAGCAACTGGGTGCCGAGTCGCACAGTATGAGGTCCGAGCCTTGTCCTGCAGGAACACAGCGTTAATGTCGTGCAGAAGAGGAAGGACGTGTGGACACAGAATGTCCTTAGGTAGTGCTCTGCAGTTAGGCGCCCTTGCACCAACACTAAGGGATTCCCTTTCGTAGACATTTGCGAACAAGGTGTTAACTCTGTGTTCACGAAATTGCATGAAATTATATCCATGCATGGCACGTGGGCATGAATAAATCGCTTTTCTGACATTTTAGGCACTGTGTGCGCATGCGCATGAGCAGAGAGAAACATTGACAGCGATCATGACAAGGACCACTGGGTGAACACTTCTAGTAGTTTGGAGGATATGCGTGCTGCAATACAATGACGGCAACGACATTTGAAAAAGTATGCGTTTCTTTTTTGGGACAGTATATGTTACGTTGTGTTGTCTGCGCATCGTTTCTGTTTCTGTGTAATAGTCGAAAGGGACACTTTTGTGGCAATTTATCGACGAAAACTAGGGGAGAGCACCTATACCTATTCCCTAATCTGATTATCTTTTTATTCTTAATATTTTCTTTTTTGTTCTTGATCTTTCCTTCTTGTTCCTGATCTTTCTTTCTTCTTGATTCTTCCTTCCTCTTGTTTTCCTTTCTTGATCTTTCATTCATTCTTTTTTCTCTTGGTCTTTTTCTGTCTTCCTCCTTCTTCAGGCATTTCTGTAGATCTTGTTGCTCTGTCGATGGGGGTGGAGGTGGACAGATATGGACAGAGAGTCCTGGCGAAACAAGACCAGCGGACTACAGGAGCACCTGGGCAACCTTCGGCTTGTCTCACAATGCTGTAGTCTCCTATACCGCCTAATAGATGCCAACACCCGCATCAAGATCAACAACCTACATGGATGCTGACTTCAGCATCAGGACAAGATATTCTTCGACTCGGATCCCACGTCCGAAATGTTCCAGTAACCGGAGGTGCACCCTCGTCTGTAAGGGGTGTGTGCAACGTAGTGCCGGAATCATCTACGACGACGTCTGCCACGTCACGAATTCCTGTCCCATCATCAACTCCATCATCATCATCATCACCTCACCGAGAAGACTTCAGGAATACTGTCCTTAAGAGGCTACGCCTAATAGGACACTAAACTCACCATCAATCAATCAATGGCGCATTTGCGTCATCGATTTTGTCCGTTTTTGTCTTCTTCTCGGGAACCTAACTGTTCTCTCTCTCTCTCTCTCTCTCTCTCTCTCTCTCTCTCTCTCTCTCTCTCTCTCTCTCTCTCTCTCTCTCTCTCTCTCTCTCTCTCTGACTCTGTGGTTTTACTTCGCGAGTATTCGTGATTATTGTTTATTGTGATTAAGTCTTTTTTTCCTTTGGTTAGTTGATTTATGTTAAGTTGTTTTCATTTATGAAAGTTACTTCATTAACGGTTTGGAACAAGATTGTATCATTAATTGTTTCATTCGTTTTTTTGGTGTGTTTTTTTGTAACAGATGTAAGGATATTTCATATTGCCCCCCTTCTCATTGGCAACGGCAACCAAGGCAGCCGTATCATTTGCGCGGTTTCGCAAAAGCGCGAAACGCGCATCCGCCGGCCTCTCGGCGCCTGTATCTCCGGCGTTTCTGGGCCGATTGCCTTCGCATTTGGCAAGTAGATGACCAGAGACGGTGACTATCGGTGTGCCAAACCGGAAGCGAATCGGTTTAGAAACAAACGCGCGCGCTATACCACTCCGCCGTTTCTTAACCGAATCGCTTCAAATTTGCTGTACTCAGCGTTACCAGTACTTGGCGTTACCGTTACTAGGCGTTACCGTTACTAGGCGTTACTG
>CM065702.1:16505166-16512666 GCA_017654935.2 Phymorhynchus buccinoides | reverse complement strand
GAGGAGGAGAAAGAGGGGGGGAGGGGGAGAAGGGGGAGGGGATGAGGGGGAGGAGCAGCAGGAAAAGAAGAAGAAGGAGGAGGAGGAGGAGAAAGGGGGGGAGGAGGAGGAGGAGGAGGAGGAGGGAGGAGGAGGGGAGGAGCAGCAGGAAAAGAAGAAGAAGAAGGAGGAGGAGGAGGAGGAGGAGGAGAAGAAAGAGGGAGAGAAGGAGGAGGAGGGGAGGAGGGAGGAGGAGGAGGAGGAGCAGAAGAAAAGAAGAAGGAGGAGGAGGAGGAGGAGAAGAAGAAGAAGAGGGAGGAGGGGAGAGGAGGGAGGAGCAGAGAGAAGAAGAAGAAGAAGAAGAAGAATGAAGAAGAAGAAGAAGAAGAAGACACAAAAGGCAAGAATGAAAACAGGAAATAAAGAGAGGTTTGAACTAGACAAACAGGCATATAGACAGACAGACAGACAGACTGACTGACAGTCGAGAAAGAGATTCAGCATTTAATACCCTAGTTTCCCTGACGCCACGCTTTTAACAGAAGCAATAGAGCAGGCACACGGCATCATGGAAACGCAATTCAGGACCATTTACAGATTATGTGCGATACGTGATACGGTCTATAAAAACAATTATTATATATAAAAAGGAAAGAGAGAGAGAGAGAGAGAGAGAGAGAGAGAGAGAGAGAGAGAGAGAGAGGGGGGGGGGGATGAGATGAGAACATATAAGACATAAACAGACAAAGAAATACAGACAGAGAAGGAGAAGGGGGTCAAAATAAAAGAAAGAGAAGAGAATGGAAAGAAGACAAGGATGAGGGAGGGGGAGAAAAGAAGAGGGGGGGGGGAAGACAGCGACAGAGACATACATACTGGAAGACACATCCACGGACAGGAAGACACATTCACGGACAGGAAGACACATCCACAGACAGGAAGACACATTCACAGACAGGAAGACACATTCACTGACACAGAGTGACAGACAGACACATCCTCAGACAGGAAGACACATCCACAGACAGGAAGACACATCCACAGACAGGAAGACACATTCACAGACAGAAAGACACATCCACGGACAGGAAGACACATCCACGGACAGGAAGACACATTCACAGACAGGAAGACACATTCACGGACAGGAAGACACATCCACAGACAGGAAGACACATTCACGGACAGGAAGACACATCCACAGACAGGAAGACACATCCTCAGACAGGAAGACACATCCACAGACAGGAAGTCACATCCACAGACAGAAAGACACATCCACGGACAGGAAGACACATTCACAGACAGGAAGACACATTCACGGACAGGAAGACACATCCACAGACAGAAAGACACATCCACAGACAAAAAGACACATCCACAGACAGGAAGACACGTCCACAGACAGGAAGACACATCCACAGACAGGAAGACACATTCACTGACACAGAGTGACAGACAGACACATCCACAGACAGGAAGACACATCCACAGACAGGAAGACACATTCACAGACAGAAAGACACATCCACGGACAGGAAGACACATCCACGGACAGGAAGACACATCCACAGACAGGAAGACACATCCACAGACAGGAAGACACATTCACGGACAGGAAGACACATCCACAGACAGGAAGACACATCCTCAGACAGGAAGACACATCCACAGACAGGAAGACACATCCACAGACAGGAAGACACATCCACAGACAGGAAGACACATTCACAGACAGGAAGACACATTCACAGACAGGAAGACACATCCACGGACAGGAAGACACATCCACAGACAGGAAGACACATCCATGGACAGGAAGACACATCCACAGACAGAAAGACACATCCACAGACAGGAAGACACATCCACAGACAGGAAGACACATCCACAGACAGGAAGACACATCCACAGACAGGAAGACACATCCACAGACAGGAAGACACATTCACAGACAGGAAGACACATTCACAGACAGGAAGACACATCCACGGACAGGAAGACACATCCACGGACAGGAAGACACATCCACGGACAGGAAGACACATCCACAGACAGAAAGACACATCCACAGACAGAAAGACACATTCACAGACAGGAAGACACATCAACAGACAGGAAGACACACCCACAGACAGGAAGACACATCTACGGACACATTCACAGACAGAAAGACACACTATTCACGGGCAGGAAGGAAGTAATAACAGATGAAGCTTGGAGAAAGAGATCCGGAGCCTTTCCACCCACTAAGCCCAATTACCCACAGGTTTCTGTAGAGGTAATAAACCAAGATATAACCAGAGTAGTAGCATTGAAACGCAATACAGGGCGTTTTACAGATAAAAATGTGTGTTGCGTGACGCTATCTGTATTATAGCTGGCTATAATACGTTTATAAACACACACACGTGCGTGCGCATATACACATATACACGCGCGCAGACAAGCACATACACGAACACAGACGCACGCATATTATGCTTCACGCACACACGCGCGCACACACGCACACGCACACGCACACGCACACACACACACACACACACACACACACATATTTTCTGTCTGTCTGTCTCTCTGTCTCTCTCTGTCTCTCTCTCTCTCTCTCTCTCTCTCTCTCTCTCTCTCTCTCTCTCTCTCTCTCTCTCTCTCTCTCTCTCTCGCTCGCTCGCTCGCTCACACAGACAGATATACACAGACAGAGAGACAGACAAACTGACAGACAGATAGACAAGCAGAGAGATAAATAGTTTGGGGCCTAACAAAGGAATCCCTCTGATGGTCTCAAAACACGTGAACATTTTTCACTATTTCCCCATGGCAACACAGTGACGGGCCAGTCATAATAATACATGACTTACATAGCACTGTGCTGCCATCAGGAAAGAGTGGAAAATGTTCACTCTGCGCGCAGACCTTAAAGACACACTGACCAACCACGATTAAGTCCCTTGGTGTGTTTTTTCAATAGGTAGCTGTGACCCGCATACAAATTCCCCCAACTTCAAATTGAGGCTGCTCTTTAAAACGATGTTTCGTTTTGAATTTGGGGGCATTTATACGGGAGTCAAACCTGGTCAAAACAAGACTCCTTACCAGCTGTAAGAGGGAAAACACGTGCAAAGCCGTGATTTTGACACGCGATCTGGTGTGTCTTTAAGATGAGCTTTTCAGCCAAACATCACTCACCTGTAAGTTCAAGGTCGGCAGAAGTCTCCTCTCTGTTTCTATTCATGGGGGGCTTCTGAACATACTGTCACCATGGCAACAGGGGTCACGCGCAGGTCACGGCCAGCGGTGGTTGTACTCCGTAATTAGAAAACTTTCCAAATGATCGCGCTCTCGCGTTTTGGGAAACCCCGTTACATGGTTGCACTTGAGAAATGTTGGCGGATGGTCAGAGAAGGGTGGAAGAAAAAGTTGAGTTGTAGGTAATCCAATAAGAAGAGCACTATGCCAGAATCTTCTTCCGAGTGTTTGATTATCTCCCTTACGATGAGAAATAATGAATAAAATCAAGAAGATTATAAAAAAGAGCTGTCAATAGTTTCGAATCTCAAAGAAGGTATACCCTAATAGGGGAAGACGGGGTAAAAAGCGCATGGGCGGGTAAGAAGCCCACCCCAATTATCTCATGAAATAAAGACATTTCAGTCAAATTTGCCCATGAGACGAATGCTAGACATTAACGCTCGTCTCATGGGCAAAATGAGACTGAAATTTGCTTCATTTCATGAGATAATTGGGGTGGGCTTCTTACCCGCCCATGCGCTTTTTACCCCGTCTTCCCCTATACCTTCCTGTCCATTTTTGTCTTCCTTCCTATAGGTCATAAACGTCCAGTCACATCTTGCTATTTTTCTTTAACTTGTATGAAAAACACGGTATTTCATTTATGTGTCTTCAACCATTGGGCTAAAAGCAAAATACTAGTTTGATCGTGCCAATTTAGATCAGACTTCAAATTTATCAACCCAAAAAAGGAATGGTTCCAGCAAAACAATAGTATAAGTGCATGGCTTTGTACATCGATTTCTCGGCAAATATGTAGATTTACACCCTCCTGCTCTATTTCTTGGTTCTTTCCGTGGTTAGGGATAGGGTTAGGGTTAGGGGTAGGGTTAGGGTTAGATGGTCTTTTCTTTTGCCATAAGCATCTGTTTCTTTGTCAAAATCATCTCTTTTTTTGGAGCATTAAATCGCTGCCTTTAGACAATAATAATAATAATACCTGAACATATTGGGGGATCTGAATGCTCGGCTGAGCTAGATTTCTTCTCTTAAAAGACCCTCAGTTGTCCATCTTTAAATGAAGTTACTTTGCATGAACAATTCATATTAGAGGATACAATTGTTAACACAGTTATCATTATTATTCGTATTTGTAAAGGTCAAGATGTGCCACCCCCCTACGTTTCTCGGTTAATTGTATTTTTCCGTTATTGCCTTTCTTACCATACATAAAGCTGTATCTTAGGAACATTTTTAGCTAATAACCTTTTTGCAATACTAACCCTATCCCTAACCCTAGCCCTAAGCCTAACCCTACCCCCCACCCTATAAGACGGAAAAACGCCACGAACCACAACTGTGACAAATCGCGGTGTGCTGCAGTACATAGTGGGGGGTAGGGTTAGGTTTAGGGCTAGGGTTAAGGATAGGGTCAGTATTCCAAAAAGAGAATTAGCTTAAAATGTTCCTAAAATACAGCTTTATGTATGGTAAGAAAGGCAAAAACGGAAAAATAAAATTAACTGAGAAATGCAGGGGGGGGGGGGGGGGGGGGTCACATCTTTACCTTTACCCGTATTTGTCTTACATAGAACAGATGAAAACAGCCAACATCAAACGTTTTCTGTCTTGACCTTCCACCCACTCGATTTTCCACTTCAAAATATTCCTATTTATTACAAGGTCAACTAGCGGTGGATCCACAATGTCTCCTCATTCTCATCTGTCCAAAGAGCTGGTAAATAGAAACAAAACTTGTGTGTACAATGTACCTCCTTGTGCAGCATAAAGTTCATCGACCCAGCACCAGAACAACTTGTCCCCTATAAGGGCTTTCCGCCATGAGGACGTAAACCCTCTGTTATGATAAATAAGTACCTGTCATTAAATATCTACCTCTCGCATGAGAACTGTACCCATCTAACCCTAACCCTATCCCTAACCCTAACCCTATCCCTAACCACGGAAAGAACCAAAAAATAGAGCAGGAGGGTGTAAATCTACATATTTGCCGAGAAATCGATGTACAAGTCCATAAATCCATAATCCGTAAAATTCACAATGGCGGACAAACAAACGATTCTGATTGGCTACGCTAGGACTACTTCCGGCTAGGACTACTTATCTCATAGAGGTAAAAATACACCGCCACACCTCCACTCAACAACAACAAAAGCGTCAAGTCAACACAATCGTGTTATACTGTTATCTCGTATGCCATTTTCCCCCGCACAAATTTTTTTTTTTTTTAAACATGTTGATGAATATCTCCCACACGATGAAGAAGTAGAAATGATCTCGACACTTCAATAAGTTGTGGCCTACATACAAAAAATGATTAATGCTTCAACACCTGAAACGATTAGCTTCTCCGTGCATGCTGCCGAAATGAAACTGCATCGATTTGCTTTTTAGAGGAGAGAAAAAAACCCACAACTGCCCTTGCTCTTTATCCCTTTCCAACATTCTATCGGAATCTATCCACCGACTATGTTACAGCAGATCAACCCCTTGACTGCCACCAACGCATCACGTACTGACCTGATGACATCACTGATGATGTCATCAAATGAAGAGGAATAACCCTGATATGCTGGCTTTTGCTCTAACACAGTCAAGAGAGTTATATCCCCAGACCATTTTGTCAAATTGGCTCTATCAGTTGTCTTTTTCGTGGCATGATTTGCCCAAGGATCTCTTTTCTTTAATTTTCTCTGGCAATCAAGGGGTTCAGTTAAGAATCGACAAGCCGGTTTATAGATCAATAAAGATTTAAAAACGGAACAAACAAAAAACCCCACTAACACTGCCTGTTTGCACTGATTGACCTTTCGTTCGCAGGTAGATCCTCTTCTTTTCTCTCTCTTTTACTTCTTTTTCCGTCCTGGAAGAGTGTTCCAGAAACGGTAAAAGTAAGACGAAGACTTACTTGTCTGAGTCAGCGCTATGAGAGAGGTCTACTTACTAAGGCTAATCATCACAAGCCTACTGTGACTGATAACTGACTGAGGCTGAGTCGATTTGACAAGGTCACAACATAGCGAGTGAGGGTGGTAGGTGGGTGGGGGTGGGATAGTAATACTGCTGCTGCTGATGCTGATGATGATGGTGGTGGTGACGCTTCCACCACAGACAGACTTATATTAGCGAAGAAACAGCGACAGTGGTGGTATAGGTAGCAGCATCGTGAAAGATGGATAGATAGATCTGCTAGCTAGCTGGCTCAATGGCTGGCTCGTAGCATCAGCAGCAGTAATAGAAGCAGGCAGATCAAGCCAGCTGGCGACAGTGAGAGGGATGCTCGGCTCTCTTATCAGGCTTACCGTTTACTTTACAAGACTTGGGCGGCGCCAGGAAGAGTGAAAAGAGTTTTTAAGACCCAGTGGCCACCACGATTAAGTACCTTGGCTTTTTCTGGGTTGCCGTGACCCACATACAAATTTCCCCAAACTTCAAATTGAGGCTGCTCTTTAAAACTGAAACGTTTGTCGGTTTGAATTTGGGGCCCCATTTATATGGGAGTCAGACTTGGTCAAAACAAGATTTATTTCCAGTTATAAGAGGGAAAACCCGTGAAACCCGTGATTTTGACACGTGATCTGGTGGATCTTTAAAGAAGCTGTAACTAGATTATCTAAAAGGCCGACGACAGACAGAGAGAGACAGAGAGAAAAGACAGACAGAGAGAGAGAGAGAGACAGAGAGAGAGAGAGAGAGGACAGAGAGAGACAGAGAGAGACAGAGAGAGACAGAGACAGAGAGAGATGACAATATGAATGATTTAATGTCATCAGCAAGGCAGAGAGAGAGAGAGAGAGAGAGAGGAGGATTAGAGACGAGAGAGAGAGAGAAGAGAGACGAGAGAGAGATACGAGAGAGAGAGAGAGAGAGAGAGAGAGAGAGAAGAGAGAAATAGAGAAATGACAAATGGATGATTTAATGTCATCTAGCAAGGTACAGAGAGAGTGAGAGAGAGAGAGAGAGAGGTGTGTGTGTGTGTGTGTGTGTGTGTGCGCAGTGTGTTGTGTGTCGTGTATGTGTGCTGTGTTGTGTGTGTGTGTGTGTGTGTGTGTGTGCGGTGTGTGTGTGTGTGAGAGAGAGATGAGGAGGAGAGTTCTGAGGATGAGAGAGAGATGAGAGAGAGAGCCGAGATGAGAGAGAGAGAGAGATGACAGAATGAAAAATTACTGATTCAATGTCATCAGCAAGGTACAGAGAGGAGAGAGAGAGAGACGAGAGAGACGACAAGAGGTGAGAGAGAGAGAGAGAGTGAGGACGAGAGATGGA
>CM065702.1:16495166-16497666 GCA_017654935.2 Phymorhynchus buccinoides | reverse complement strand
CAGGATCGTTCCCACCACACCATTACATTATATCTACTAATGTACCATATGTGTCTGTTCCATGACCGGAGGGACGTTAAGCAGAATTTAATCATTCAGACACGTATCCTCTTTTTTTAACCTGACCATTTTGTAGGCCTACATATTATTACCGAGTCTAATGACATGGTTGCTATGTGTGAGGGTGCGTAAGAAGTACAATAATGGAAGCTTTGCGTACATTGAGGTTTTTACGGGACGGGCGTGGCTGGTGCATCTCTGGGTCCCATTAGCACCTCCGGGTGTTTCTATTTCATTATTTGTTTCCCTCTTGGGATGACTAGGGAAAGACCTAACAAAATAAGATCACTTTCTGGGACTCTCTTCGTCCGGCATATAAGTCCGTAAGGCGGGAGCCTGTGGCTTTGTCCAGGGATTGCACTGGCCACGCCTGTCCTTTGGGGGGGGCTGTTGGATGCGTTCTGGGTTTCTGAGTGGTCGTATCTTTTGTCGTATGGACTCTGCAGTCATGAAAAACGAACTGGTACACCCATGGGGACATTTCGCAAGGACTCCTCTGCATCGTATCCGATGGTCACCAAGCCGGGAGTAGCTATAGCTGTGGCACATTGATATACTTCATGGAATGGTCTCCGTGTGTTCACTGCTCCCCAATAACACGTACAAGGACTTCCAAGGCTGGAGCAGGGCTGCTCTCGCGTTGATGGGGCGGGCGTGGCTGGTGCATCTCTGGATCCCACTCAGCACCTTCGGGTGTTTCTATTTCATTCATTACCGAGTCTGATGACATGGTTGTTATGTGTGAGGGTGCGTAAGAAGACCAGAGTACAATAATGGAAGCTTTGTGTACATTGAGGTTTTTACACTTTTCACAACGCGTACGAAGCAAAAATTCCAGTTAAATAAATGCATGTATCTTTGCTAGCTTTGCGTTGAGAATCGTTTGAAATGTGACACCAAATCCTGCTCTAATCGTTTGCAGCGTAGACTATGCACCAGAAGTATCCATGTTTGACACCTAAAAAGCCTTACTAATCGTTTGCAGCGTGGACTATGCACTATTAGTATCCATGTTTGACACCCACAAAGCCTGAACTAATCGTTTGCAGCGTGGACTATGCACTATTAGTATCCATGTTTGACACCCATAAAGCCTGAACTAATCGTTCGCAGCGTGGACTATGCACTATTAGTATCCATGTTTGACACCCACAAAGCCTGTAAGTTACTAATCGTTTACAGCATGGACTATACACTAGAAGTATCCATGCTGGCAGAAACTCGCCAGATTTGACGAGTTTCATATCTTGGAAACCAGAGCAAAGTGAATGTTCCTGACCTCTGTAAAGGTGTGTTTTGTGTGTGTGTGTGTCTCCACGTGTTTCTGTGCGTGTGCGTGCTCATGCGTGTCAGGGTACATGCGTGTTCAGGTCCGTGCGTACGTACGAGCACAGTGCGCTGGGACGAACCATGCAACCAACCACCGTGAGCCACCATGTCAATGAATGTGTGTGCGCAAGACATAGTACCACATACCAACGTTTTATGTTTCAGATACAAAAGACACTTAGAGCGGGACGCAAGCGCGAAGGGGGCTGGGCGCGGGGAGACGGGAGTGACACTGAAGATATTATACGGCACGCTCGCGCGCTGCTCTGGCGCGCGCGGGCGTGCGGCTCGCGCTCGCGAGCGTGCTTTTTTTTGCTCGCGCCGCTCTGCCGCGCTCGGCGCTCGGCGCGCGCGCGCCGCGCGCGACGCGCGCGCGCGCCGGCGCGCACACACACACACAAAGAACAGACAGGCGCGCACGCGCCGGCGCACAAAGACACACATCGCCCGCTCGCAGCGCGCAGGACATGTGTTGGACCACACACACAACAACACACACACAACACACACACACACACACACACACACATGACACACACACACACACACACACACACACACGTCACACAGTTCACGAGTCACACACACACACACACACACACACATTGTTTCTGAGTATTTTACAACCACAACACACACAACACACACACCACACCCACACACACACACACAAACACACAACAGCACACACACACACACACAGCACAACAACACACACACGTCACACACACACCACCCGTGCACACAAACAAACACTCACACTACACAACACACACACATACAACACACACACACACACACACACACACACACGCACAACACACACACCACACACACACACACATCACACACAACAAACACACCCACACACACACACACACAAACACACACACACACACACACACACACACACACACACACACACACACACATCACACACACACACACCACACACATCACACACACACACACACACACACACACAACACCCACACACACCACACACACACACACCCACACACACACAAACCACACACACACAACCACACACAACACACACACACACACACACAAACAAACACACACATACAACACACACAACAAACACATA
>CM065702.1:16492115-16494666 GCA_017654935.2 Phymorhynchus buccinoides | reverse complement strand
ACAAGAATTTGTGCAAGTGTGAAAATAAAATTAAATTTTTTATTAAATATGTTTGTTTTGCTTACCTTTTGTAATCAAAAAAAAAATACTGAAATAAAACAAAAAAAAAAACCCCCACTAAATCTCTATTACATAACCCTACTACAAAATCATATTAACAATTCATATATAATTAATAATTATATCTATATATCTATATCTATCATATCTCTCTCTCTTATATCCTCGAATATATCTAATCTATCTCTATATAGTATGGCTTGTCTTTACAATCTATCTCACTCTCATCTGTATCTCTCTATCTCATCTATCTACTCTATACATCTATACTCTCTCCTCTATCTGTCTGTCTTTAACTCTACTCTCTCTCTCTACTATACTCTATATCTCAATTCTATCTCTCTCATCTTAACTCTCTCTCATATGTCTGTCTGTCTGTAAATCATATATCTGTGTTCTCTCTATGTCATATACTCTTCTATATCTTCTATCTATCTTATCATATGTATCTATATATTCTTATATATACACAAAAAACAAACAATCTATCTTCTCTATATCTATCTCTACTCTACTCTCTCTTCTGTCACACTCTCTCTATATCTATAACCTCTACCCTCCGATCTCTCTCTCTCTCTCTAATCTCTCACTCTCTCTCCCTCGCTCTCGCTCATCAGCTCTAGATCTCTCTCTCTCTATCCTCTCTCTCTATATATCTCGTACTTTCACTATATCTGTTGTGTCTCTCTCTCTTTCTCTCTCCTTCTCTCTCTCTCTCTCTCTCTCTCTCTCTCTCTCTCTCACACACACACACCACACACTCTTCTCTCTCTTCACTCTCTCTCTCTCTCTCCCTCTCTCTCTCTCTCTCTCTCTCTCTCACTCTCCCAGTCTCTCTCTCTCTCTCTCCCTCTCTCTCCCCTCTCTCTCTCTCATTCTCTCTCTCTCCTCTCTCAATCTCTCTCCTTCTCTCTCTCTCTCTCTCTCTCTCTCTCTCTCTCTCTCCTCTCTCTCTCTGCTCAACAAGCTTTTCTTCATCTGAGAAAATGTATCGACTCTGGACAAAAAGACGAAAAGACACTGACAAAGCAGCTCCCCAAACACAAACAAATCAAATGTAAGACCCAAGACATTGAACCGCGGAAACTACAAAAGCGTTTGAAATACCCGTGCAAACTTCCACCAAAGGAAACAACTCGAGCAATCATTAAGCTATTAACCCTTATCGCAGTCAGCCATTTTTCAGCCCCCCCAAAAACACATTATAGTTAGGGGAAGACGGGGTAAAAAGCGCATGGGCGGGTAAGAAGCCCACCCCAATTATCTCATGAAATAAAGAAAATTTCAGTCAAATTTTGCCCATGAGACGAATGCTAAACATTAACGCTCGTCTCATGGGCAAAATGAGACTGAAATTTGCTTCATTTCATGAGATAATTGGGGTGGGCTTCTTACCCGCCAATGCGCTTTTTTACCCCGTCTTCCCCTAAACTGGGTGGAGAATTTGTTTCATCTGCAATATTAGGAATTCCTCTGTGACATATGTATAACATTAGGCCTATCCTTACCTCCCAAAATTAAGAAAATAGGGTCTTCGGATAACAGGCCCAGATTTGATGCCTTTCAGTGACATGGGTGTTAAACCATTGTGGTGCATAAATTGCGACATTGGCGGTGAAAGGGTTAATATTATAATGGTTTAAACCAAGTGATGCATTTGGGAAACCGCAGAGGTACAAGAAAATGAAACTAAATTTGGAAAATCCCAATAAAAAATCCCAACACTGAAACCAGTTAATTACTCTCACACGCGCACGCCTACGCGCGCGCGCGCACACACACACTACACGCGCGCGCGCGCACGCGCACACATATTCCCTGTACAGCACTAAGAGAATGGACCCGGTAAGGCAGAAAGATAGTAGATGACAGTAAGCCAAGGGGGGAAAAGGCAGAGTGAAAGAGAGTGAGTGAGATTAGAGGAAGTTACAAGCACATAACTTCCAGAAGGTGGGGGAACTATTTATACAAAATATAATATTCCCACGGGGGGGGGTAGAGTTGTTTTTAGAGTTGACGGAAGTATTTTTCCACGTGAAACATGCCTCACAAACATGTCAAAATCGGATCGTAGTGAATCGAATCGTATGCAGTGTAGCCGGGCCTTTGCACTGTACTTTGAAGCACTGAGAGTGCATGGAGGAGCTAGCATCTAGCTTTTCCCACAGACAGACAGACAACACATCGATTGCTTTTACCACAAAACTGAACAGCAAGTAAAAACAAGAGGCAAAGCCTCCAAGGCTCACTCGAACAGGAACATGTGGTACAACAACAAACCAAGATTGAGAGGTAAAGAACAAGATTGCCAATACAATTTTTAAAGTACAAATGAAACTATTGTTAATGGATACAACTAAAAAAAAAAAAAAAAAAAAAAAAAGTGCTCGTGCCGAGAATCGGACCCGGAACCATTGGCATGACAGACACTCTACCAATGAGCTATCGAGGCTTTCAGTGTTGATGAGTTTCTTAACTCATGTTGCCTGTT
>CM065702.1:16454615-16474615 GCA_017654935.2 Phymorhynchus buccinoides | reverse complement strand
ATTTTGAATGTTAATAATTAGCATAGTTAATAATAATAGGTTTGATTTTGTTATTGATGTGTTACAATATAGGGATGTTTTTTTGCATGCTTTATATTACTTTGTATGTGTTTATTTTCGTTTTTCATTTTCTACTTTTAAATATGTATTTTGTCCAGAGGGCTGGATGTAAAAAAGCATGTTATTGCTTACTCTATTACCCTCTATAAATAAAAGTCAATCAATCAATCAATCAATCTTAGTGACCATGTTTGTTCCCCCTCCCTGTCCCCGCCCCTCCCCGTCACATGTCTGACCACAGTCTCCCTCTCTCTCCCTCCCTCACTCCCTCTCTCCCTCTCTCTTACCTGTGCCCATCATACCAAGGGAGGGAATGAGGTTGTGTCAGCAGCATAGTCCACAGAGCAGTAGATTACATCCCTTGAGAGATGCGAAGACTTTCCCGCTTTCTGGCATCTCTGCCTTAGTGAAGAATTACGTAGCTCCACAGTCAAGGACTGGTCAAGAGCAACTGGTCTTGCTCTTTGATGTCCGTTAATTGATGACATTTGATCTGGATTAGAGAGAGAGAGAGAGAGAGAGAGAGAGAGAGAGAGAGAGAGAGAGAGAGAGAGAGAGAGAGAGACTTCAGACTTCAGATGTTTAATCCAATAAGGCCAAGGAGGAGAGAGAGAGAGAGAGAGAGAGAGAGAGAGAGAGAGAGAGAGAGAGAGAGAGAGAGAGAGAGAGAGACAGAGAGACTGAGAGAGAGAGAGAGAGAGAGAGAGAGAGAGAGAGAGAGAGAGAGAGAGAGAGAGAGAGAGAGAGAACAACATAAATTGTAGCCAAAACAATGTACAGGTATAAGAAAAGTAAACTTCTGAACAAATTAAAATGTCTTGAAAGAGATTGCATGCAAATGTGTGGTTCCTCTATCAATTATGTAGGCCTACCAAAGACCTTTCATGGAAGGTCTTTGGGCCTACTACAAACAAAACATGTATGTATGAATTGAATCGCAGGCTTTGCAACAAATACTTGTAGCGGTGCCATAGCCGATGAGGTTTAACCGAGGCGTGGTTACCGCTACACCTATCTGTTTTTGAAAACAAAATCGGGACTTTACTGGTTTCGTACTGCCTCCGGGCATTGCCTCCAGTATTGTTTCCACCATATTTGTATTTACAAATGTCCCATATGTGTCTGATTCAGACCAAGAGGACGTAAAACTCCATTTTCTCTCTCTACTATTAATTGAAGGATTCGATGGTTGATTCAACAAATCAAGACAGTACTTGTGGCGGTGCCATAGCCGATGAGGTTTAACCGATGCGTGGTCACCGCTACTGCTATCTGTATTAAGGTTTATTTAAAATCGGGACTTTACTGGTTTCGTACTGCCTCCGGGCATTGCCTCCAGTATTGTTCCCACCATATTTGTATTTACAAATGTCCCATATGTGTCTGATTCAGACCAAGAGGACGTAAAACTCCATTTTCTCCTCTCTATGAATTGAAGAGAGTTGCTACAAGCTCATTATAAGGGAGTAGGGACAGTGAAGCTACTGTTCAACTACACATTTAAACTTTTAAACAACAGGGGGGGGGGGGGGGGGGGGGGGGGGGGGGGGGGGGGGGCGCACACAGTGTGTTAATGAAGCAAAAAAGCCGATCCAATCAGAAGGCTATAAATATTATGATGGACTAAATATAGCATCCATGATATTATCCAATGAATGATTAGTGTCATCGCAGATGCGTGGTGTCTCTATTAGCCTACTGTTGCGTTGCAAAAAACTTTGCATGTGTTTTGGCTTTTATTTTATTTGAAATTTCCTTCTTATTCAGCGTATGCAATACTGTCAAACTTTGTCAAAGCGTCACTTGCAAGTTGCAGTTGCGTAAAATTTACCCCAAAGCTGTTATTTGTTTCCAGCAGTTTGTTAGGTTAGTTTTGGTTCTAAAGTTTTCGTTCTTTACAATTGTCGTACAATTGTCGATAAAAGCAGGCTTTTTTCCCCCCAGTGTGGCGTGCAAATCTGTCGCTCGTGCAAATCTGCAGCTCGCTACCTATGAGAGTCTGTATTTGCGGCATTTTGCAACATTGAGCATGAACCACAAATTTCACCTTTTTCTAGGGTTAGGGTTAGAAAACAGTTCAAGTACAGAAAAAGTGAAATTTGTGGTTGTCGCAAATACAGACTCTCATAGTAGCGAGCTACAGATTTGCACGAGCGACAGATTTGCACGCGACATGGCGCGGCATCACGTTGGGGCCCGATTGACCTGGCGCGGCATTCACGCTTGGCGGGGCCCGATTAGCGGGACCTGGCTGGCTGGGTCATTCTCTCGCTTGGCGCGGCATCACGTTAGGGGCCGATCAGCGGAACCTGGCTGGCTGGGCCAGGCTTTCTGTCTTCTTCTTCTACTGTCAACTTTTTTTTTCTCAGTAGTACCTCAGTGCGCATTTCCGTAGATTCCCCTAAAGTTACAGCGACAGAATAGTCAAAAGTGACTGTCGTTGCTTTACAGGAAGGAAGGCTAGCAGTTGTGTACTCATTTAATTGCATTAGGTTGATTGCATAAACTGTTTTTGTAGATTGATATTCCAGATTTCAACAGAAGAATATTGATCAAGGTGCTGATTGGCATTCCAGATTTTGAGGTGCTGAGATGATGGCAACTGTATTGGTAAGTCACTAAGTGACTTAAACTAGTTAAAGGGGCACCCTGATGGATGTGTTTTTGCAAGAAACATGCAAGAAAAAATTTATAGAAAGAATCTGACTACCAGCACCTCCGCCAAGGAGGAATCACAGATTTGACGTTTGATTTATAGGAAACAAGAGCAAAGTGAGTGTTGCGAACTCTGTAAAGTTTTCCTGGTGATCTCGACATGTTTCTTGCAAAAGCCTATCTGCCGGGAGGGTGCCCCATTTACGACCTGATTGTTCAGAAACAAATTAGCAATATTAACATTTCTTCCCCTCAACCCAAAACGGTACAAGTGCAGTTGTAGTGCACGCGCACTATAACTTCACTTGCGCTCCAAGTGTCAAGTGTACTATCCGGGACAGAAAATATTGGTGATTTTTTTAACGGAAAAAGTGATATTTTCATTCTTCAAATCCCCTATAGAGACAGCACTTTTTCCGTCTAAGATGGTTCAGATAGTGTGGTGAGGGGAAGAAATGCTAATATTGCCAACAAATTCATAAATTGCAGTGCTGTGCATGGGAGGGTGCTATTTTTCATGAACACTCTGGAAACACTCAGGAAAGCATTGGCAAGCTGGAAGCGGTCCAGCACAGGCAGGGCAGCTCGCTTTGTGCTGAATCAGTTTAGGCCGACGTCTAGTGTGAGCAGCATGCTGGACAAGCTAGGCTGGGAAATGCTGGAGAGTAGACGGCAGAGGACCAGGCTCTCCATGCTGTACAAAATCAGCACCGGCGCTGTCCACTGTCCGAGTGTCGCGGCCTACATGCAAAGCTGGTACAGCTCCCACATCGGCAACAGCGTGGACACCATCTCCAGTTCTAACGCATCCAGTGCCGCACCAAATATCGGTCAAATTCTTTTCTCCCACGGACCATCAGGGAGTGGAACGACCTGCGGCAGGACACCCTCGACACCTTCACTGCTGACGCCTCCTGTGCGTCAATGGTGCAGGACCAACAATAATCCATCAAGCGCCCCTTCCCCCTCCCCCAGGGCTCCCAGGGACCCCCATTTGGGGGTTTATGAAGCACTAAAATTCTAAAGGACCCTCTAAAAGAATGTCCAGGGGGTCCCAGGGATGCACTAGAAAAATTCTTTTTAGCATTCACAATGCCACTGGGACCCTCTATCCCGCCTCTAGGACCCTCTATGCTGTAGGTGAAGGAGTCCCTGACCCCTTGTTTTGCGGGACGATTGGGAGCCCTGCTCCCCCCCCCCCCTTCTTCAGCTTCCCCTCCACCCTCTGTCCCTTCAATATTAGTTAAGCAGGCATGTCCTCAGTAAAGAGCAAGACCGGCCCCCCACTTTTTAGTCTTTTTTTTTCTTCAAAAGAGCCAGAATGGTCAACATACTGACCTTGCCCCACATGGCCGAAGAGGGCGTAAAGCCTTAATAAAAAAAACACCATACTGACCATGGGCCCTGAAGAGAAGAAGAAATCCAAACACAAAAACTTGTGGCTTCTGATTTTTTTGAGTGCATGTCACTTGTGAGTGTCAAAATTTGCTTTGCTAGCATTTTTTTAATGTAAATACACAGAGCTTTAGATTGTTGGAAAGCCCGTGCACGCCAATGATGCATATTTTTCATTAAAAACTCAAGATCAATACATTGGGATGTATCCGTCTGGCTCATCCAGTTTGGCAGCCATTTAATAATTGAAACCATCGCGCCGCTTAAACTTAAAGTTAAGGCGGTCCATCATTTTAAAATGGTGTTTTACGTCCTCTCGGTCATAGACACATATGGGACATTTGTAAATACAAAGATGGTGGGAACAATACTGGCTGCAATGCCCGGAGGCAGTGCAACACCAGTAAAGTCCTGAGTTTGTAGCAATATAGATAGGTGTAGCAGTAACCACGCCTCGGTTAAACCTCATCGGCTATGGTACCACCACATATACTTGAATTTTATGTAATCATGATTTTAAAAATTGACTCCTCATTTTGAGCAGCCATGGGTCATATGAGTATGACCCATGAAGTCTGAAAACAATCTGAAGCTCTGAATACATGTAGCAGTGTCTCATGTCATTTTAGACCAACGTGTCATAAAAATTGCAGATTGTCACTTGATGTATGTTTTTCCTCAGATGCAGAGCTTCAGATGCTCAGCGCACCCGCAGCCAAAGCGCATATTTTTCATCAAAAGCACGTGTATGTCAACTCTTTGGGATGCTCCGCTGCCATGCCATCGTTGGAAACATCATTGTGTCGTACGATCAGCAACCGCTCTAAGTGTAAGCAAAACCGAATTTCTGGAGTGCGTTTTATAAAAAGGTGCACCGTAAAATATGGTAAATGTGTTGTGTTTCTCCAGGAGGCTGAACGTGTGACCACCATCGGAGTTGCATCAGATCGACCACAGTGGGGGACTGTGAGTCACGCCCAGGTGAAGCATGAGCTTGACCAGGCAGCAGGTAACAACATTTTGTACATTTTAAATGTCTGTGTTTGTGTTCTGTTCATTTAAACAGGTGTGAAGGATAAGAGCACAAGATTAACCCTTTCGCCGCCAGCCATTTTTCAGCCAAAAAGTACCATTAAGCTTAACTGGGCAGAGAAAAAAAGAGATGTGCAATATTGCAAATTCCTCTGTGACATGCATAACATTAGGCCTATCCTTACCTCCCAAAATTAAGAAAATATTGTCTTTGGATAACAGGCCCTGATTTGATGCCTTTTACTAGTTTTAGCACTTGACAAGAGTGTTAAGCCATTGTGGTGCTAAAATGCGACATTGGCGGTGAAAGGGTTAAGAAAAGATGATAAGACCATTTTGAAATTGAGGAGTTATTTTAACACCCAACATTATAACTTTGATTATGATTTTATCTGAAGACAGAACATTGCAGAATATTATGTAATGCATACCCCACCCCACTTTTTTTCTCAGCAATATTTTAAAGATGAAAAGTTTACAACCGCGGTGGAGTATTGCTTTGTGTTCAGTGTTGTGCTCTTTCTTACACAAATACAAATTTCAGTGCATTAATATTATTAATCATATTATTATAGATGTATTGTTCCAAAACAAACACTGTTTTTATTTATAAAAAGAAATAGGTGCCAGATCTATGAGAATTTGCTATGTTTTTGTGATGCAGTTGCCTGAAGTCCAGTGCATCAGATAGAAATTAGCGCATCGCAGATGCACATCTGTGTGTAAGAATGAATACTGAACAGCTATGAATCCTTACCCAAGGCCTTTATTTCAGATTTTCACAAAACTATTGAAACAAAAAGTTCTGGTGAAAGTAATACTGAAAGGAAGTTTCACACTAATCACAGCTGACACACATTTAAAAAGGGCATTTGCTGCATGCCAGCAACCTTGAAATTCACTTTGAGGGTTGAATATAGAGGTCACAGGAACTCAGGCAAAACAAGCACAAGCAATTCAGTATTGAATTTGATATAGTATGATTAATGAACACTCGTGGCAAATGCCCTATTGCACAAAGGATTAACCCATTAACAATGTGTGTCTGGCTCTGTGACTGACAATTTCATGGTTTGGTTTTCGCTTTTGTTTCACAATTACAATATTTATTGCTTGCTTGTTTTGATGCAGGTGATTTATCACTTAGGCTGAGATTTAACTTAGATCTACTTAAAATTAAAAAAAGGGGTGCAGTTAGGATGACGAAGCAGGTTGTAGCCTGTGTACGACGTATTTATATTGTTGTCAGTTGGACATGTTAATAGTATTAGAAATATTCTTTTAAACTTTTTCTTCTTTTTTTCAGCTCAGCCCTTCATAGACGGTGTGAAACGGTGTTCTCGCGCTGTCCGACTCCTGGCCACCCACGAGAAAGACTGCTTTGGAGTGAACAACGAGAGAAGCCCTCAACAGGAGTTCTTCAAGAAGGATTTGCCTGACCTGGAAAGGAGTGTTAAGGACTTCTCCAAGAAGAGTGGCTGCCAGGGTGCACTATGCATCTCCCTGTTCGAGCATACATTCGATGGAGAACACATTTTCTTCGCCAGAGTCATCCAGACTGGTTGCTTGCAAGGTATGCGTTTTTGTTTTTGCTATGCAACCGCCGTATTAAAACTTTCACTGCCAACGTCGCATTTTTGCACCACAATGATTTAACACCCATGTCACTAAAAGGCATCAAATCAGGGTCTGTTATCCAAAGACCCTATTCTCTTAATTTTGGGAGGTAAAGATAGGCCTTGCTTTACATATGTCACAGAGGAATCCCCAATATTGCAGCCAAAACTTTTTCTCTACCCAAGTAAGTTTTATGAAAATGTTTTGCTGAAAAATGGCTGGCGGCGAAATGGTTAAAACTTTGCAAAATCAGCCATGACAGGTTTTAATAGATGAGGTCTTAATAAGGAGGCGGACACTCGGTACCGTATTTTACGGACTACAAGGCGCACCTGATTATAAGACGCACCCTAAAATTTTACAGAAAATTCAGATTTTGTTATTATAGTCTCTTACTATGTTATCAGAGATGAGATTTTTCCTCCAATTGGAAGAGTTCCTCCTTTTTGATGGCCCCAGGGGTCATTTTTGAGATCAGTGTAAATCCATTGAGAAAATTGGGGGGTGGGGGTAGGGGTGTTAGGTTTTGTGTTGAATCGTAAATGCAGCAAGAAGTTCGATTGATGTTTTATTCTGGATTGGTTCATTCTCAAATGGACGTTTTTAGTTACTGCTTGGGGAAACCAAGACTGCTCTATTTATCATTACTTTGCAGTTTGCAAAGCTTAAAGCGGAAGTTATCCATTTGTTGATGTAGCCTACACCGGGCCACGGACCCGGCTTCTTTTTTCCTCCTTTTTGGTTTTCTGAGAATCTCATCTCTGGTTATCAGTCACATCATAAGAGGTGCAGGGGTCTCAGTCTGGGGGGGAAAGTATCCTTAAAGTCTGTAAAATATGGTAGTCTGGATAAGAAGGAGACAAAATCAGAGAAAAAAAGTTTGGGTCTCATCTTATGAGGTCTTAACACACTCGGGACGAATGAGCCAGATCCGTCTCATGGCTCGCACAACCTTTTAGGACGAATGGCCCAGATCCGGCTCTTGAGAGTTTTCAAGAGGTTTTGATTTCTGGCGTGTAACCAGCTTTCAAGTGTGACATCATAACCTACTTTCGGTTTGCTTTGACCTTGCCTCTCTTAACCCCTTGACTGCCAGAGAAAATTAAATTAAAAAAAAGAATTGGCCAAACCATGCCATAAAAAAAGACAACTGATAAGAGCTATCTGGCAAAATGGTCTGGGGATATATAACTGTTGACTAGAGCAAAAGCCAGCATGTCAGGGTTATTCCTCTTTATCGGATGACATCATCAGTATTTTTTTTTGTCATTGAGAAATTTTCTTTATGATGTAATATAGTTTGAAAAATACACATAGACTCACAAACTCAACAATTGGTCAAGAATATTTGGAGCAGGTTAATGGCAGATTTATAAAGAACTACCGTATTTTTCGGCTCATTAGGCGCTGCTGTGTATAAGGTGAACAGGGCAATTTTCAAGAAAAATCTGAAAAAATCGAAGTAAAAGGCGCCCTCGTTTATAAGGCGATACACACCTCACAAAACAAAGTCGAAGTTTGAAGCCCGTACACGTCCTGTAAACGCTTACCGACCGCCATTATTGTTGTCATAAACGAGTGTGTGCTCCCTTCTCAAATAATCGAAACTTCCGTTTTTGCGACTTCCGGTTGTTGTGTTTGGACAATTCTTCACGAAAACTGGTAGAATTATGGCATTTTAAGCTCTACAAAGATGCTTTTTACATCCAATGAAGGGTTGTGGCATCTGTTGGACGGTATCTCGGACGATAACACTTAACAGGGATTTTGAAGCATTTTAACGTGAGTATTCGTTGTATCGGCGACTCGTTACCACTTTCGATGTTGTGACTTACAGTAGACTGTACTGAACACGGCAATTGTTGCCTCTCCTCTCACGATTTTGTTCACTAATAGGGCGCCCTCGTTTATTAGGCGCATACGTCGAAATTAGAGAAGAAAAAAAATCGCCTTATACTGTGTTATAGTCCGAAAATTACGGTATCAGAATGCTGCACTTTTGCACAGAACCTATTAATGTCGATCTTGGTGTCCATCTTTCAATGATTGCAGGGTCCACCAGAGACCCGAAATTCAAGGAGCTGATGGAGGTGGCTTTTCCGGGATCAGACGGCTTTTTGACGTACAACGTGTTCAGCCAGGATGATTTGAGGCAGCAAGGAACCAAGAGAACAATTGATGCCTGTGAGTACTCTTTGCTATGCATCAATGCTTTGGTGTATCAGGCATGGGAATTGTCTGCGAATTCGCGGATTTCCCGAGAAATCTTTTATTTAGGGCAAAGTTTTTGTTACTAAATACTTCAATTTTTATGATATTATTAATTTGAGGCTGTAAAAATGAGGAGAACAATTGATTTTCAGAGTACTTTTTGTCTCTGACAATTCCCATGCCTGGTGTATACATGTGTAGTTAGCAGACCTGCCTACCCATATGATTTTTCCGTATTTTGTACACGATTTTGAGCCCCAGTACGGTAGATGGAAAATTAATACGGCAAAAATTTGAACTTAAGGTCTTCTAAGATCGGTCAAAATCGAGTGTTTTTCGTCATTTCCCATGGCGGTTTAATGTTCTGTAATGTTCCGTTTTGGGGTCTCCTTGCAAAATACAGAATTTTGAGAAAAAATACGGAATTTTATTTCGTGGAGTACCTAAAAAAGAAATTGGGGGTAGGCAGGTCTGAGTTAGGTGAGTGGGTCAGTAGATGTGTGTGAGTTCATTTGCTCATCAAAACCTTTTAACATAACAATTTTCTCAGAAAGTACAAGCAATATAGTACAACCAAACTTTACTTATCAATAAATGCTATAATTATGTTTGCAGTGAGGTGTTTTCATTTTTAAAAAAACCAACTCACCTGTAAACATTGGTTGCAAATCTGTTGTTTCCTCATAAAGCACTGTTCAGTTTTAATTTCTGTCTTACTACAACAGGTTACTAATTTGGGGTTATTTTATTTTAATTCCTCTTGTTTACAAAAGGTCATATTAGTGACATTGATTTCATCTAACAAGTATTGTTTCTTTTAGCTTTTTTAGCACCGTGGGCAAATATATTTGCACTGCATGCATTCGCCCAGTACATCACACTACACTCCCACTAAATGCAAAGACATTCACTGCCAAATGGCCTGCCGTGTGTTTGTCTATTTTCAGAGCTTATGTCTGTGACTTTTTTCCTTTAAAACAATGCATGCACACTCGAAAAAATATTTAGCTTTCTCCTCCACTCCCCTCCCGTTTGTCTGTTGAGATGCAACGGACAACCAACAACCAAGAATGTTCAAAAGATAGATAAATGGCGCTAGAAGACTTGATGGGATTTTTGTTATAATAACACATGATATTTTTCCTTTTTCTTCCTGCCACTTCACAGTTCCTTCTTTCACACCCAGACTCGCACACATGAATCAACACATATAGTTAATGGGATTTGGGGGATGTGTAAAAAAAATGGACATCTTAATTTTTTTGTCCTTTGCCGATCTACGAAGTAGATCGCAAAGGAGTATGTTTTCATTCGTGTATGTACAGTAACTTTTTTTTTTCTTTTTTTTTTTCTTCTTTTTTTTCCTTCTGTCTGTCCCAAGGATATCTCCCGAACCGCTTGACCGAATCGCTTCAAATTTTGTGTGGTGGTGTGTCCCCATGAGAGGAAGGCATCTATGCCAAAAAATTTGCCATCCTGACCTTGACCTGACCTTGCTATTCCATCTTTTGGGCTGTACAGTGGCGTTGCTCTCACGCCGCTCATTCCAAATCCCAATTCGCAGCCACACCCCGGCTTGTTCATGTTGCAGAATCCGAGACAAGCAGTCCAAGGGGAGCGAATCTATGTTAGGCCATCAGGAGGCAACCAACAGAGGAGACACTGCCCTGTTGCTGAGTCACTTCGGTGGAGTTCAGTGGAGTCTGTTCAGGACACCACCTACACAGCCTCCTGCTGACATCACTATTCTCTTAGTCGCAGAGCCAGCGTGAGTGAGGTCCTCCTCCGAGGGCGCCACCAAAGTGTATTGTTTCAAATTGAGAAAAAGTTAAAAGCAGTTATTTATAGAAATACAAATGATAGATTTACAAAGACAGGGCTCCCAGTCGTCCCACAAAACAAGGGGTCCCAGGGACTCCTTCACTTACGGTATAGAGGGTCCTAGAGGCGGGATAGAGGGTCCCAGTGGCATTGCGAATTCTAAAAATAATTTTTCTAGTGCATCCCTGGGACCCCCTGCACATTCTTTTAGAGGGTCCTTTAGAATTTTAGTGCTTCATAGACCCCCAAATGGGGGTCCGTGGGAGCCCTGCAAAGATTGTATTTTGTCATTGATGCTATAAAATATGTTTCTAATTTGCTGTAGGTTCATCAGCTCGTGTAAACTATGGCCAAGACTTCACCAGAGGCATGAAACGTATTGAGCGAGACTTTGGAAAACTGAAGACTCACGCTCAGGCGGAAGGGGAGAAGTGCTTGGCTGGAGTTGTTGTGCTCATGTTGAGAAAAAACGACCCATCAAAAAAGTGAGAGCCCTTTTCTTATTTCTTCTAGTTACCCTATTTTTTGGCTCATTAGGCGCTGCTGTGTGTATAAGGCGAATAGGGCAATTTTAAAAAAAAATCTAAAAAAATCCAAGGTAAAAGGCGCCCTCGTTTATAAGGCGATACACACCTCACAAAACAAAGTCGAAGTTTGAAGCCCGTACACGTCCTGTAAACGTTTACCGACCGCCATTATTGTTGTCATAAACGAGAGTTGGCTCCCTTCTCAAATAATCGAAACTTCCGTTTTTGCGACTTCCGGTTGTTGTGTTTGGACAATTCTTCGCGAAAACTGGTAGAATTATGGCATTTTAAGCTCTACAACGATGCTTTTTACATCCAATGAAGGGTTGTGGCATCTGTTGGACGATATCTCGGACGATAACAGGGATTTTGAAGCATTTTAACGTGAGTATTCGTCGTATCGGCGACTCGTTACCACTTTCGATGTTGTGACTTACAGTAGACTGTACTGAACACGGCAATCGTTGCCTCTCTTCTCATGATTTTGTTCACTAATAGGGCGCCCTCGTTTATTAGGGCGCATTATAGACAAAAAAATCGCCTTATAGTCCGAAAATGACGGTACTGTTTGTAATGATAAAGAAGCTTTGTCAAAGCAAGTCAGCTGAAAATTGTCATACTGGATAGACAGCCTGTCGCAGCCAAAAACGTCGCTCGGTCAAATAAATCGCCCGGCTACTATGAGAGTGTGTATTTGCGACATTTCGCGACATTGAGCATGAACCACAAATTTCACTTTTTTTTTAGGGTTAGGGTTAGGTAAATGGTTCAAGTACAGAAAAAGTGAAATTTCTGGTTGTCGCAAATACACACTCTCATAGTAGCGGGCGATTTATTTGACTGAGCGACTTTTTTGACTGCGACACAGCCTGTCAGATTTCACCATCCTTTGTTAGTTCTATCCATTAACTTGTGTAAATGTTTACAAGTCTTCTTTTGATTATGCAGCAAACATTGGTCCTTTACTTCCTCACATAGCATTTTTGTTTGATGGTTTTTCCTTCTTTGTTTGTACGTGTATTTTTTTTAATGAAATCCAATAATTGAAAAGTGTGAACCGTCTTGTATTTTATTGAAACTGTCTTGTGCCATTGTGGGAATTGTTTATGCAAGGATAACATTTTTTGGTAAAGGTCAAGATGTGCCACCCCCCCCCCTACATTTCTCGGTTAATTCTATTTTTTCTGTTTTTGCCTTTCTTGCCAAACATAAAGCTGTATTTTATTAACCTTTTCAGCTAATTATCTTTTTGGAATAATAACCCTAACTCTAACCCTATCCCTAACCCTACCCCCCCCCCCCCCCCTATAAGACGGGAAAACGCAATGAACCATGACTGTGACAAATGTGCGGTGTACTGCAGTACATAGGGGGGGGGGGGGGGGGGGGGGGGTGGAGGGGGGGTTAGGGCTAGGGTTAGGGTTATTATTCCAAAAAGATAATTAGCTGAAAAGGTTCATAAAATACAGCTTTATGTTTGGTAAGAAAGGCAAAAACGGAAAAATGTAATTAACCGAGAAATGCAGGGGGGGTGGCACATCTTTACCTTTGCCCATTTTTTAAAAAAATGAGCGCATGAGATATTCATTTGATTTACACTAGCTTCTAGAACGCATTGCCGTATTTTACGGACTACAAGGCAATATTTTTGTCCTCAACTGAGACCTGCGACTTAAAATGTGTTGCGCCTAGTGCTTGACTGAAATCTGATTAACATAGTTATGAATTCCATTCATATCGTACCTATTGAGATAGATTATCAGGCCAAAATCGCGAATGAAGCCACGAACGCAGACGACACATTCAAAGTATGAAAAAGAAAAGGGGGGGAGGGGGGTGTTGAAGCGGGATGTGACATCACAGCCTCGGTTTCGAAAGTAAAAGCCATAACAATCATGGCGGAAAAGTATGTCACTGCTCAAGGCCAGCAAATCTCATTGTAGAAATCTACTCCCGTGTTTTTCAATTCCGATTTTTCTGGGCTCTGACACCGACGATTCATAAAAATGCCTCATCATATCGATATCCAGATAGTGGTGTGAGTGTAACTTCTGTCGTTCTGAAGATTTTTTTGACAGAACTAGGCAAAATACGACCTTTGTTTCAGTCGATCTCATGTTTAATTTTGTGCTTTTGAGTGGTGGTGATGGTAACGGTGTGTGTGTGTGTATGTGTGGGTGGGGTGTGTATGTGTATGCCTATTTGCATGTGTGTGAGCGATTATTTGTTTCTGTTGTTGAATTTCTTGCTTTTAATTTTTGTTGTTGTTAAGCGCATAGAGCTCCACATTTGGTGGAGGAGTGCGCTATGTAAATGATTCACTATTATTATATTATTATTATGATTATTTCTTTGCTTTTGTTCGATCATTGTGCATGCGCCTTAAAATATGTTGCGCCTTGTGTGTGTTTAAATTAGCATTCTTAGTTAAATTCAGGGGGTGTGCCTTATAAGTATAGTCTGTAAGATTAGGTACTTTGCACAGATTGGGTTTCATTTGAAAAATTGTATGAATAGACGCTTCTCATAATGTGCTACGTGCTTTCAGTAGACCATTTGCAGCGGGCAAGCGGCCTTGAATTTCAATGAAGACTTTCATTAAGAGAGTTCCTGTTTGTTGGCTTATCCTGGATAAAAGATTGAAGGGCTCATCCCAACAGCAGAAACACTTGGTGTTCTAACCTTTGTCAATTGGTCTGACATAGCCTTCGGCCAAGGCGAAGGAGAGTTTATAGAAACTACAGGTAAAACATACAGGCAAAGGTGTAGTCAGGCACTAGTCTACTCTACAAAATGACTGCCTGTTGCAAATGCCCTATTTGGTGTTTTACATCATCAAAAGCTACTCTTTCCTGGCCTTTCCTGACCATTTACCAATGGGTTTACCCCAGATTACTTGTGATTCAGGTACTTCCATGCCACAAACTTCAACCGACCAGACTTTGATGATTGGCAGCCACTGGGGAACGCTCTGCTGAACCTACGTCTTCGGGGGGAGTCTTCCGCATCAAAGACACGGACGCAGATCATGAACTTGACGGACAACGCTGGACTGCAGGAATGTCTGGATGCCTTGGGGACACTCAGTCACTCCACAACAAATGTTCCACGTTTGGTTGGTCCAGGTGTGATTGGCAAAGAGCCAGCGTTTCATTTTCCTGTCAACTGTGTTTCATGTGTGGACTTGGAGAAGGAATATATCCCTTTGAATTTCCGTCTTCGTTTGTGCCATTTCCTTTTGAAAGGAGATGTTGCGCAACTGGAAAGGCTTGTGGTGAAACACTTGTTCAGTCAGTCTCAGGGTTCCCAGGGAAGCAGGACCAGAGAAAATGGCCGGCAGGTGAGCTTCAGCACTCCACAAGCCAAGGAGGAGGCAGGGACTTCATCGGATGAGGCAGCACCACAAACAGAGGAGGTTAGACGAAGAGCTACAAGCCGAATAACGGAACAAAATAACGGGAAGTGGATGAGTGAATTGCGTATATTCGTTTTCTCACCTCCTAAAAGCTTGCTCGCCTTAAGACAATCAGACGATGTCTTGTAGCATTGACTTTGCAGCGGTTCACTAGCAGACGTCAACCATGTTTTTGTTTTCACATTGTCAAGTAAGAGGTCAGTAAGAGTAACTTCCCTTGACCTACAGTCTGGCAGGTGGTCGCACCGTTCTACTCTAGCCCAGTCTAGGCTAACTTCTTGAAAACTAAACCCCTGAAGGTATTCAAAGATATTAACACTTTATGAGCATTTCAACATCAAAATGTGTTCTTTTTAAGGCGTGTTTTAACGTTTTACTCATTTATCTGAAGGCCATGTAAACTGTGATCCCTGTCATTCGACATCGGACATGCCTTGATTTTCAAAACTTTGTCAAAAGTTTTACCTTCCTTAAAATTAGCAACCACAGTCACTTTTGACTACATTGAAGCCTCTATCTTAAAACTTCCAAAAAGTCATGAAAAATCGGTCTAATTTTGGAGGGTCTTATAAAGGTCGGATTTTGGATTTTAATCCAAACATTATTTGGATTATAATATTTACTGAAGCCCCAAGGTTGTTATAATATCATAATCTTCAAAATGTTGAAGGAGGATACTTATTGAAAGAAGGTTTTATGCATAAATTATATAATTTATAGTAAGATACATTTTAGCATCCATGTAAAAAAAATCAGTCTTCAATGAGATGAGGTCTTTAACGGAGGGTCTTATAATGGAGGTTTGACTGTATTATGTTGCTGTAAACTAAACTTTTGGAGGATCTGCGGGAATGCGCAAGAGAACAAATTATCAAGAAGAAGAAAGTAGACAGGAGAAAAATAAGAAAAATAGAAAGCTTGGCCCAGCCAGCCAGGTCCTGCTGATCGGTCCCCAACATGATGCCGCGCCAAGCGAGAGAATGACCCAGCCAGCCAGGTCCCGCTAACCGGGCCTAGCCTAGTTATAAAGTCAGTGGGCAGAACTTTGCTGTGGAGTGGAGAGTACCCTCTCTCTCTCTCTCTGTGTGCGTGTGTGTGTCACTGTGTGTGTGTGTGTGTGTGTGTGTGTGTGTGTACGACATTGTGTGTGTGTGTGTGTACGACATTGTGTGTGTGTGTGTGTGTGTGTGTACGACATTGTGTGTGTGTGTGTGTGTGTGTGTACGACATTGTGTGTGTGTGTGTGTACAACATTGTGTGTGTGTGTGTGTGTGTGTGTACATGGTGTGCTCCTGCTTGTGTGTGGTGTGTCCATGTGTGAGTGTGAGTTCATGGATGCTCCTGCTTTCCAGGATGTCCTGAAGTTCAGGATTTTTTTGTCCAGGATGTCCTGAAGTTCAGGATTTTTTTATTGCCTGGAGCCGGCGTCACCGGATTATGAGAATTTGAGAAGATGCATTTTGCTGGTTATAGAGGTCATGAAGTTTAATCAGAAGTGAAAGTGCAACGAGAGCCTGTCAATTACATTGGAAACTGTTGTTTCCCTTCAGCTTCCAGGGGGCATTGCCCCCAGGAACCCCCAGGAGGGGCGCTGTCCCTGCACTCCGCCGGGGCCTGGGCGGCCCCTGGACCCCTGCCTTGCAGGATTTTGAAATTTCCCAGGAGCACCCATGTGTATGTGCATGTCAGTCTGTGTAAAGGAGAGACAGATGGCCCTTTAAACAAATTTTAGCCCAGCCATCCAGACACAATAGCAGTTCTGCCCTATTCGCTGTCTCAATCTGCCAGTCATAGTCGCAAAACGACAAGACTTGCAAAAATACGTTGATAGTTCTATGTTCTACTTCTAAACAGATTCTGGCACACATACATGGGTGCAACTCCCCAAAATAAAAAAAAACCCTGAAAGGCAGGGGTCCAGGGACCCATGGCCCCGGCAGGGTACAGGGGCAGGGCCCCGTCGGACAGTTTCAGGGGGGCAACTTAACTCTCTTGTGCGGTGAACGGTCGTGAACGTTAAAAAAAAAATCGGATCGGAAACGTCTAGAACGTTCGGGAACGTACGGATTCCACGTGGCCGGTTTGGGCGCTTCCATTTTGTTTCTATCACATGGCAGTCACGTGAGCGCTTCAGCCTCGCTTTCGCTACAGATTACACTTCCGTCCTGTTGCTTGCAATGGCTTCTAGGCCGATTGGTTTGAAAGATATGAATTTTTGAAAATTAGTGACCGACTTCGGCATTTTCGCGATATTTCCAATATGGATGACGAACAGTTATGGCGTCCATTGACTGAGGAAAGCGATGAATAGTCCTATTTTTGTGAAAGATGGGACTTATGAGATCGCGAAGTGATGAGTAAGGAGTGTATTCTGACCTATTTCGGCAGCGAGCTTGTGTTTGTTCGATCGATGCAAATTTTTGAAGTCGTGTTACTGACATCGGCATTTTCCCGACTTTTACATCATGGATGATGAGTCGTTATTGCATCCACTGAGTGATGACAGCGATGAAAATTCCCTTTTTTGTGAAAGATAGGAATTATAAGATCGTGAAGTGAAAGGGTAAGTGAATGGTTTTGATCTACATTTCCATTTCAGTCGTCTTAGGCTTCAACAGTCTGCAAAAGTAGGCAGTGAATGACTAGTGAATGCAGTTTGCGAATACACTTTGGCATTTTGATTTTTTTTGTGGAGCCATGCATCCCCATAACATCTTGGAATTCCTTTTGCAACTCAGACAGACATCTCGGCAACACATTCAAAACAAAAAAACCCACAAAATCTGGTAGGGTATATTTTATTTTATTATTTTTCTGACGCTACCCCGCCTTTTGTACGGAGTGACGTCCCTTGGGTTAGGATTTCAGAGGTGATTGAGAGCACAGAGCGTCAGGCACAAGAGGGTTAAGAGAGAGATATAACGAGACAGACAGTTAAAATGATAGACAGAGACAGTTTGAGTCTGATAAGCCTTGTAAAATTATTACATTGCCTTCCTTTTTTTTCCTTTCCATAACGCGACCACAGTCACTGTTGACTATTCTGTCGCTGTTACTTTAGGGAGATCTACGGAAATGCGCACTGAGGTACTACTACACTACTAGTACTGAGAAGAAGAAAGTTGACAGTAGAAGAAGAAGAAGACAGAAAGTCTGGCCCAGCCAGCCAGGTTCCGCTGATCGGCCCCTGATGTGGTGCCGCGCCAAGCGAGAGAATGACCCAGCCAGCCAGGTCCCGCTAATCGAGCCCCAACGTGATGCCGCGCCACTGGGGGGGGGAAGAGAGAGAGATGGGGTGGGGTGAGTTATTGTGATTTGGAGACCCAGGACACGGAGGTGCCCAAATCGCTTGTGGTGAATTTTTTTTTTTTGGGGGGGGGGGATGAATTGCAAACAAAATGACAGTTCAGTTTCTGGTAAAATTAAAAAATACTGAAATCAGTGTAGAAATGAAAGAGTAGCACCCATGTCGTAACATACATTATTTTTTGATCCAGTCTGTGTTCTGCTATGTGACACAGGCGGCGATGGGGGACGAAGTGTGGCACAACGGGGGCTGTCACTGTGGGGCGGTCCGCTTCAAGGTGTTGGCCCCAACGGTCATCAAAGCCGTCGACTGCAAGTTAGTGTCGTCACTATGAACATTGGTGATTCAGGGACCCCCATTTGGGGGTCTATGAAGTACTAGAATTCTAAAGGACCCTCTAAAAAGAATGTGCAGGGGGGTCCCAGGGATGCACTATAAAAATTATTTTTAAGCATTCGCAATGCCACTGGGACCCTCTATCCCTCCTCTAGGACCCTCTATCCCTCATCTAGGACCCTCTATACTGTAAGTGAAGGAGTCCCTGGGACCTCTTGTTTTGCAGGGCGATTGGGAGCTCTGTGCTTGTTTTTTTTAACATATCCCATGTCGTTTTTAAATAATTCTTCAGAGCTTCAGATTGTTTTCGAATTTCACAGGTCATAATTATGACCCCTGATCACAGAAATTATGGATTCCAAAATAATAATAATAATGCCGTGAATTTAGGACACGCTTACCACCTGACAAAACCTGGAGCTCAAGGCATTTCCAATAACAAATATAGTTAATAGTTAAAAGTAGTGATAAAAGGCTTCATTGAATAACGGGCCAATGTCACTGTTGTGCATAAACTTAACATTTTAGTGCAGACTTCATTGGACAGATGACCCATGGCTGCACAAAATGAGGGGCCCAGGTCCAATGGGCAGCTTAGGACGATAAATTGACCACCAGAGGGCAGTCCAACCATTAGGGGCTTATTATCACACGCTATTCTTTTTTTTTTTTTTTTTGTTTTTTGTTGCTGTCCCATCTTTTTTTTTTTTTTTGCTGTCCCACCTTCTGGGCCGTACAGTGGCGTTGCCTCCCACGCCGCTCGTTCCGATATGGCCCAATTCGCAGCTACCCATCCCGGTTTGTTCAATTCGCAGAATCCGAGACCAGCAGTTCCAAGGGGAGCGAATCTATGTTAGACAGTCAGGAGGCAACCAACCGAGGAGAACCATCTGCACACTTCTGCTAGTTGTCCCTATCGGTGGAGTTTCAGTGGAACCTGTTCAGGACAATAAACACCTACTAACTAAGCCCCCCTACTGACTACACTATTCTCTTAGGGGGCTCGAGCCAGCTGTGATTGAGGTCCATCCCCCGAGGGCGCCACCACGACAGTCCAACGACAGATCCCCAGAACACACTGATTCCCATGATTTTAACCCGAACGCACCAAGGGCATAGACTGGATTGGAAATCGAAAACTGAGGTCAGCGTGAGAGCAGGGCATGCTAAGCCACATAGTTTGATACCTTTTTTTAAAAATTAATTATTGATGGAAATGAGACGGATGACTATGATGAAGATGATTGGTGTTATGGAGTTCCGTATCGGTCGGAGACCGCATGGCAGGGCTGTATTCTAAGCTTACTTTCATAATGATATCCCGGCGAATCCCGTGGCTCCCGGTGTTAACCAGGCCCGAGAACTACATACACCTGCAGTGTTTGGTCTGGCAATTAGAGCAACACTCTCAGAATCGCATCCGTTAAAGCGGATGAAAACTCGACTGTGGTTTCAGTCGTCCCATTGAGCCCATAGCCACTCACTATGGGTAGGAGTCGGTCCAGGACCGAACAAATAAACCCTCGCCTCTGATGGTGATAGTGAGAGAGAGGGTGGGACTCATCACCCTATCTCTCTCTCTCACTACGCCCAACTAAGAATATCGCGTGATAAGCCCCTAACG
>CM065702.1:16452687-16454115 GCA_017654935.2 Phymorhynchus buccinoides | reverse complement strand
GAGAGAAGACGAGAGAGAGAGAGAGAGGAGAGAAAAATAAAGGAGAGCAGAGAGTAAGAGTAGAGAGAGGGAGAGAGAGAAGAGAGAGAGAGAGAGAGAGAGAGAGAGAGAAAAGAGAAGATAGAGAGTAAGAGGAGAGAGAGAGAGAGTAAGAGTAGAGGAGAGAGAGAGAGAGAGAGAGAGAGAGAAGATAGAGAGAGAGAGAGGGAGAGAGAGAGGAGAGCGAGAGCGAGAACAACCAAATTAATAAGCAAATGACTTGTACTTTGGTTGTTTTATAAAGAAAAGTAAAACACTTCTTAACACAAATGGGCTTGAAAGAGGAGATTGTACCAAATGCATGGTTCCTCTAATTCCTCTAGCGTCGGCTGTTGGATTATCCCTGTGGTTGTGTGTGTGGGTCTTTAAGCCAGGGTAAGACAACAAAACAAACAAAAAAACACACCACGCAGTAGGAGTATTCATGTTAGAAATCTCAACTGCCGCAACTTCCCCCCTTTCCACTTCCCCCCCTCGCCCACTCCCCCATCTGAAACCCACATATCTATCCATTAACCCCAACCCCACTACACCCTAAACACCTTCTGTCTTCCATTCTTCTTCTTCTTCCTTTCTTCTTCGTCTTCGAATCGTCAGACAGTTTACCTATCAATTAATGAGCGTAGATTTGCGCCATGCGCCGTTATGGGTGCCTAACTAAGAAATAGTTAGGCCCATCCTTCCAACTTCTGAGAAAAGAATATCACGTGCATGCGAGAAAAGTAAGTATCCGTTAAAACGCAGGCATTTATTTTGTTGGACAACCCACACCCCTGAGGTCTGAATACACGTGCTATTTTCACTATTTTTCCCCATTGCAAACCAGTGTAGGTAAAGTGATATAATACTGGTAGCGATGTGTTCCATGGGGAAAGAGTGAAAAAAAGGCAACTTAATGATAGTTCGACCCAAAAAAGCCTTAATGAACTCTCCTGCAGCTCGATATTACCACTATCTCTCTCATCTCTCCCCCCTCTTCTCTCCGAGTCTCATCTCATCTCCATCGTCCTCCTCGTCCCGCCCCATCTCGTCTCTCCTCTCCTCTCACCCTCCTCATACCTCCTCTCCTCCTCTCTCTCACATCTCCTTCTCCTCTCGGTCTCCCATAGCCCCTCCTCTCTCTCCTCTCTCGTCCATCTTCTCCTCATCTCACCGTCCTCTCTCGCGTTGTCTCTCTCCTCTCTCCCCCCATCCGATTCCTCTCCTCCTCTCCCTCCCCTCCCCACTCTCTCGCCCTCCTCCCTCTCAGGCCTCTGCCTCCCCCCGTCATCTCTCTCATGCTCTCGTCTCCCCCTCTCCTCCTCTCCCTCCCCCTTTCTCCTTCCATCACATCTCGCCTCCTTCCCTCTCCGTCCATCCCCTCTCTCTCTCTCTTCCCAATCATCCACC
>CM065702.1:16405187-16447687 GCA_017654935.2 Phymorhynchus buccinoides | reverse complement strand
TAAATATAAAGATGGTGGGAACAATACTGCCTGCAATGCCCGGAGGCAGTGCAACACCAGTAAAGTCCTGAGTTTGTAGCAATATAGATAGGTGTAGCAGTAACCACGCCTCGGTTAAACCTCATCGGCTATGGTACCGCCACATATACTTGAATTTTATGTAATCATGATTTTAAAAATTGACTCCTCATTTTGAGCAGCCATGGGTCATATGAGTATGACCCATGAAGTCTGAAAACAGTCTGAAGCTCTGAATACATGTAGCAGTGTCTCATGTCATTTTAGACCAAAGTGTCACTTAAAAATTGCAGATTGTCACTTGATGCATGTTTTTCCTCAGATGCAGAGCTTCAGATGCTCAGCGCACCCGCAGCCAAAGCGCATATTTTTCATCAAAAGCACGTGTTATGTCAACTCTTTGGGATGCTCCGCTGCCATGCCATCGTTGGAAACATCATTGTGTCGTACGATCAGCAACCGCTCTAAGTGTAAGCAAAACCGAATTTCTGGAGTGCGTTTTATAAAAAGGTGCACCGTAAAATATGGTAAATGTGTTGTGTTTCTCCAGGAGGCTGAACGTGTGACCACCAGCGTAGTTGCATCAGATCGACCAGAGTGTGGGACTGTGAGTCACGCCCAGGTGAAGCATGAGCTTGACCAGGCAGCAGGTAACAACATTTTCTACATTTTAAATGTCTGTTTGTGTTCTGTTTATTTAAACAGGTGTGAAGGATAAGAGCACAAGATTTTACCCTTTCGCCGCCAGCCATTTTTCAGCCAAAAAATACCATTAAGCTTAACTGGGCAGAGAAAAAAAGAGATGTGCAATATTGCAAATTCCTCTGTGACATGTATAACATTAGGCCTATCCTTACCTCCCAAAATTAAGAAAATATTTGTCTTTGGATAACAGGCCCTGATTTGATGCCTTTTACTAGTTTTAGGCACTTGACAAGACAGTGTTAAGCCATTGTGGTGCTAAAATGCGACATTGACGGTGAAAGGGTTAAGAAAAGATGATAAGACCATTTTGAAATTGAGGAGTTATTTTAACACCCAACATTATAACTTTGATTATGATTTTATCTGAAGACAGAACATTGCAGAATATTATGTAATGCATACCCCACCCCACTTTTTTTCTCAGCAATATTTTAAAGATGAAAAGTTTACAACCGCGGTGGAGTATTGCTTTGTGTTCAGTGTTGTGCTCTTTCTTACACAAATACAAATTTCAGTGCATTAATATTATTAATCATATTATTATAGATGTATTGTTCCAAAACAAACACTGTTTTTATTTATAAAAAGAAATAGGTGCCAGATCTATGAGAATTTGCTATGTTTTTGTGATGCAGTTGCCTGAAGTCCAGTGCATCAAATAGAGATTAGTGCATCGCAGATGCACATCTGTGTGTAAGAATGAATACTGAACAGCTATGAATCCTTACCCTTATTTCAGATTTTCACAAAACTATTGAAACAAAAAGTTCTGGTGAAAGTAATACTGAAAGGAAGTTTCACACTAATCACAGCTGACACACATTTAAAAAGGGCATTTGCTGCATGCCAGCAACCTTGAAATTCACTTTGAGGGTTGAATATAGAGGTCACAGGAACTCAGGCAAAACAAGCACAAGCAATTCAGTATTGAATTTGATATAGTATGATTAATGAACACTCGTGGCAAATGCCCTATTGCACAAAGGATTAACCCATTAACAATGTGTGTCTGGCTCTGTGACTGACAATTTCATGGTTTGGTTTTCGCTTTTGTTTCACAATTACAATATTTATTGCTTGCTTGTTTTGATGCAGGTGATTTATCACTTAGGCTGAGATTTAACTTAGATCTACTTAAAATTAAAAAAAGGGGTGCAGTTAGGATGACGAAGCAGGTTGTAGCCTGTGTACGACGTATTTATATTGTTGTCAGTTGGACATGTTAATAGTATTAGAAATATTCTTTTAAACTTTTTCTTCTTTTTTTCAGCTCAGCCCTTCATAGACGGTGTGAAACGGTGTTCTCGCGCTGTCCGACTCCTGGCCACCCACGAGAAAGACTGCTTTGGAGTGAACAACGAGAGAAGCCCTCAACAGGAGTTCTTCAAGAAGGATTTGCCTGACCTGGAAAGGAGTGTTAAGGACTTCTCCAAGAAGAGTGGCTGCCAGGGTGCACTATGCATCTCCCTGTTCGAGCATACATTCGATGGAGAACACATTTTCTTCGCCAGAGTCATCCAGACTGGTTGCTTGCAAGGTATGCGTTTTTGTTTTTGCTATGCAACCGCCGTATTAAAACTTTCACTGCCAACGTCGCATTTTTGCACCACAATGATTTAACACCCATGTCACTAAAAGGCATCAAATCAGGGTCTGTTATCCAAAGACCCTATTCTCTTAATTTTGGGAGGTAAAGATAGGCCTTGCTTTACATATGTCACAGAGGAATCCCCAATATTGCAGCCAAAACTTTTTCTCTACCCAAGTAAGTTTTATGAAAATGTTTTGCTGAAAAATGGCTGGCGGCGAAATGGTTAAAACTTTGCAAAATCAGCCATGACAGGTTTTAATAGATGAGGTCTTAATAAGGAGGCGGACACTCGGTACCGTATTTTACGGACTACAAGGCGCATCTGATTATAAGACGCACCCCCCAAATTTTACAGAAAATTCAGATTTTGTTATTATAGTCTCTTACTATGTTATCAGAGATGAGATTTTTCCTCCAATTAGAAGAGTTCCTCCTTTTTGATGGCCCCAGGGGTCATTTTTGAGATCAGTGTAAATCCATTGAGAAAATTGGGGGGTGGGGGTAGGGGTGTTAGGTTTTGTGTTGAATCGTAAATGCAGCAAGAAGTTCGATTGATGTTTTATTCTGGATTGGTTCATTCTCAAATGGACGTTTTTAGTTACTGCTTGGGGAAACCAAGACTGCTCTATTTATCATTACTTTGCAGTTTGCAAAGCTTAAAGCGGAAGTTATCCATTTGTTGATGTAGCCTACACCGGGCCAAGGACCCGGCTTCTTTTTTCCTCCTTTTTGGTTTTCTGAGAATCTCATCTCTGGTTATCAGTCACATCATAAGAGGTGCAGGGGTCTCAGTCTGGGGGGGAAAGTATCCTTAAAGTCTGTAAAATATGGTAGTCTGGATAAGAAGGAGACAAAATCAGAGAAAAAAAGTTTGGGTCTCATCTTATGAGGTCTTAACACACTTGGGACGAATGAGCCAGATCCGTCTCATGGCTCGCACAACCTTTTAGGACGAATGGCCCAGATCCGGCTCTTGAGAGTTTTCAAGAGGTTTTGATTTCTGGCGTGTAACCAGCTTTCAAGTGCGACGTCATAACCTACTTTCGGTTTGCTTTGACCTTGCCTCTCTTAACCCCTTGACTGCCAGAGAAAATTAAATTAAAAAAAAATTGGCCAAACCATGCCATAAAAAAAGACAACTGATAAGAGCTATCTGGCAAAATGGTCTGGGGATATATAACCTGTTGACTGTGCAAAAGCCAGCATGTCATGGTTATTCCTCTTTATCGGATGACATCATCAGTATTTTTTTTTGTCATTGAGAAATTTTCTTTATGATGTAATATAGTTTGAAAAATACACATAGACTCACAAACTCAACAATTGGTCAAGAATATTTGGAGCAGGTTAATGGCAGATTTATAAAGAACTACCGTATTTTTCGGCTCATTAGGCGCTGCTGTGTATAAGGTGAACAGGGCAATTTTCAAGAAAAATCTGAAAAAATTAAAGTAAAAGGCGCCCTCGTTTATAAGGCGATACACACCTCACAAAACAAAGTCGAAGTTTGAAGCCCGTACACGTCCTGTAAACGCTTACCGACCGCCATTATTGTTGTCATAAACGAGAGTTGGCTCCCTTCTCAAATAATCGAAACTTCCGTTTTTGCGACTTCCGGTTGTTGTGTTTGGACAATTCTTCACGAAAACTGGTAGAATTATGGCATTTTAAGCTCTACAAAGATGCTTTTTACATCCAATGAAGGGTTGTGGCATCTACTTGGACGGTATCTCGGACGATAACACTTAACAGGGATTTTGAAGCATTTTAACGTGAGTATTCGTTGTATCGGCGACTCGTTACCACTTTCGATGTTGTGACTTACAGTAGACTGTACTGAACACGGCAATCGTTGCCTCTCTTCTCACGATTTTGTTCACTAATAGGGCGCCCTCGTTTATTAGGCGCATAGGTCGAAATTAGAGAGAGAGAAAAAATCGCCTTAAAGTCCGAAAATTACGGTATCAGAATGCTGCACTTTTGCACAGAACCTATTAATGTCGATCTTGGTGTCCATCTTTCAATGATTGCAGGGTCCACCAGAGACCCGAAATTCAAGGAGCTGATGGAGGTGGCTTTTCCGGGATCAGACGGCTTTTTGACGTACAACGTGTTCAGCCAGGATGATTTGAGGCAGCAAGGAACCAAGAGAACAATTGATGCCTGTGAGTACTCTTTGCTATGCATCAATGCTTTGGCATATATACATGTGTAGTTAGCAGACCTGCCTACCCATACAATTTTTTATTTTGTACACGATTTTGAGCCCCAATACTTCAGTACGGTATGATGGAAAATTATTTTTAGGCTGTAAAAATGAAGAGAACAATTGATGCAGAGTTTCTTTGCTCTGACAATTCCCATGCCTGTGTATATACATGTGTAGTTAGCAGACCTGCCTACCCATATGATTTTTCCGTATTTTGTACACGATTTTGAGCCCCAGTACGGTAAATGGAAAATTAATACGGCAAAAATTTGAACTTAAGGTCTTCTAAGATCGGTCAAAATCGAGTGTTTTTCGTCATTTCGCATGGCGGTTTAATGTTCTGTAATGTTCCGTTTTGGGGTCTCCTTGCAAAATACGGAATTTTGAGAAAAAGTACGGAATTTTATTTCGTGGAGTACCTAAAAAAGAAATTGGGGGTAGGCAGGTCTGAGTTAGGTGAGTGGGTCAGTAGATGTGTGTGAGTTCATTTGCTCATCAAAACCTTTTAACATAACAATTTTCTCAGAAAGTACAAGTAATAGCACAACCAAACTTTACTTATTGATAAATGCTATAATTATGTTTGCAGTGAGGTGTTTTCATTTTTAAAAAAACCAACTCACCTGTAAACATTGGTTGCAAATCATGTTGTTTCCTCATAAAGCGCTGTTCAGTTTTAATTTCTGTCTTACTACAACAGGTTACTAATTTGGGGTTATTTTATTTTAATTCCTCTTGTTTACAAAAGGTCATATTAGTGACATTGATTTCATCTAACAAGTATTGTTTCTTTTAGCTTTTTTAGCACCGTGGGCAAATATATTTGCACTGCATGCATTCGCCCAGTACATCACTCTACACTCCCACCAAATGCAAAGACATTCACTGCCAAATGGCCTGCCGTATGTTTGTCTATTTTCAGAGCTTATGTCTGTGACTTTTTTCCTTTAAAACAATGCATGCACACTCGAAAAAATATTTAGCTTTCTCCTCCACTCCCCTCCCGTTTGTCTGTTGAGATGCAACGGACAACCAACAACCAAGAATGTTCAAAAGATAGATAAATGGCGCTAGAAGACTTGATGGGATTTTTGTTATAATAACACATGATATTTTTCCTTTTTCTTCCTGCCACTTCACAGTTCCTTCTTTCACACCCAGACTCGCACACATGAATCAACACATATAGTTAATGGGATTTTGGGGATGTGTAAAAAAAATGGACATCTTAATTTTTTTGTCCTTTGCCGATCTACGAAGTAGATCGCAAAGGAGTATGTTTTCATTCGTGTATGTACAGTAACTTTTTTTTTCTTTTTTTTCTTCTTTTTTTTCCTTCTGTCTGTCCCAAGGATATCTCCCGAACCGCTTGACCGAATCGCTTCACATTTTGTGTAGTGGTGTGTCCCCATGAGAGGAAGGCATCTATGCCACAAAATTTGCCATCCTGACCTTGACTTTAAAAAAAAAATTTGTTTCCATCTTTTGGGCCGTACAGTGGCGTTGCTCCCACGCCGCTCATTCCAAATCCCAATTCGCAGCCACACCCCGGCTTGTTCATGTTGCAGAATCCGAGACAAGCAGTCCAAGGGGAGCGAATCTATGTTAGGCCATCAGGAGGCAACCAACAGAGGAGACACTGCCCTGTTGCTGAGTCACTTCGGTGGAGTTCAGTGGAGTCTGTTCAGGACACCACCTACACAGCCTCCTGCTGACGACACTATTCTCTTAGTCGCAGAGCCAGGGTGAGTGAGGTCCTCCTCCGAGGGCGCCACCAAAGTGTATTGTTTCAAATTGAAAAAAAGTTCAAAGCAGTTATTTATAGAAATACAAATGATAGATTTACAAAGACAGGGCTCCCAGTCGTCCCGCAAAACAAGGGGTCCCAGGGACTCCTTCACGTATGGTATAGAGGGTCCTAGAGGCGGGATAGAGGGTCCCAGTGGCATTGCGAATGCTAAAAATAATTTTTCTAGTGCATCCCTGGGACCCCCTGCACATTCTTTTAGAAGGTCCTTTAGAATTTTAGTGCTTCATAGACCCCCAAATGGGGGTCCGTGGGAGCCCTGCAAAGATTGTATTTTGTCATTGATGCTATAAAATATGTTTCTAATTTGCTGTAGGTTCATCAGCTCGTGTAAACTATGGCCAAGACTTCACCAGAGGCATGAAACGTATTGAGCGAGACTTTGGAAAACTGAAGACTCACGCTCAGGCGGAAAGGGAGAAGTGCTTGGCTGGAGTTGTTGTGCTCATGTTGAGAAAAAACGACACATCAAAAAAGTGAGAGCCCTTTTCTTTTTTCTTCTAGTTAGCCTATTTTTCGGCTCATTAGGCGCTGCTGTGTATAAGGCGAATAGGGCAATTTAAAAAAAATCCGGAAAAATCCAAGTAAAAGGCGCCCTCGTTTATAAGGCGATACACACCTCACGAAACAAAGTCGAAGTTTGAAGCCCGTACACGTCCTGTAAACGTTTACCGACCGCCATTATTGTTGTCATAAACGAGAGTTGGCTCCCTTCTCAAATAATCGAAACTTCCGTTTTTGCGACTTCCGGTGGTTGTGTTTGGACAATTCTTTGCGAAAACTGGTAGAATTATGGCATTTTAAGCTCTACAACGATGCTTTTTACATCCAATGAAGGGTTGTGGCATCTGTTGGACGATATCTCGGACGATAACAGGGATTTTGAAGCATTTTAACGTGAGTATTCGTCGTATCGGCGACTCGTTACCACTTTCGATGTTGTGACTCACAGTAGACTGTACTGAACACGGCAATCGTTGCCTCTCTTCTCATGATTTTGTTCACTAATAGGGCGCCCTCGTTTATTAGGCGCATAGGTCCGAAAAATATCGCCTTATAGTCCGAAAATGACGGTACTGTTTGTAATGATAAAGAAGCTTTGTCAAAGCAAGTCAGCTGAAAATTGTCATACTGGATAGACAGCCTGTCGCAGCCAAAAACGTCGCTCAGTCAAATAAATCGCCCGGCTACTATGAGAGTGTGTATTTGCGACATTTCGCGACATTGAGCATGAACCACAAATTTCACTTTTTTGTAGGGTTAGGGTTAGGTAAATGGTTCAAGTACAGAAAAAGTGAAATTTCTGGTTGTCGCAAATACACACTCTCATAGTAGCGGGCGATTTATTTGACTGAGCGACTTTTTTGACTGCGACACAGCCTGTCAGATTTCACCATCCTTTGTTAGTTCTATCCATTAACTTGTGTAAATGTTTACAAGTCTTCTTTTGATTATGCAGCAAACATTGGTCCTTTACTTCCTCACATAGCATTTTTGTTTGATGGTTTTTCCTTCTTTGTTTGTACGTGTATTTTTTTTAATGAAATCCAATAATTGAAAAGTGTGAACCGTCTTGTATTTTATTGAAACTGTCTTGTGCCATTGTGGGAATTGTTTATGCAAGGATAACATTTTTTGGTAAAGGTCAAGATGTGCCACCCCCCCCCCTACATTTCTCGGTTAATTCTATTTTTTCTGTTTTTGCCTTTCTTACCAAACATAAAGCTGTATTTTATTAACCTTTTCAGCTAATTATCTTTTTGGAATAATAACCCTAACTCTAACCCTATCCCTAACCCTACCCCCCCCCCCCCCCCCATAAGACGGGAAAACGCAATGAACCATGACTGTGACAAATGTGCGGTGTACTGCAGTACATAGGGGGGGGGGGGGGGGGGGGGGAGGGGGGGTTAGGGCTAGGGTTAGGGTTATTATTCCCAAAAAGATCATTAGCTGAAAAGGTTCATAAAATACAGCTTTATGTTTGGTAAGAAAGGCAAAAACGGAAACATGTAATTAACCGAGAAATGCAGGGGGGGTGGCACATCTTTACCTTTGCCCATTTTTTAAAAAAATGAGCGCATGAGATATTCATTTGATTTACACTAGCTTCTAGAACGCATTGCCGTATTTTACGGACTACAAGGCAATATTTTTGTCCTCAACTGAGACCTGCGACTTAAAATGTGTTGCGCCTAGTGCTTGACTGAAATCTGATTAACATAGTTATGAATTCCATTCATATCGTACCTATTGAGATAGATTATCAGGCCAAAATCGCGAATGAAGCCACGAACGCAGACGACACATTCAAAGTATGAAAAAGAAAAGGGGGGGAGGGGGGTGTTGAAGCGGGATGTGACATCACAGCCTCGGTTTCGAAAGTAAAAGCCATAACAATCATGGCGGAAAAGTAAGTCACTGCTCAAGGCCAGCAAATCTCATTGTAGAAATCTACTCCCGTGTTTTTCAATTCCGATTTTTCTGGGCTCTGACACCGACGATTCATAAAAATGCCTCATCATATCGATATCCAGATAGTGGTGTGAGTGTAACTTCTGTCGTTCTGAAGATTTTTTTGACAGAACTAGGCAAAATACGACCTTTGTTTCAGTCGATCTCATGTTTAATTTTGTGCTTTTGAGTGGTGGTGATGGTAACGGTGTGTGTGTGTGTATGTGTGGGTGGGGTGTGTATGTGTATGCCTATTTGCATGTGTGTGAGCGATTATTTGTTTTGTTGTTGAATTTCTTGCTTTTAATTTTTGTTGTTGTTAAGCGCATAGAGCTCCACATTTGGTGGAGGAGTGCGCTATGTAAATGATTCACTATTATTATATTATTATTATGATTATTTCTTTGCTTTTGTTCGATCATTGTGCATGCGCCTTAAAATATGTTGCGCCTTGTGTGTGTTTAAATTAGCATTCTTAGTTAAATTCAGGGGGTGTGCCTTATAAGTATAGTCTGTAAGATATGGTACTTTGCACAGATTGGGTTTCATTTGAAAAATTGTATGAATAGACGCTTCTCATAATGTGCTACGTGCTTTCAGTAGACCATTTGCAGCGGGCAAGCGGCCTTGAATTTCAATGAAGACTTTCATTAAGAGAGTTCCTCCTGTTTGTTGGCTTATCCTGGATAAAAGATTGAAGGGCTCATCCCAACAGCGGAAACGCTTGGTGTTCTAACCTTTGTCAATTGGTCTGACATAGCCTTCAGCCAAGGCGAAGGAGAGCTTATGGAAACTACAGGTAAAACATACAGGCTAAGGTGTAGTCAGGCACTAGTCTACTCTACAAAATGACTGCCTGTTGCAGATGCCCTATTTGATGTTTTACATCATCAAAAGCTACTCTTTCCTGGCCTTTCCTGACCATTTACAAATGGGTTTACCCTAGATTACTTGTTTTGATTCAGGTACTTCCATGCCACAAACTTCAACCGACCAGACTTTGATGATTGGCAGCCATTGGGGAACGCTCTGCTGAACCTACGTCTTCGGGGGGAGTCTTCTGCACCAAGGACACGGACACAGATCATCAACTTGACGGACAACGCTGGACTGCAGGAATGTCTGGATGCCTTGGGGACACTCAGTCACTCCACAACAAATGTTCCACGTTTGGTTGGTCCAGGTGTGATTGGCAAAGAGCCAAAGTTTCATTTTCCTGTCAACTGTGTTTCATGTGTGGACTTGGAGAAGGAATATATCCCTTTGAATTTCCGTCTTCGTTTGTGCCATTTCCTTTTGAAAGGAGATGTTGCGCAACTGGAAAGGCTTGTGGTGAAACACTTGTTCAGTCAGTCTCAGGGTTCCCAGGGAAGCAGGACCAGAGAAAATGGCCGGCAGGTGAGCTTCAGCACTCCACAAGCCAAGGAGGAGGCAGGGACTTCATCGGATGAGGCAGCACCACAAACAGAGGAGGTTAGACGAAGAGCTACAAGCCGAATAACGGAACAAAATAACGGGAAGTGGATGAGTGAATTGCGTATATTCGTTTTCTCACCTCCTAAAAGCTTGCTCGCCTTAAGACAATCAGACGATGTCTTGTAGCATTGACTTTGCAGCGGTTCACTAGCAGACGTCAACCATGTTTTTGTTTTCACATTGTCAAGTAAGAGGTCAGTAAGAGTAACTTCCCTTGACCTACAGTCTGGCAGGTGGTCGCACCGTTCTACTCTAGCCCAGTCTAGGCTAACTTCTTGAAAACTAAACCCCTGAAGGTATTCAAAGATATTAACACTTTATGAGCATTTCAACATCAAAATGTGTTCTTTTTAAGGCGTGTTTTAACGTTTTACTCATTTATCTGAAGGCCATGTAAACTGTGATCCCTGTCATTCGACATCGGACATGCCTTGATTTTCAAAACTTTGTCAAAAGTTTTACCTTCCTTAAAATTAGCAACCACAGTCACTTTTGACTACATTGAAGCCTCTATCTTAAAACTTCCAAAAAGTCATGAAAAATCGGTCTAATTTTGGAGGGTCTTATAAAGGTCGGATTTTGGATTTTAATCCAAACATTATTTGGATTATAATATTTACTGAAGCCCCAAGGTTGTTATAATATCATAATCTTCAAAATGTTGAAGGAGGATACTTATTGAAAGAAGGTTTTATGCATAAATTATATAATTTATAGTAAGATACATTTTAGCATCCATGTAAAAAAAATCAGTCTTCAATGAGATGAGGTCTTTAACGGAGGGTCTTATAATGGAGGTTTGACTGTATTATGTTGCTGTAAACTAAACTTTTGGAGGATCTGCGGGAATGCGCAAGAGAACAAATTATCAAGAAGAAGAAAGTAGACAGGAGAAAAATAAGAAAAATAGAAAGCTTGGCCCAGCCAGCCAGGTCCTGCTGATCGGTCCCCAGCATGATGCCACGCCAAGCGAGAGAATGACCCAGCCAGCCAGGTCCCGCTAACCGGGCCTAGCCTAGTTATAAAGTCAGTGGGCAGAACTTTGCTGTGGAGTGGAGAGTACCCTCTCTCTCTCTCTCTGTGTGCGTGTGTGTGTCACTGTGTGTGTGTGTGTGTGTGTGTGTGTGTGTGTACGACATTGTGTGTGTGTGTGTGTACGACATTGTGTGTGTGTGTGTGTGTGTGTGTACGACATTGTGTGTGTGTGTGTGTGTGTGTGTACGACATTGTGTGTGTGTGTGTGTGTGTGTGTGTGTGTGTGTGTGTGTACAACATGTGTGAGTGTGAGTACATGGATGCTCCTGCTGTCAGGATGTCCTGAAGTTCAGGATTTTTTGTCCAGGATGTCCTGAAGTTCAGGATGTTTTTGTCCAGGATGTCCTGAAGTTCAGGATTTGTTTATTGCCTGGATCTGGATTCACCGGATTATTAGAATTTGAGAAGATGCATTTTGCTGCTTATAGAGGTCATGAAGTTTAATCAGAAGTGAAAGTGCAACGAGGGCCCGTCAATTACATTGGAAACTGTTGTTTCCCTTCAGCTTCCAGGAGGCATTGCCCCCAGGAACCCCCAGCAGGGGCGCTGTCCCTGCACTCCGCCGGGGCCTGGGCAGCCCCTGGACCCTTGCCTTGCAGGATTTTTGAAATTTCCCAGGAGCACCCATGTGTATGTGCATGTCAGTCTGTGTAAAGGAGAGACAGATGGCCCTTTAAACAAATTTTAGCCCAGCCATCCAGACACAATAGCAGTTCTGCCCTATTCGCTGTCTCAATCTGCCAGTCATAGTCGCAAAACGACAAGACTTGCAAAAATACGTTGATAGTTCTATGTTCTACTTCTAAACAGATTCTGGCACACATACATGGGTGCAACTCCCCAAAATGAAAAAAACACTAAAAGGCAGGGGTCCAGGGACCCATAGCCCCGGCAGTGTACAGGGGCAGGGCCCCGTCGGACAGTTTCAGGGGGGCAACTTAACTCTCTTGTGCGGTGAACGGTCGTGAACGTTCAAAAAAAAATCGGATCGGAAACGTCTAGAACGTTCGGGAACGTACGGATTCCACGTGGCCGGTTTGGGCGCTTCCATTTTGTTTCTATCACATGGCAGTCACGTAAGCGCTTCAGCCTCGCTTTCGCTACAGATTACACTTCCGTCCTGTTGCTTGCAATGGCTTCTAGGCCGATTGGTTTGAAAGATATGAATTTTTGAAAATTAGTGACCGACTTCGGCATTTTCGCGATATTTCCAATATGGATGACGAACAGTTATGGCGTCCATTGACTGAGGAAAGCGATGAATAGTCCTATTTTTGTGAAAGATGGGACTTATGAGATCGCGAAGTGATGAGTAAGGAGTGTATTCTGACCTATTTCGGCAGCGAGCTTGTGTTTGTTCGATCGATGCAAATTTTTGAAGTCGTGTTACTGACATCGGAATTTTCCCGACTTTTACATCATGGATGATGAGTCGTTATTGCATCCACTGAGTGATGACAGCGATGAAAATTCCCTTTTTTGTGAAAGATAGGAATTATAAGATCGTGAAGTGAAAGGGTAAGTGAATGGTTTTGATCTACATTTCCATTTCAGTCGTCTTAGGCTTCAACAGTCTGCAAAAGGCAGTGAATGACTAGTGAATGCAGTTTGCGAATACACTTTGGCATTTTGATTTTTTTTGTGGAGCCATGCATCCCCATAACACCTTGGAATTCCTTTTGCAACTCAGACAGACATCTCGGCAACACATTCAAAACAAAAAAACCCACAAAATCTGGTAGGGTATATTTTATTTTATTATTTTTCTGACGCTACCCCGCCTTTTGTACGGAGTGACGTCCCTTGGGTTAGGATTTCAGAGGTGATTGAGAGCACAGAGCGTCAGGCACAAGAGGGTTAAGAGAGAGATATAACGAGACAGACAGTTACAATGACAGACAGAGACAGTTTGAGTCTGATAAGCCTTGTAAAATTATTACATTGCCTTCCTTTTTTTTCCTTTCCATAACGCGACCACAGTCACTGTTGACTATTCTGTCGCTGTTACTTTAGGGAGATCTACGGAAATGCGCACTGAGGTACTACTACACTACTAGTACTGAGAAGAAGAAAGTTGACAGTAGAAGAAGAAGAAGACAGAAAGTCTGGCCCAGCCAGCCAGGTTCCGCTGATCGGCCCCTGATGTGGTGCCGCGCCAAGCGAGAGAATGACCCAGCCAGCCAGGTCCCGCTAATCGGGCCCCAACGTGATGCCGCGCCACTGGGGGGGGGAAGAGAGAGAGATGGGGTGGGGTGAGTTATTGTGATTTGGAGACCCAGGACACGGAGGTGCCCAAATCGCTTGTGGTGAATTTTTTTTTTGGGGGGGGGAATTGCAAACAAAATGACAGTTCAGTTTCTGGTAAAATTAAAAATACTGAAATCAGTGTAGAAATGAAAGAGTAGCACCCATGTCGTAACATACATTATTTTTTGATCCAGTCTGTGTTCTGCTATGTGACACAGGCGGCGATGGGGGACGAAGTGTGGCACAACGGGGGCTGTCACTGTGGGGCGGTCCGCTTCAAGGTGTTGGCCCCAACGGTCATCAAAGCCGTCGACTGCAAGTTAGTGTCGTCACTATGAACATTGGTGATTCAGGGACCCCCATTTGGGGGTCTATGAAGTACTAGAATTCTAAGGAGCCCTCTAAAAGAATGTGCAGGGGGTCCCAGGGATGCACTATAAAAAAGATTTTTAGCATTCACAATGTCATTGGGACCCTCTATCCCTCCTCTTGGACCCTCTATCCCTCATCTAGGACCCTCTATACTGTAAGTGAAGGAGTCCCTGGGACCCCTTGTTTTGCAGGGCGATTGGGAGCTCTGTGCTTGTTTTTTTTAACATATCCCATGTCGTTTTTAAATAATTCTTCAGAGCTTCAGATTGTTTTCGAATTTCACAGGTCATAATTATGACCCCTGATCACAGAAATTATGGATTCCAAAATAATAATAATAATGCCGTGAATTTAGGACACGCTTACCACCTGACAAAACCTGGAGCTCAAGGCATTTCCAATAACAAATATAGTTAATAGTTAAAAGTAGTGATAAAAGGCTTCATTGAATAACGGGCCAATGTCACTGTTGTGCATAAACTTAACATTTTAGTGCAGACTTCATTGGACAGATGACCCATGGCTGCACAAATAGAGGGGCCCAGGTCAATGGGCAGCTTAGGACGATAAATTGACCACCAGAGGGCAGTCCAACCATTAGGGGCTTATCACACGCTATTCTTTTTTTTTTTTTTTTTTTTGTTGTTGCTGTCCCATCTTTTTTTTTTTTTTTGCTGTCCCACCTTCTGGGCCGTACAGTGGCGTTGCTCCCACGCCGCTCGTTCCGAATCCCAATTCGCAGCTACATCCCGGTTTGTTCAATTCGCAGAATCCGAGACCAGCAGTCCAAGGGGAGCGAATCAACGTTAGGCCGTCAGGAGGCAACCAACCGAGGAGACACTGCACTTCTGCTGAGTCACTTCGGTGGAGTTCAGTGGAGCCTGTTCAGGACACCACCTACTAAGCCCCCTACTGACGACACTATTCTCTTAGTCGCGTAGCCAGCGTGAGTGAGGTCCTCCTCCGAGGGCGCCACCACGACCGTCCACCGACAGCTCCCCAGAACACACTGATCCCCATGACTTTAACTCGAACGCGCCAAGGCATAGACTGGATTGGAAACCGAAACTGAGGTCACCATGAGAGCAGGGCATGCAAAGCCACAGAATTTGAGACATTTTTTATAAAAATTTATGATTGATGGAAAATGAGGCCGATGATAACGATGATGATGATGCTATGGAGTTCCGTATCGGTCTGAGACTGCATGGCAGGGCTGTATTCTACGCTTCCTTTCATAATGATATCCCGGCGTTAACCAGGCCCGAGAACTACAGACACCTGCAGTGTTGGTCTTGCAATTAGAGCAACACTCTCAGAATCGCATCCGTTAAGCGGATGAAACTCGACTTTGTGGTTTCAGTCTTCCCATTGAGCCCATAGCCACTCACTCTGGGTAGGAGTCGGTCCAGGACCGAAAAAACCCTCGCCTCTGATGGTGATAGTGAGAGAGAGGGTGGGACTCATCACCCTATCTCTCTCTCTCACTACGCCCAACTAAGAATATCGCGTGATAAGCCCCTAACGGTTGGACTGCCCTCTGGTGGTCAATTTATCGTCCTAAGCTGCCCATTGACCTGGGCCCCTTGACAATCTGAAGCTCTGATTCTTTTCTATGACCCATGTGTTTGTTTTTAACTTTTAAAAGAGCGACGCATAAGTTTGCAATATGTAGGAGTGATCTTTGTGTCTTTATGCGCATTTCTATTCATGTACATCACTACATGCTTTTGTATGTGTTCAAGTGTGTGCCTCATAAGTAGTGTGTTTGTGTGGACTGTGTGTGTATGGAGAGAGAGAGAGAGAGAGAGAGAGACTCAGGCATGGGAATTGTCAGTCGTTTGGCTGATTTCAGCTTTTTTGATGGTCCTCTTCAGTGTTTTTTTGCAAGTTTGAGCTTTTTTTTTTATAAAAGAGGACATTTATGAGATAAAAAAAAGAAGCCCAATGAGTAAAACTTAAGTTATTGGTTATAAATGAACTAAATATATCAGTCTTATCTCTAATAGTAATACTGTTTTTAAGGCTTAGAAAACAGAAGAAGCTTCATTTTCTGGGGGCTGTATCCCAACACACACGGTTTTCAGTTGTTTTTTTATTCCTTGTTCCTATGACTGCTTCCAGACCCCAATTTTCAGTCTTTTTTTGTCTTCTCTAATTCCCATGCCTGGAGACTATATCTTGTGTGACTCTGTGTGTGTGTGTGTGTGTGTGTGTGTGTGTACAGTGGAGAACTGATAACTAAAAAAAACGGGTAACTCAAAAACACTGGATAACTCGCAATAATTTTGCGGTCCCATAATTTTTGGCGCACCCCCCAAATTTGACACATGTGTATGTCCTTCCACGTTTTTCCTTTTTACATTTATGTTGAAATGTCTTTTTAACCCTTTCACCGCCAGACATATTTCAGCCAAAAAGTTCCATTTAATTTACCTGGGTAGAGAACAAAATCCATCTGCAGTATTGTGGATTCTTCTGTGACATATATAAAATAAGGTCTAACCTTACTTCCCCAAACTAAGACAATAGGGTCTTTGGATAATAGACCCCAATTTGATGCCTTTTAGTGACATAGGTGTTAAATCACTGTGGTGCTAAAATGCGACTTTGGCGGCGAAAGGGTTAACTCAAAATAAAATGTCAGTCCCTTCAATTTTGACTTACAGTTTTTACTGTATCTGTCTGTCTGTCTGTCTGTCAGTAAGTCTCTCTGTCGATGTTGTACATCTGTATCGTCACCAAGCAAGAAGGTGCATTCAAATATTTCTAACACAGTGCAGTACTAAAAGTGTTTCAATTCATGTTGTTTCCCCCCGTGGGGATACCGGGGGGTCTTTTGTATAAATAGTTCCCCCACCTTCTGGAAGTTCTGTGCTTGTAACTTCCTCTAATCTGTCACTCTCTTTGACTCTGCCTTTTCCCTTTGCTTACTGTCATCTACTATCTTTCTGCTTTACCGGTCCATTCTCCTGCCTTTTTTCACGAAACACGTTCAAAATTTCCTCCAGCCGAAGTTCGTCCATTCCTCCTGGGCCTAACTATGTCTTAGTTAGGCGCATAACGGCAGCATGGCGCATCTGCGCTCATAATTGACAGGAAACTGAGCGGGCAAAGAAGAAGAAGAAGAATTCATGTTGTAATGTATCGTTCGATTCTTTATTTTTCAGTTGCAGTATTTGCAAGAAGAAGCAGAACATTCACTTCATTGTACCTGAGGCCAAGTTTGAGCTACTGCAGGTGAGCAGATAGAACATAAAGGACTTGCATTGTTTACTGTATTTTTGGGACCATAAGGCACACCGGTAAAGTTCAAGATGTGCCACCCCCCCTACCTATCTCGGTTAATTGTATTTTTCCGTTATTGCCTTTCTTACCATACATAAAGCTGTATTTTAGGAACATTTTTAACCTTTTTGGAATACTAACCCTAGCCCTAAGCCTAACCCTACCCTATAAGACGGAAAAACGCAACGAACCACAACTGTGACAAATCGCGGTGTACTGCAGTACATAGTGGGTGGTAGGGTTAGGGTTAGGGTTAGTATTCCAGAAAGGTTATTAGCTAAAAAATGTTCCTCAAATACAGCTTTATGTATGGTAAGAAAGGCAAAACGGAAAAATAGAATTATCCGAGAAATGCAGGGGGGGTGGCACATCTTGACCTTTACCGGCACACCTTATTACAAGGCGCACCCCCCAAATCTGACACATGTGTATGTCCTTCCACGTTTTTCCTTTTTACAATTGGTTTAAACAAGAATTTATTCAAGAATAGAAAATCATAACAAAGCAGCAATACATTTATGAACTTCGAGTACAACAAGCTAAGAGCTTATAAAGCGTACTCTAATATTTGAGTTGCACAGTAAGGACTGCACACGCAAAGCTAATCTAACATTGAAAAAATAATAACATAAAAGCAACAACATACAATTCATGACATGCCAGAGTTTTGTTTTTTATTGTACACTGGCTTCCAGACGTGAGACCTTGCGCACTTGAGTGGGCACCTGTTGTCCATTCTGCAGTGCATATTTGCTTATATAGCCTTTTTTTTATGTATTTTAGATTACTAGCATGTATTTGTTATCCTTTTTTACTGTTTTGTTTAACCTGGATCCGATAGAGTAGAGTGGCTCAATGTTTCCAGCACTGCGTGGACTTATGTGCTGTAGGGTGCAATGATGGAGGTGTCATGTTATGAATTGTACTGTATGTTTTGTTGTTTACAGGTTGTTGAACGTTGGTAAGATACATTGATGAGTGTTTTGTAATAAGTGGTCGAACTTTACGCGGTGACAGTCCTGAGATGACCGTAGCTGTTGACGGGACTATAATGGAAAAAATAAAAATAAAAATAATAAAAATTATATGTTCTTAGTATTTTATTAGGTATTAGGTACTTTATAGTCACAGAGGCATCTCTGTGAAAGTCGGGTTGCTCCCACCTGGAGAGCACGTCACAGCCAGAGGCACGCCACCCTTTTTTTTTCTTCTTGTTTTTGCATGTGATTTTTTTAGTGTGACTGATGAGGAAGGAAAGGGGGGTAAATTTTGACCAAATGACAACTTTTTCGTTGCCACTGGGTCTAACATGTGCTAAGCGTATGGGCACACAGGACCTCCGTTTATCATCTCATCCGAAAGACTACTATATAAAGTCATGCTATAAAGTAGTGAGGACACTGGGGCACATTTTACACACGTCGATAGGCCAGTTGAATTCTCCGTTCAAGTTCCAATAGCCTCACTGTGAATGGTGTACTGTCCCCACTAACGATAACTCTATCAAAAAACCCCACCGCCTTATAGTCAGAAATGAATGAAAATTTGTTTAACGTCCTCCGGTCTGGAACAGACACATATGGGACATTAGTAGATATAAAGATGGTGGGAACGATCCTGGAGGCATTGCCCGGAGGCAGTGCAGCACCAGTAAAGTCCTGATGTTTTGTGTGTTTTTAGTCAGAAAAATACAGTATATTTCTTTGAATTTCTCTGCAAGTGTTATAATACATGTATATTTTTGTTTTGTGTTGTGTATACTCAACGCTGAAATTATTTATAATAAATTAGTTGCGCAACAGCAAATCTAAAAATAAGAAAGAAACTATGGTTGTTTTTTTAATAGGTTCTGGTATAGGTTCATGCAATGTTATTAAAAATTATCTACTGTAATGAGGTATATTAAAATGAATTTTCTATTGTTTACATGTTTCACTGAGTTGAAATTAGAGAGTTGAATTAGAGAGGTCACAGGAACTCGGGCAAAACAAGCGCAGGCAATTTAGTAGTCTAGTATAGAGTACGAAATCTCGTGGCAAATACCCTATTCTGTTCATTGTTTGCAGGGAGGTGACAGCCTAACAACATACACCTTCAACACACACCAGGCCAAGCACATGTTCTGCAAAACCTGTGGGGTGCAGAGCTTCTACAAGCCCAGGTCCAACCCCAATGGCTATGGTAAAACAAATCAGTTCTCTGTCCTCTTCTGTTTACACATTGCTTGAGTCAACGTTTGGCGAATCTGACCCTCTTTAATTAAAAGCATTGTTTAACCCTTTCACCGCCAGCCATATTTCAGCCAAAAATGTCCATTAAATTGACCTGTGTAGAGAACAAAATCCATCTGCAGTATCGGGGATTCTTCGGTGACATATATACAAGGTCTATCCTTACTTCCCCAAACTAAGACAATAGGGTCTTTGGATAACAGACCCCAATTTGATGCCTTTTAGTGACATAGGTGTTAAATCACTGTGGTGCTAAAATGCGACTTTGGTGGTGAAAGGGTTAATAGACAATTTCCTCCGAAGTCGGAGTGTGGCTGCCCACATGGCGGGGTAATAAAAAAAACGGTCACACATGTATGTGCGTTTGCACCAGTTCAATTGCTTTGGCTGTTGTGATGATCCATGGAGTTTTTAAGCCAGGGAACGACAACAACAAAATAGAGTTTTCTGAAAAAACTAGGGGAGAGCACTTTGTGAAAATTAGAGTTGATTACCTCGACTTACTCGGTCGAAACTATAGCAACCATGGCGGCATGGCGTCGAAGCTTGAAACCGCAGAATGCCAGTCAGCGACTTGGAAACATTTGTTTTAGAAAAATAAGGGGTGGCCAGTTGTTACAAAGTGATAGAACTTGCAAACTGTAATGTAAAAAGATAAATTACATCAATTTCAGAATGACGCACTGCGTTCTACATGCTGTGTGTCTCCTCAAGCACACGAAGCGAGGGCTGGTGATTTACCTGATGGTAGAGTAACTTCCCCTGTTTGACCGATTGAATTAGGCAAGATCACTCCCACACACCATGAAATTACTCCCCTTAATTATTTCAGAACAATTCCTATTGAAAAATATCCAGCCAAAGACAGACATGCTGGGCCTAATTATTTCTTAGTTAGGAGCGTAACGGCAGCATGACGCATCTGCGCTCATGTGACAGGAGACTGAGTGATCGACGAAGAAAAAGAATGAAAGTTATTTCCATAGATATGGAATTAATAACAAACCAAAAATGAAGTTCTTTTCTTGCTTAATAAACCAGGAATTTTATAACCAATTCAAAATCAAAGCAGTTTTTAAAACATCAGCACTGGATCTTTGTCGATATTTGCGCTACAGTTTATTTAAAGTTACTGGTGTACCTTGTGAAGTGATGCATGTGTGTGTGGCCCATGGTGCGATATGATGTGGTGTTGTTACTGTGCGTATGTGTGTGTATTCAAGGTATTAAGGTATTAGGTACTTTATAGTCACAGAGGTATCTGTGAAAATCGGGTTGCTCCCACAGAGCGCATCGCAGCCAGAGGCGCACCACCCATTTTTTTTTTTTTTTTTTTTTACATGCGATTTTGTGTGTGTTATTGATGCGGAAAGAAAGGGGGGGGGGGGTAAATTTTGACCAAATGACAACTTTTTCGTTGCCACTAGGTTTAGCGTGTGCTAAGTGCATGGGCACACAGGACCTCAGTTTATCGTCTCACCCGAAAGACTCCACATTCAGACCGTAAGACCTAGTGCAAAGTGAGAGGAAAAATCCCCTGTACCCAGGTTTGAACTCGGGTTTACTTGACACGAAGCGAACACGTTACCACTGTGCCACTCTACACCTGTGCGATTATTATGTAAAGATTCACTCAGTGACTGTGTGTTGTTGTTGTTGTTGACAGGCGTCATGCCGCACTGCGTGGACCCTGGAACGATACAAGACGTTCAGGTGGAGACCTTCGATGGACAGCAGTGGGAGAAGAACATCGTCGACTCCAACATTCCTTCACGATCAAACACAAGCTGATACAATGATTAATGTAGACTTCACAAAACTTTATTGATATTTTGGCTTACTAAATATTGATATTTTGGCTTACTAAATGTTGATATCTTGGCTTGCTAAATATTGATATTTTAGCTTACTAAATGTTGATACTTTGGCTTATTAAATGTTGCTATTTTGGCTTGCTAAATATTGATATTTTGGCTTACTAAATATTGATATTTAGTTTACTAAATATTGAGATTTTGGCTTACTACATATTGAATTTTTGGCTTATTAAATATTAAAATTTGGCTTACTAGATATTTAGATTTGGGCTTACTACATATTGATATTTTGGCTTACTAATGTGGATCTGGGATTCTTAACAAATACACAGACAGAATGTAAATGTCTTTACTAGTTTTGAATTTAGAGTCATTTGAATGCTGACATCCAATATCATTTACAGAAATCTGATTTAGAAAATATAGTTTTGGCTCTTTCAATTTTGTTTTTGATTGATTTGGGTTACAAAATGATTAAATAAATATAGAAATCATCAACATTTTGTTTCGATATTTTGGATGCTGGTAGAATACACAGAGATTGAGATAACTATTCTTTGAACAAAATGTGGAATTTTTTTTTATAGGAATCTTGACGAATTTTTTTTAATTTTTTTCTTTAAAAAAATACACTGCGACTTATCTAGGGTGTTCTTAGGCACCGTCACAATTACGCTGAATTGATTAGACAGCAGATATGCTTCTTTTGCCTCGTGGTTGAGTGGTTAGAGCGCTCGGCTGCGGTGGGGATTTTTCTGGCCTGAAAACCCTCTCTGTCCACCCAGCAGTGAATGGGTACCTGATTCGTTCAGGGAAGGTTAAAAGGCGGCGGAAGGAGAGGGATGGGCTTCGCCTTCCATGATGCCGTGCCCTTGACACGATGAACCTCTTAACAGTTCTCTGCCCCTACGGCCGATAGGCTATTGGGACACCTTTACCTTTCTATGCTTCTCTACAACCATCTTAGCCATGTGAAAGAACAAGCGCAGATTCGCAATCGTTTGTGGCATGCGATAATTGAAAACGAAACATCATTTTAAAGAGCAGCCTCAATTTGAAGTGCAGCCTCAATTTGAAGTGCGACAATTTTGGACCTACCGACAGACCGACAAAGTGAGTTATAGGTTTGTGGCTTGTGCCACAAACAAAAAAAGCGCGAAATCGCAATAGTTTGTTTTTTCGCGGTCTATTTTTGCCACTCCAATCATGAGTCGCTTCCCCTGGCTTTTCAATAATTTTAATCTGTAAACCAGAATGTTATCTCTGCACCATTTCGTAACTTTTTATATCTTTTGGAAAACATTTAAAACTATGTATCCTACTTATACTCATCGAAAGAAGCACCGCATACTCGTCGTGTCTGTTGTAGTGTCTGTATTACGTATGTTTATTATTTTGTACGCTTTAAAATACATCATTTTAAAGAGCAGTCTTAATTTGAAGTGCAGCCTCGATTTGAAGTGCGACAATTTTGTCAATATGTGCGACAATTTTGGACCGACCGACTGACAGACAGACCGACCGACCGACAAAGTGAGTTATAGGTTTGTGGCTTGAGCCACAAACAAAAATCCACCATAGTAAAAAGCGTTGGAATAACAGCACTTAGGATACTTGAAGAGGCCGCAAAGCCTCGATAATCTTTATTGACATGACCTGATTTGAACTAAAGGAAAAGAAAAAAACATACACAAAAAAACAGAGACCAACAAATAAGCACAAAAGAAGTTTCAAGAACAGTGACACTTTATTATTAAACAATGTTCTTGTGCAACCTCATAATGGCTTTCTCCAGTTACAGGGGTTTTCAATTTGGCACATTCAGGTATGGGAATTGGAAAAGTAAAGAAAAAAAGATAAAAAGCGGGGGTCTAGGGGCTGCAGAAAGCCCCTAGTAGGGTCCAAGGGGTAATGCTTAAACTTTTTTGGTCATTGAAGCCATAAAACAGCATTAGAATGTGTCATTTTAGTGGGGGGTTTGGGGGGGGTTTCGGCACAAATACTTTTTTTCGGTAAAAAAGCAATGTCATTTCGGTGGAAATTTGCTGTTTGGCAGAAAATTTCCATTCCTGACATTTACCTGGTGATTACTCTTTTGAAAATTATATAAGATTCTGTAGCTAAATAAAGTGTTGATTGTGGCCACGCACAGCAAAGAAGATTATAAACAAACAGTCATTATGTGGCAGGTACACACAATAAAGTTCACTCTTTCTTTTAGTGTTATGCGCAATGTATTATACATGGAATGCAGTAATATATATGTACTTGTGGCGGTGCCATAGCCGATGAGGTTTAACCGAGGCGTGGTCACCGCTACAGCTATCTGTATTAATTTAAAAAATTGGGACTTTAATGGTTTCGTACTGCCTCCGGGCATTGCCTCCAGTAGGCTATTGTTCCCACAAAATGTCCCATATGTGTCTGCTTCAGACCAAGAGGACGTAAAACACCATTTTCGTCGTCAGTAATATATAACCACTGTATTGCTATTTATTACACTGTGTAATTGTGTTTTTTCTGGGGATACCAGGGGGGGTTCTTTTGTACAAATAATCCCCCCATCTTCTGAAAGTTCTGTGCTTGTAACTTCCTCTAATCTGTCACTCTCTTTGACTCTGCCTTTTCCCTGTGCCTACTGTCATCTACTATCTTTCTGCTTTACCAATCCATTCTCATTTCTCAGGACTGCCTTTTTTCTAAAAAATCTCTTACAAAGATTTTCTTCAGCCAAAGTCGGACATGCTGGGCCTATTTCTTATGATGCATCTGCGCTCACATGACGCTGACAGGAAACTGTCTGAGCGATCCACGAAGAAGTAATTGCTTTTGTGTGAATGCATGAACGGTATTAACATTGAATGTAATTTTATGAGAATATTTCTTTATTGCTTACTGTATATTATTTGTTTCTATTAGTAAAATGCTTTGTAATATATGATAATATGTGATGTCAACTTGTAATTTTTATTTTTATATAAAGAGATTAATAAACCAATTAGTTCACTAAAGAACTAGTCTTTTTAAGAGAGAGAGAATGTGTGTGTTTGGACTCTGGATGTTGTTTTGTCTTGCACTTTTTTTTGCTTTTGCCAAAGTGGTTATTTCTTCTCCCATGTTCATAGTTATTAGAGAAAATGCTATCAGAATTTTTTTTAACAGCCTAAAGGTACTTCATATTATAGTACTTTATAATCACAGGCGTCTCTGTGAAATTCGGGTTGCTCCCACCTGGAGAGCGCGTCGCAGCCAGAGGCGCGCCACCCAATTTTTTTTGCATGCTATGTTTGTGTGACTGATGAGGAAGGAAAAGGTTGGGGAGTTACATTTTGACCAAATGACAACTTTTTCGTTGCCACTGGGCTTAACGTGTGCTAAGTGCATGGGCACACGGGACCTCGGTTTATCGTCTCATCCGAAAGACTCCACGTTCAGACCGTAAGGCCTAGTGCAAAGTGAGAGGAAAAATCCCCTGTACCCAGGTTCGAACTCGGGTTTACTTGACACAAAGCGAACGCGTTACCACTGTGCCACTCTACACCTCTTGAGGGTCAAAGTGAGGATGAGGCTACATGCCCCAAGATGCACTAGGATTCTGTCCCATAATCGACAAGCATCTGACAAAATGCATTCATTTTAACCCAGACCTGTTTACCCCCTACACAAGTCTTGAGTAGTCTGGATAGCTGAAATGAGTAGTTTTGGTGTGAAATGATTCGTCCTCTTCATTAAACCATCAAACAGTGTTCACTGAAAATGAGTAATTAGAGCATTATTTTCAATTTTGAAGAGTAGTAGAGGTCCAAATTGAGTAGAATACTACTCGAAAAGAGTAAACAGGTCTGTAATATATAACCCCTTGACTGCCAGAGGAAATTAAAGGAAAAAACATTGGGCAAATCATAACATAAAAAAGACAGCAACAAAAAATTCACTGCCACAACTACGGTGCTGTTGTTTTTATTTATTCTAGTCTTAAATAAATTTTAAAAAGACAACTGATCGAGCCAATCTGGCAAACTTATCTGGGGGATATAACTCTCTTGACTGTGTTAGAGCAAAAGCCAGCATATCAGGGTTATTCCTCTTCATCTGATGACATCATCAGGTCAGTGCGTAGTAATACGTTGGTGGCAGTCAAGGGGTTAATGGGGGTTATGTCCCATATGTGCCTTCCCAGGTCGAGAGGACGTAAAATTCAATTTCATCAAGGGGTTAATGGGTGTTCAATATTCTGCAGTAGGAGAATCACAGAAGGGACTGCTCCGCCATCTTTTGTGACCTATTGAATAATCGGGTCATGAAGGATGCTTGTTGTCCTAACACCAGAGGCCTGAGCAAAGATTCTAAAAGGGTAAGATGGACTACTTAAGAGTTACGGCGAACCGGGCTGATAGAGTTATCGTTAGTGGGGACAGTACACCATTCACAGTGGAGGCTATCTAAAAACTCAGACTGGAATTTGAACGGAGAATTCAACTGGCCTATCGACGTGTAAATGTACTGTTTTTAAGGGACATAACCAGTGTTTCTGTCCTCACTACTCACATAGGGAAAAGAGACCGGATGTTAGTCTTTTCTTTTCAGTGTCTTTGGCCTGAGGGTATTTCTTCTCTATTTCACCCCTCTAGACTAGTACAAGTGCTACATTCCTTTGAATATAGCAAATGCTTATATAGACCCAAGTGTGTGTGTGTGTGTGTAAGAAAATCATTGCTTCCCAAATTCTCATAATCCGGCGATGCCAATATCTGCATCTACTGAAGATGGCTATGTTGCAAAGGCAATAAATTGAAATTATGTGTTTGCCAAAAGATATTTGGAAGCACTTTATGAGGTAGCATCATGCCTAATGCATGGACATCAAGACTGCTCTTCATCACCCATAGTATATATGTTGCATAGAATGTTGACCCGAGTAGAATGTATACACTCCACGGCCTAACATGTAGAATGTGTACAATCTATGGGATTTTTGGTTTTGTAGAAAGTTGACGTCGGTATACTTTAATTTTGTTGTAGAATGTAGGCACGGGCTGAAATGGAGCCCGTCAACTTTACACACAGTAAAGTGAGAGAACAGTGTATTGTGTTTTGTGTAGAAGTAAAGTAAGAGAGAACAGTGTATTGTGTTTTGTGTAGAAGTAAATTAAGAGAGAACAATGTATTGTTTTTTGTGTATAAGTAAAGTAAGAGAGAACAATGTATTGTGTTTTGTGTAGAAGTAAAGTAAGAGAGAACAATGTATTGTGTTTTGTGTAGAAGTAAAGTAAGAGAGAACAGTGTATTGTGTTTTGTGTAGAAGTAAAGTGAGAGAACAGTGTATTGTGTTTTGTGTAGAAGTAAAGTAAGAGAGAACAATGTATTGTGTTTTGTGTAGAAGTAAAGTAAGAGAGAACAATGTATTGTGTTTTGTGTAGAAGTAAAGTAAGAGAGAACAATGTATTGTGTTTTGTGTAGAAGTAAAGTAAGAGAGAACAATGTATTATGTTTTGTGTAGAAGTAAAGTAAGAGAGAACAAAAACATAAAAAATAAAAAAATAAAAATAAAATAAAAAACACCTTTACACGGCCAAAAGTGTAGAAAGTAGACTATATATATTCGAAAGAGGCCCTGAGGGGCATCTCTCAACATTACATAGCCAAATTTGTAAATATAGACGGCTAAAATTCTGCACTTCAGGACATCCTGAAAGCAGGAGCATCCATGTGTTTCTCACTGAAGATAATGGTAGGTGGCAGCACACAGATCTTGTCCCACAGAGTTCAAGAGTACGGTAGTTGTGCCTTTTATCAGAGATACAGCCGAATCCGCTTATAAGAAACTCGCTTATAAGAAAACTTATAATCAAGCAAGAAAGATGAAGTAGTGACTGCTGTACTTTTGAAATGAATAGGTAAAAAAACAAGGTGAAGGGAAAAGTACCTGAGAGGGGGGGGCAACCGACGTTTCGTGTCATAAACACTTCGACTGGGAATGCAGGAAAAAGTTGACTGGAAGACTTCAAATATAAAAAAGCCTTCCAGTCAACTTTTTCCTGCATTCCCAGTCGAAGTGTTTATGACACGAAACGTCGGTTGCCCCCCCTCTCAGGTACTTTAAAAAAGTCTTCCAGTCAACTTTTTCCTGCATTCCCAGTCGAAGTGTTTATGACACGAAACGTCGGTTGCCCCCCCCTCTCAGGTACTTTTCCCTTCACCTTGTTTTTTTACCTTATAATGAAGCAACATTTTTTTTTCCCTGCCAAACTACTTCTTTCTTATCTATTATCAAAACTCGGATATAAGAAACTCGCTAAAAAGAAAACTTGTTTATAATTAAGCAAATTGCTTCTCCCCATCCGCGATGGAAACTTGGATATAAGAAAATTATGGCATACAAGAGAGTTGGTTTGCAGTTCATTTTCTTATAAGCGAGTTCTATTTTCTTATAAGCGAATTGCTATTGACAATATTTTTGCTAAAAGTGAGTTGGACATGAACTGAAAGGATGTTTCGAGAAAATTGAAGTCATTCCAAAAAGGGACATGTCAGACCAGTTGTGTCACAGTCTAAACAGTACAGGCACTTGATTGCAAGACTAAATGAGTTCTTTTTATTCCTTTATTTCATACATTCCTTCAGTATTCTGTGCAAAATAAATGTTGAGCAGAAGAAAAAAAATCAAAATGTTCTCTTATATTCAATTTTCTGATATAAGAAAACTCGGATATAAGAAGCAAAAAAAACATCTCCCTTCATTTTCTTAAACCAAATGTTGCTGTATTTTGGTTTTATGATGTAAGACATGAGTCATAAGTCACAAGTTTATTGTCCATTGGCATTGTACAAACGCAAATGGAAAATTGTCTTCCACCGTGTAAAATAAGTTAAATTCATCCAAATTAAAACATTAAAAAAAACCATGAAACAGAAATTTACATTTAAACAAATATGTTACTCTCACGCCTTAGCATGAGGCTGTGTCAGACCAGTTGACATAAGCTAGACCGCCAAGGCTACATCAAAATGTTGTTATGTTCTGAATGGCTGTGCGTGGATTGTCTTAAGCCATGACAAGCTCCTAGCATAACATCATCAGTCTAAAATCCTCCGAAGTCGGAGTGTGGCTGCTCACGTGGCAGGCCAGGGTAGTAAAAAACGGTCACACACGTAATGTTCTCATCCCTAGCTGTTGCATTATTTTTTGTACCATAGTGTTCAAGTGCTTCGGCTGTTGGGATGATCCCTGGAGTCTTTAAGTCAGGGTAAGACAAGCAAACAAACAAAACAGCTCTCACACCACACCCAATCATTCATCTGCTCTCCGCTATCTTGCTCGCTCATCATGCAACTCACCACCACTTCTGTCTTCATTTTTGTTTTTAATTTTCTGTTCTGTTCTTTCTTTTTTTCTCCTTTCTTTTGCTCTTTTTCCTTTTTTTTCCATGCACCAAATTGGGTCAAAGGATTTTCTCTTCGTTTTATGTTTCTGTTTGTCTTTATTTTCTTTTTTTCTCTTTTCTCTTTTCCCTTTTTTCCATTCAACTCGGTTATAAGAAAAAAAGGTAAAGATGTGCCCCCCCCCCCCCCCCCTGCATTTCTCGGTTAATTGCAATTTTCCGTTTTTGCCTTTCTTACCAAACATAAAGCTGTATTTTATTAACCTTTTTAGCTAATAACCTTTTTGGAATACTAACCCTAACCCTAGCCCTAACCCTAACCCCCCCCCCCCCCCCCTATAAGACGGGAAAACGCAATGAACCACGACTGTGACAAATGGCGCCGTGTACTGCAGTACATAGGGGGGGGGGGGGGGGGGGGGGGGGGGGGGGGGGGGGGGGGGGGGTATTAGATAATGGCCTAGGGTTAGGGATAGGGTTAGTATTCCAAAAAGGTTATTAGCTAAAAAGGTTCATAAAATACAGCTTTATGTTTGGTAAGAAAGGCAAAAATAGAATTAACCGATAAATGCAGGGGGGGGGGGGGGGGGGGGGGGGCAACTCTTGACCTTTACCGAAAAAAACATCAAAATGCTTCGGATAAAAGAAAACAAAACAATATCTCCCTTCGATTTTCTTATAACCGAGTGTTGCTGTACATGCTGCAACTTTGTGCCTGAGATGTCAGGGGGTTTTCTTCTGCTGATTTAGTCACAACCAATCTGTCTTCTTTCCAAAAATGTAATATATGTTCCTATCCATGAAAACGATATTAGAATGCTTGCTGCTTCAGAAGACGACTTGTGTGGATCATGGGGCATGTATTCTTACTCTCATTACCAGCCTCAGAGGCCTTTCTGTTCAATTCCTTTGATACATTAATAATTATCTTGCAAAATTTCTATTGTTTCTATAATAACAATTGATAGGAAAAAAAAAGTATGCTTGAAGAATCTGACGGAAAAGGAAAGGAAGAAATATACTTACACAATTTAAGTTTTGTTAGTGTTTTCAATTTGGGGTGTCAGTCCTTTTTGCAAGGGTGCAACTCCCCCAAATGAAAAACACCCTGAAAGGCTGGGGTCTAGGGACCCATGGCCCTGGCAAGGTACAAGGACAGAGCCTCGTCGGACGATCCAGAGGGGGCAACTTAAGAGAGAGATATAACAAGACAGACAGACAGTTAAAACGATAGACAGAGACAGTTTGAGTCTGATAAGTCTTGTAAAATTATTACATTGCCTTTATATACTTCCAAGATAGAACAACTTGACTAAGTTCAAAATGCTCCGACTCGGTTGTGGTCAATTTTTTGTGTGTGATAAATTTAAAAAAAAACCGAAGTTCAGTTTCTGGTAAAATTTAAAATACTGAAATCAGTGTAAAAATGAAAGAGTAGCACCCATGTTTTTGTCACCAGTTCCATAAAAATGACCCACATACACACACACACACACATCAATACAGAAAGGCAAGTAGAATCTTTGATTTCCCATTCCCCCCCTGCTTCCGTAGCTTCTTGTATGGACAACATACATTTCCACATATGATATCACTATGGCAATCTCAACAACGAGATCCCTTTCATCAAACGAACACGCAGTGTCAGAGTGAGACATTGTAATCATTCAGAAAAAAAATGTAATTTTTGGATGGGATGTTAACAAAATATAGGAGTGAGACTTAGGCCGGGTTCACATTAGACGCGCAAGTTCCGTACGGAAAACCCTAAATAAGTGGAAGAAAGAAGAATGAAAGTTTACTCACGATATAGGGTAAATTCGGACACGTGCGCAAATATTTTCCCTTCGTTGTTTCACTTATTTATGGATTGCGCACGGGTTTCCGCATGGAATATCCGCTTATATGTGTACACGGCCTTACAGATGAAGAGAGTCACAACCGACCAGAATATTTTCGTCAAAGGCACTTTCAACTCTTCAAAAATATACAGTGTGGACACTCAAGATGATGGTACTGAAGCAGATGAGAAGAAACCCTCCCACTGGCGACGGTGACATTTTGCACGTGCACAGACCTGGCATAGCGGGAGATTTGCTTACGCTTCCCCACACCGTTGACAGCACTAAGTGTGAGAGCCACAGTTGCCGTGACAAAACGTGATGCTGGTCTCTTGCACTGAACTCATACCACACTGCACCCGTCTTCATCATGGCTGGCTTCTTTACGGGAAGGTCCGGCTCGTAATGAAAGAACCGCACTTCTGTCATCCCCGTCTGGCTCAGTTCGTCGACGGAAGGGCAGCTTAGCTGAGAACAGTACCAACAGCTCCGGTCCTGTGGCACTTCCGAACAAGAGTGGTCCAACGTTTCTGTCCTAAGCGGGAAATCCGCAGCCTCTGAAGTCTTGGCGTTGTACTCTTTGAGCCGCATTTCATACGGAATCGACTTAGTCTTGTTCTTGTTGTTCTTCTTGGGGTAGGTGGAGTCAATGAGCCTCATGTGAATGACATTGTCTTCATTTTGACCAATGGAGAGCGTTGAGTTCTCCGTGACATGGGCACCCCAGTTTGGCCCGCACTTGGAACGTGACTGACTCTGGAACAAAAAAACAAACTCAAACCTGATGCATGTCAAGTGAAAGATTAAAATGGCTAGATTGAAATGCTGTAGCAGTAAAAACAGGTGAATAGCAACGAGAGATTAAAAGGGATGTAACACAGAATGTTAGAAAGGTAGAATGTGGGTTTGAGTGAATGATTAGAATTCGTATCTTTCAATCTATCAAATTGAGCCAGTTACTGACACTAAACTGACCCAAACCCTAAACCGTCAAATATACATATTGAAAGTTTAATAAATAACTAAAAACTCTGATTAGAGGACCTCCGGTAGTATAGTATTGAACATCAGGTCATTTTATTAATGAATTTAAAAAAATTAAGTTCAGTTTCTGGTACAATTAAAAATACTGAAATCAATGTAAAAATTAAATATTAGCACCCATGCGGCTAATGACCTGGGCCTGTATTCACATTGAGATAGCAAGAGACTTAGCATCATGCTAACTTAGAAGCTCTTCCAAAAGTCCTATTAAATCCTATAGGACATTGGAAGAGCTTCTAAGTTAGCATCATGCTAAGTCTCATGCTATCTCAACGTGAATACAGGCCCAGGGACGGTATTCATGTCGAGATAGCATGAGACTTAGCATGATGCTAACTTAGAAGCTCTTCCAAAAGTCCTATTAAATCCTATAGGACATTGGAAGAGCTTCTAAGTTAGCATCATGCTAAGTCTCATGCTATCTCGACATGAATACCGTCCCTGGAAAATAAGAAAACCGGTCTTGGTGTTCCAAAACTAAGATGTTTCTGCTGCCTCTTCCGGAAGTAAAAACATTCATGAAGTAGACAAATTTGGGACTTCCGATTTTGTGGAGTAAACCATTATCAACTTTTTGTCACTTCCTGTCTGTAAAGAAGGTGGCAGTAAAGCGAAACTTCACTTGTAGGCAGAGAACTGGCCAGATACAAAGTGGACATCGCGGCTCTCAGTGAGACGCGCCTGCCTCAAGAGGGCCAACTTAAAGAAGCTGGAGCAGGATACACATTCTTCTGGAGTGGGCGAGCTAAAGAAGACCGGCGTCAGGCTGGTGTGGGCATTGCTGTGAAGAATGAACTTGTTCCCAAACTGAGCAGCCTTCCACGAGGCATCAATGACAGACTTATGACCATGAAACTGACTGGGAAGAAACAGGCAACAATCACCAGTGCCTATGCCCCAACCATGACAAATCCAGACGACATCAAGGACAAATTCTATGAAGATCTCCATTCACTCACAACTTCAGTGCCAAAGTCAGAAAAGCTGATCATTCTCGGAGACTTCAATGCCCGAGTAGGCAGAGACCATCAGATGTGGAAGGATGTCATCGGCAGAAACGATGTAATGGTCAACACAACCATCAATCTCTGATGATCAGATGCCCCACCTACAGCGTCAACAGCAGACCACTATATCTCAACCACGGACTGGTCACTGCCGACTGCGTGCCCACATGTACCGCCTTGGGCTGTCACACACACACCTGACTGCCCGTGTGAAACAGCCCCCCCCCCCCCCCCCCCCCCCCCCCCCCTCCCGCGCCCCCCGACAATCCCCCCTACTCCCTCCCCACCGCGCCGCGATCCGAGGACATCCTGCAGTCCTGCCCCCTGTGTCAAGAAGCACGGACCCAGCACTGGCCAACGGAAATACACTGGCGGAAAAGCTGTGGGGTACCGAGCAAGACCTGGAGGCAACCACCAACTTTCTGCCTTTTCCTCTTCTTACTATTTATTATTAACTATTTTTCTCCTTTGTTGATCCACTCTTCTGTTGTTTTTTTATCTTTTTAATCTTCCTAATAAATGTTCTCCTTTGAGTTCTTGCAAAATCAGAATTGGTGGGCTGAATACAATCAATGAAAACTGAATAAAATGGGACATACGTACTTCACTTATAATGGCTATAATGGTCTGGGAACGCAGAAGAAGCAGAAGACCCATCTCAGAATACTTTGAAACTGAGTAGGAAGGCATCACATCAAACAAAGGATCTCCACAAAGCACCATTTATTCTGATCACTGACAGTAAATTTGCAAAGACATTACCTGTTATGGCGTAAGTAATAAACCCCCTCCCCCTCCCCCCCTTCGCACCAATACCTAAACAAAATAAAATGATCAATTGATGGCTGTTGATCAATTCAACGAATCAATCCCTATCAACTCAGTAACTGACTAAGCCAAGTCAACGATCCCTAAATATTATTTATAAATAACAATCAACAGCACAGTCACCAGAAACCTTCTGGAAGTTCTGTACTTGTAACTTCCTCTAGATCTGTCATTTGAGTCATCGTCTCTACCTTTTCCCTTTGCTTGCCGTCATCTACTATCTTTCTGCCTTTCCGGTCCATTCTCCTGCCTTTTTTCAAGAAACACTTTTAAAAAGATTTCCTCCAGCTGAAGTCGGACCCCATTATTTCTTACTTAGGCGCATAACGGCAGCATGACGCATCTGCGCTCATAATTGACAGGAAACTGAGTGATCGAAGAAGAAGAAGTAGGCTTAATAAAATAATAGCATTGAGATACATGGGATTAGATTAGGAGCCTTCAAACCAAGACCACCATATCAACCAACACCACCATATCACAGAATATCACTACACGTCAGGAGCAAATTATACATATCATTAAAATGGGATTAGATTAAAAGCATTCAAATTAAGACGCTATATCACAAAGTTTCATAATGCATTATGTACATCTCTTTAAAAACAACACGACACACCAGTTGTTTCACATAATGATAGGTATTGTACAAAAAAGCCCCTCCCCCTCCTACACACATGCACACACACACGCATACGCACGCACGCGCACACGCACGCACACGCACACGCACACACACACACATGACTTGCCTTTGTGTGTTAAATGCTGCTGTGAAATGTTTGCTGATGACACCTCATTGCAATCTAATAATACCAATCCTTCTATATTAACAGAAAATGTGCAGGCTAATGTTAATAAAACAAAATTGAGTCCATTGGACGGAGTTGAACCACATGTCTCTTAACGCACAAAAAACAAAATGTATGTATGTAACCTCAAGACAAAAACGAACAAAGTATCTGATTCTGTGTTTCACTTAAATCCATTGTATGTCAAAAGGATAAAAATGTAATTGAAGAAGTATTCTCTTTTAAAATAAAGTGTTAGGGGTTATCATTTCCTAATAAACGATCTATTCAAATCCAGCTGACAGCTTGTCGACTTGGGAACCATTGGAAGGCAGAGTAATCCTACTGGTCGCACCTCTCTTCCTACGACAGCTCTACGAGTGGTGCCGTGGAACACAGAAGGCATATAGCAGAAAACAACAGAGTTGTAAGCCTTCCTCAGAGACAACAATACCAATGCAATGTGCATTCAGGTGACCCACCTTACTGAACCACGCAGATTCTTCGTCAGAAGATACATCTTCCGGCGAGACAGACAGACTGGATCACAAGGAGGAGTTATCTCCCTCATTAAGCACGGTATCTCAGTTTTGACGGTGCAGGCAGCGGACAGGGATTTTGAATACATCACCATCAAGATCTTCCTTCAAGGTGAAGAACTTCTCATCACCAACTGCTACAGCTCTCCCTCCTCAAGGCTGAACATCCACACCCTCCAACTATCCACAGAGAAACATCTCATCGTCAGAGATGTCAATCGTCACTCTCCTGCCTGGGGGTACGACGACACTGATGCCAGAGGAGAGGAGATCCAGGACTGGATGATGGACAACCAGCTGCTGCTGATAAACAAGCCCAGTGACAAGCCATCATACTACTCCAGAGCCTGGAAGAAAACATACCTTCCCCTTGCAACGGCAGACATCCAGAAGCGGGTCACCAGGGTGGTCGACAACCAGCTAGGTGGAAGTGACCACCTACCCATCACTCTCCATATTGCCGACATGACAACCTCCACGGCGTACTGCAGAAAAAGAGCCAGCTGGAACTTCAGGAGAGCAGACTGGACAAAGTACCAGCTCCATGCGGAAGACCTCAGTAACATCACCTTCACAGAGAACATAAACCGAAATGTAACACTGCTGACAGAAGCTATCCTTGGAACGCTTCTGAGTCCTTCCCTACAGCGAAAGTCAGGATGCAAGAGGCCCTCAACAGCACCAGCAAATGGGCGAGGGACTGGTGTGTGCTCACCAACAGTCTGAAGACAGTAGCCACCTGCTTCTCCCTCTCTAACACCTTTGAGAACCTAAAACTGACTGTCAACAACCAGCAGATCCTACAAGAAGAAGTTCCCACCTACGTAGGTGTCAAACGGGACAAGCGACTTACATGGAAGCCCCACATCAAAGACATGGAGAAGAGGGCTACAAGACGGCTTTCCCTCATGAAGAAGCTGGCTGGCACCAAGTGGGGAGCCAGCAACAGCATGCTCAGACAGGTGTACACGGGCAACATCCGCCCAGTGATGGAGTACGGATCAGCGGCAATGGCCACAGCTGTAAAGAAGAGCACAGCAAGCTGGCCAAAGTGCAGAATGCAGGCATGCGACTCATCACTGGCTCATCATCAACGCCCTTGAATCCACCACAGGACTTCCTTCCCTTGACACCAGACGAGAGACACCCAACACGACAAGCTGCAACGACTTCAGTCTCATCCAGCCCACCAACATCTGCGGAAGCCAACAAAGAATAGACTGGAAAGAGGCAGTGTGAACCATCTGGCAAAACGTCCCATCCATGAAACACTGATGTCACAATCCATACAAAGTCATCCATGAAAAACTGAACTCCATCCACAAGCACATCTGACGTCCACATATCATGAAACACTGAAGTCACACTGATCCCACACAAAACTGAAATCCATCCATGACTACACTGAAGTCCATCCATGAAACTACACTGATGTCCACCACACTACACTGATGTCACCCATCTACAACTGATGTCCACTCCATGAAACAACTGACACACTGACTGTCCACCACACTACACTGATGTCCACTTCACTACACTGATGTCCACTTCACTACACTGATGTCCACTTCACTACACTGATGTCCACCACACTACACTGATGTCCACCACACTACACTGATGTCCACTTCACTACACTGATGTCCACTTCACTACACTGATGTCCACACTGATGTCCACCACACTACACTGATGTCCACCACACTACACTGATGTCCACTTCACTACACTGATGTCCACCAACACTACACTGATGTCCACCACACTACACTGATGTCCACCACACTACACTGATGTCCACCTCACTACACTGATGTCCACCACACTACACTGATGTCCACCACACTACACTGATGTCCACTTCACTACACTGATGTCCACTTCACTACACTGATGTCCACTTCACTACACTGATGTCCACCACACTACACTGATGTCCACTAAAGTACACTGATGTCCATCATTCACTACACTGATGTCCACCATGACTAACTGATGTCCACCCACTAAGCATTGAAGTCCACATCACATGAAACCTCACTACACTGATGTCCACTTCACTACACTGATGTCCACCACACTACACTGATGTCCACTTCACTACACTGATGTCCACCAACACTACACTGATGTCCACCACACTACACTGATGTCCACCACACTACACTGATGTCCACTTCACTACACTGATGTCCACCACACTACACTGATGTCCACTTCACTACACTGATGTCCACCACACTACACTGATGTCCACTTCACTACACTGATGTCCACTTCACTACACTGATGTCCACTTCACTACACTGATGTCCACCACACTACACTGATGTCCACTTCACTACACTGATGTCCACTTCACTACACTGATGTCCACTTCACTACACTGATGTCCACTTCACTACACTGATGTCCACCATCACTACACTGATGTCCACTTCACTACACTGATGTCCACCATCACTACACTGATGTCCACTTCACTACACTGATGTCCACTTCACTACACTGATGTCCACTTCACTACACTGATGTCCACTTCACTACACTGATGTCCACTTCACTACACTGATGTCCACTTCACTACACTGATGTCCACTTCACTACACTGATGTCCACTTCACTACACTGATGTCCACCTCACTACACTGATGTCCACCTCACTACACTGATGTCCACCACACTACACTGATGTCCACTTCACTACACTGATGTCCACTTCACTACACTGATGTCCACCTCACTACACTGATGTCCACCTCACTACACTGATGTCCACTTCACTACACTGATGTCCACTTCACTACACTGATGTCCACCTCACTACACTGATGTCCACCTCACTACACTGAAACTTCACTACACTTATGTTCACCACACTAAACTGATGTCCACTTCATGAACACTGAAGTCCACCATGACTACACTGATGTCCACCATGACTACACTGATGTCCATCCACTACACTGATGTCCACCACATGAACACTGATGTCCACCAATGACTACACTGAAGTCCACACTACACTGATGTCCACCTCACTACACTGATGTCCACTTCACTACACTGATGTCCACCACACTACACTGATGTCCACCACACTACACTGATGTCCACTTCACTACACTGATGTCCACCACACTACACTGATGTCCACCACACTACACTGATGTCCACTTCACTACACTGATGTCCACTTCACTACACTGATGTCCACTTCACTACACTGATGTCCACTTCACTACACTGATGTCCACTTCACTACACTGATGTCCACCACACTACACTGATGTCCACCACACTACACTGATGTCCACCACACTACACTGATGTCCACCTCACTACACTGATGTCCACCACACTACACTGATGTCCACTTCACTACACTGATGTCCACTTCACTACACTGATGTCCACTTCACTACACTGATGTCCACCACACTACACTGATGTCCACCTTCACTACACTGATGTCCACCTTCACTACACTGATGTCCACCTCACTACACTGATGTCCACCACACTACACACTGATGTCCACTTCACTACACTGATGTCCACCACACTACACTGATGTCCACCTCACTACACTGATGTCCACTTCACTACACTGATGTCCACCACACTACACTGATGTCCACCACACTACACTGATGTCCACCACACTACACTGATGTCCACCACACTACACTGATGTCCACCACACTACACTGATGTCCACTTCACTACTACACTGACACTGTCCACCACACTACACTGATGTCCACTTCACTACACTGATGTCCACTTCACTACACTGATGTCCACTTCACTACACTGATGTCCACTTCACTACACTGATGTCCACTTCACTACACTGATGTCCACCACACTACACTGATGTCCACTTCACTACACTGATGTCCACCACACTACACTGATGTCCACCTCACTACACTGATGTCCACCACACTACACTGATGTCCACCACACTACACTGATGTCCACTTCACTACACTGATGTCCACTTCACTACACTGATGTCCACCATGAACACTGATGTCCACCACACTACACTGATGTCCACTTCACTACACTGATGTCCACCACACTACACTGATGTCCACCACACTACACTGATGTCCACTTCACTACACTGATGTCCACTTCACTACACTGATGTCCACCACACTACACTGATGTCCACCACACTACACTGATGTCCACCACACTACACTGATGTCCACCACACTACACTGATGTCCACCTCACTACACTGATGTCCACCACACTACACTGATGTCCACCACACTACACTGATGTCCACCACACTACACTGATGTCCACCACACTACACTGATGTCCACCACACTACACTGATGTCCACCTCACTACACTGATGTCCACCACACTACACTGATGTCCACTTCACTACACTGATGTCCACTTCACTACACTGATGTCCACCACACTACACTGATGTCCACTTCACTACACTGATGTCCACCACACTACACTGATGTCCACCACACTACACTGATGTCCACCACACTACACTGATGTCCACCACACTACACTGATGTCCACCACACTACACTGATGTCCACCACACTACACTGATGTCCACCACACTACACTGATGTCCACCACACTACACTGATGTCCACTTCACTACACTGATGTCCACCACACTACACTGATGTCCACCACACTACACTGATGTCCACCACACTACACTGATGTCCACCTCACTACACTGATGTCCACCACACTACACTGATGTCCACCACACTACACTGATGTCCACTTCACTACACTGATGTCCACTTCACTACACTGATGTCCACCACACTACACTGATGTCCACCACACTACACTGATGTCCACCACACTACACTGATGTCCACCTTCACTACACTGATGTCCACCACACTACACTGATGTCCACCATGACTACACTGATGTCCACCACACTACACTGATGTCCACCATGAAACACTGATGTCCACCATGAAACACTGAAATCCACCATGAAGAACTGAAGTCACTGATGTCCACTTCACTACACTGATGTCCACCACACTACACTGATGTCCACCACACTACACTGATGTCCACTTCACTACACTGATGTCCACTTCACTACACTGATGTCCACCACACTACACTGATGTCCACCTCACTACACTGATGTCCACCTCACTACACTGATGTCCACTTCACTACACTGATGTCCACCACACTACACTGATGTCCACCACACTACACTGATGTCCACCACACTACACTGAAGTCCACTGAAGTCTATCCTTGAAAAACTGAAGTCCATCCATGAAAACTTAAACCATCCATGAAGCACTGAAGTCCCATCTATGAAACACTGAAGTCCATCCATGAAAAACTGAAATCCATCCATGAAAACTGAAGTCCATCCATGAAACACTGAAACCACCATGAAAAACTGAAGTCCATCCATGAAAACCTGATGTCCACTCCACTGAATCCACCACACTACACTGATGTCCACCACACTACACTGATGTCCACCTCACTACACTGATGTCCACCACACTACACTGATGTCCACTTCACTACACTGATGTCCACCACACTACACTGATGTCCACTTCACTACACTGATGTCCACCTCACTACACTGATGTCCACCACACTACACTGATGTCCACCACACTACACTGATGTCCACCACACTACACTGATGTCCACTTCACTACACTGATGTCCACTTCACTACACTGATGTCCACTTCACTACACTGATGTCCACCACACTACACTGATGTCCACTTCACTACACTGATGTCCACTTCACTACACTGATGTCCACTTCACTACACTTCACTGATGTCCACTTCACTACACTGATGGCCACCACATCACACTGATGACCACTTCACTACACTGATGTCCACTTCACTACACTGATGTTCACAACACTACACTGATGTCCAGCTCACTACACTGGTGTCCACCTAAACAAACTGAAGTCCACTGAAGTCCATCCTTGAAAAACTGAAGTCCATCCATGAAAAACTTAAATCCATCCATGAAGCATTGAAGTCCCATCCATGAAACACTGAAGTCAATCCATGAAAAAAAGAAATCCATCCATGAAAACTGAAGTCCATACATGAAAACCTGAAGTCCCATCCATGAAACAACACTACACTGATGTCCACTTCACTACACTGATGTCCATTTCACTACACTGATGTCCACCTCACTACACTGATGTCCACCAAACTACACTGATGTCCACCTCACTACACTGATGTCCACCTCACTACACTGATGTCCACCACACTACACTGATGTCCACTTCACTACACTGATGTCCACTTCACTACACTGATGTCCACCTCACTACACTGATGTCCACTTCACTACACCGATGTCCACTTCATTACACTGATGTTCACAACACTACACTCATGTCCACCACACTACACTGGTGTCCACCTAAAAAAAAATGAAGTCCACTGAAGTCCATCCTTGAAAAACTGAAGTCCATCCATGAAAACCTTAAATCCATCCATGAAGCATTGAAGTCCCATCTATGAAACACTGAAGTCAATCCCTGAAAAAATGAAATCCATCCATAAAAAACTGAAATCCATCCATAAAAACTGAAGTCCATCCATGAAAAACTGAAATCCATCCATGAAAACTGAAGTCCATCCATGAATCCTCACTACACTGATGTCCACTTCACTACACTGATGTCTACCACACTACACTGATGACCACTTCACTACACTGATGTCCACCTCACTACACTGATGTCCACCACACTACACTGATGTCCACCTCATTACACTGATGTCCACCATACTACACTGATGTTCACTTCACTACACTGATGTCCACTTCACTACACTGATGTTCACTTCACTACACTGATGTTCACTTCACTACACTGATGTTCACTTCACTACACTGATGTCCACTTCACTACACTGATGTTCACTTCACTACACTGATGTCCACCTCACTACACTGATGTCCACCACACTACACTGATGTCCACTTCACTACACTGATGTCCACTTCACTACACTGATGTCCACCTCACTACACTGATGTCCACCTCACTACACTGATGTCCACTTCACTACACTGATGTCCACCTCACAACACTGATGTCCACTTCACTACACTGATGTCCACCTCACTACACTGATGTCCACAATACACTGATGTCCACCTCACAACACTGATGTCCACTTCACTACACGGATGTCCACTTCACTACACTGATGTTCACAACACTACACTGATGTCCACCACAATACACTGGTGTCCACCTAAAACAACCACGAAGTCCCCTGAATTCCATCCTTGAAAAACTGAAGTCCATGCATGAAAAACTTAAATCCATCCATGAAGCATTGAATTCTCATCCATGAAACACTGAAGTCAATCCCTGAAAAAATGAAATCTATCCATGAAACCTGAAGTCCATCCATGAAAAACTGACATGCATCCATGAAGAACTGAAGTCCATCCATGAAATGCTGAAGTCCCATCCATGAAACCTCACTACACTGATGTCCACTTCACTACACTGATGTCCACCACACTACACTGATGTCCACTTCACTACACTGATGTCCACTTCACTACACTGATGTCCACTTCACTACACTGATGTCCACCACACTACATTGATGTCCACCACACTACACTGACGTCCACCTCATTACACTGATGTCCACCAAACTACACGGGTGTCCACCAAACTACACGGGTGTCCACCAAACTACAATGATGTCCACCTCATTAAACAGATGTCCACCAAACTCCACGGGTGTCCACC
>CM065702.1:16391997-16394497 GCA_017654935.2 Phymorhynchus buccinoides | reverse complement strand
ACGAGCGTGTGTGTGTTTGTGTGTCTGTGAGTTTCAGTGCGCATACGTAATAATATGTGTGTGTGTGTGTGTGTGTGTGTGTGTGTGTGTGTGTGTGTGTGTGTGTGTGTGTGTGTGTGTGTGTGTGCGTGTGCGTGCGCGCGTGTGCGCGAGCGTGCGTGTGTGTGTACGTGTGCATGTGTATGTGTGTATGGGGGTCTGTGTGTCTCCGCGTGTGTCTTTCATGTGTGTCTTAGACTGTAACGTCTATGCATGTGGTTGTGCTGTGTTGATTTCTGGTTTGTTTTCTGACAGACATTTTATTTTTTATTGTGTCCCCGTCTCTGTTGCCCCCGTCTCTATTACGTGTCCCGTTTCTCTACGTGTCCCCGTCTCTACATGTCCCCGTCTCTACGTGTCTCCGTCTCTATGTGTCCCTATCTCTACATGTTTCCGTCTCTACATGTCCCCGTCTCTACGTGTCTTCGTCTCTACATGTCTACATGTCTCAGTCTCTATGTGTCCCCGTCTCTACATGTCTCAGTCTCTATGTGTCCCCGTCTCTACATGTCTTCGTCTCTACATGTCTACATGTCTCAGTCTCTATGTGTCCCCGTCTCTACATGTCTTCGTCTCTACATGTCTACATGTCTCAGTCTCTATGTGTCCCCGTCTCTACATGTCTCAGTCTCTATGTGTCCCCGTCTCTACATGTCTTCGTCTCTACATGTCTACATGTCTCAGTCTCTATGTGTCCCCGTCTCTACATGTCTCAGTCTCTATGTGTCCCCGTCTCTAGGGGAAGACGGGGTAAAAAGCGCATGGGCGGGTAAGAAGCCCACCCCAATTATCTCATGAAATGAAGCAAATTTCAGTCTCATTTTGCCCATGAGACGAGCGTTAATGTCTAGCATTCGTCTCATGAGCAAATTTGACTGAAATTTTATTTATTTCATGAGATAATTGGGGTGGGCTTCTTACCCGCCCATGCGCTTTTTACCCCGTCTTCCCCTCCATGTTTCCTTCTCAATGTGTCCGCAACTCTATATGTCGCTATGTGTTCCCGTCTCAACGAGTCACCGTCTCTATGTGTCGCCTTCTCTACATGTCTCTGTCTCTATGTGTCGCCTTCTCTACATGTCTCCGTCTCTATGTGTCTCCGTCTCTATGTGTCGCCTTCTCTACATGTCTCTGTCTCTATGTGTCCCCGTCTCTATGTGTCCCCGTCTCTACATGTTTCCATCTCTATATGTCTCCGTCTCTATGTGTCCCCGTCTCTACATGTCTGTGTCTCTACATGTCTCCATTAATAGATTTGGTAGATTGAAGTATGGCGGTACAGAATCAGTATACATTAGTAAGTTCTTGTGATTCAAGTAAAGCCCAGTGACGTAATTACTTTTGACGTAATCAGACACGGTCGTGGACAAGAAAGCACGTCACCAGCGCAAACTACGACTGCCTGTCGGATATGGCGTAGACACAAAACAAAACACGAGAGGCTGCTTGACTAGCTGAATTTCTAACAGAATACGAAGCACTATTGAGTGAAACGAAAAGGTATCAGATCATTGGTAAGTAAGCCAAGTCATCACAATAATAGAGTAAAACGTAAGCAAATCAGAGAAATGATCGATTTTCTTATTATCAATAATCAAGGTATCATGGTTAGTCATGAGACTCAATTTCAGAATCTGAGAAAACTGTCTAGACTAGATCTAGATAGGCCTATATCTTTCCTGGCTTGTGAGTTGTCTAAGACAAAAACCATCATTCTATGACTATGATATCAAAAGTTATGGCATCATCAATGAGCAAGAAAACAAACATTGAAACAATTCAAACAGACTGACACGGACACATTCATGCGCCCCTGCCCCCCCCCCCCCCCCCCCCCATCCCCACCCCCCACGCACACATATAACACACACACACACACGGGACCGGATAGGGAAGGGGTTTATTCCCTTTCCATATCAACGTCGATCATCTGGGCGGCTAAGTTCTTATCCACAGCTTCTGCCTGACCGAAGTCCCCATGTTTTGTAATATCAGATCAGAACCATCAAAATGATGATGCAGGTTGTGTAGTGAAAGAAGAAGACTTAGACTAGTATAGATCATAATTGCATGTCTACCTTTATGCGGCATAAACAACATGAAATTAAGAATTGTCCGAGCTAGTAACTAGTAGGCCTCCTTCTTCTTCTTCGCCTTAGGCAGCCAACTTCATCACGTTGAACATTCTGCTGCACTTTAGGGGGTAGCACGAAAAAGAAAGAAAAAGTTCAGCAAAAAAACCTATATAGAAAGTGAACTGATGAGATATTATGGAGAGAGAGAGAGAGAGAGAGAGAGAGAGAGAGAGAGAGGGAGAGAAGGCTGGTCACTGTCCGGCTACAGAGTAACGTTAAAGCACTGAAATGACACACACACACAGACAGACACACACACACACACACACACAGACAGACAGACAGACAGACAGACACACACACACACACACACACACACACACACA